>JARHVA010002241.1:0-600000 GCA_037957365.1 Torreya grandis
AATAACTTTGCATCAGGTCTTTCAATATGTAAAATTTGATCTATTTTGGTAAGTCCTTACAGTGTTTTGAAAAAGTGTTTGCACAAATTCATTATTTCCTTTGTGTCAGGTCATTTGTTTCAAAAAAATTGTCTACGGTAAAAAGTCTAAAGGGCACTTTCCATTTGGGCATTTTGACCACACATAAATCCTGAAATAAATCCTTTTTTTTAGAAATAATTTTGAGTATTATTTATTTTGGACTTTTTTCTCATAGCAAAAAGTCTAAAGGGCACTTTCCCTTTGAGAATTTTGCCCACACAAAAAGCCTAAAAAAAATTCAATGTCTTTATTTTGGCCAAAGTGTCTACAAGATTTTTGAAGGATCATTTTGCCTTTTAAAATTTTTTAAGGATCATTTCCTTCAAGCCTTTTTCCCTTGTAAAAATCCTAAAGGACACATACAAAAGGGTCATTTTGCCTTTTTAAAAATTCCTAAAAGATCATTTCCTTCAGGCATTTTTATAATGAAAAGTAACCAATGGGCACTCTTTAGGGGCAAAGGACACTTTCAAAATTCTTGAAGGGAATCTTCAAAATGTCTAGAAGATAAGTGTGGAGGGCAAAGGACACTTTCAATAAGTCTGAAGGACACTTTCAAGATCTAAAGGACCATTCCAAAAGGCTAAAGGGAAATTCTTTAGGGAAAGTGCCCTTGATAAAACTTTTGAAAGGTACTTTTCAAACTTTTAAAGGATATGTTCGAAGGGCTCAAGAGGTACTTTTGGCAAATTCGTTACATAGCAGAGGTCTTATTTCCTTCAGACATTTTGCCTGATCAAAAAGTTTGAAAGAATTGCATTTCCTTGGGAAAAAACCAAGTTCAATTTCTATGGGTAAATTGTTTTGTAAAAATGTCTAAAATAATTATCCTAATGAAGACACAAAGAGCTAAGTCCCAATTCTTTTGGTGAAAGTGCATGGTCCAAATTCATTCAGCAAAAGTGCAATAGACCAATTCCTTTAGGAAAATTTATTTTGGATAAAATGTTTGAAATAATTGTTCTAGGGAAGGCAAAAATCCAAAGGTTGAAGACTCAATTCTTGCAAGATAATTATGCCAGAATATATCCTGAAGTAGAAGTGTTGAAGCAAACAAGAATGCCAAATACAAAGAACCTATTGATCAAAATTACCATTAAAAAAAATCCACAAAGGAATATTTCTAAATTACAAGTGACGGTCCCATAGATGTCTTTTAACAAGTGTGCAGATGTCAAATTTAAGCTGTAGGGACTAGCCATTAAATTTCAAATTCTCTAAGATAGGCACATGGGTGTCAAATTTAAGCTATGACAAGTAGCCATTAGGATTAAATTGTTCTAGGATGGTCATGTGAGCATCAATTTTAGACCCTATGAAGTAGTCATTTGTTTTCAAATAGAGGTAGATCTAATAGCATGTATTTATGTGGAACGAGATGATCTAATTGTGTACAATCATAGATAAATAGTCAAAGGAATTTAGGATAAGTGTACGCATGACTGGTGTCAAGATCATGGGGCATGATTTAAAATTTGAACATGTTCTAAAGATCTGATAGTGTAAGATGGTAGTTGATAGTTCAATGAGACTCGAGATCAAGTGAGATACTTCTATGTGGTTTGAAGCCACTCAAATTAGGATTGACTATCTATAAGGTACACAAGAAGCCCATGGGGCTGATAAGTGGCATATCTTTAGGGACAAGTAAAAGGCAATATATAATGACATCCCACCACTCAGATCATGATCTAATAGAGAGCATTTACTTAGGCAATCAAGATTAGATGGTGTGATTTCAAAGTCAAAAATTTAAGCTTGTGGTGGATGATAATACTTGAGCATATTCTCATCGATCAATGGTATGTGGTTAAGCATACACCTTCAGTTTGATGGGGTGTATTAAGTTAAGGTTTTAAACTGAACCCAAAGTGAACATGGTGATGACACGCATTGTAATCATGTTATTAAAAATATTGAGAAGCTAATGGCATTTGATTCTTAAATCAAAATCCAATAGCACACATTAATCTGGCCTAGCAAAATCAAATGGTGCAAGCCAAATTAGACTTTTCAAAGGGGTCAAATTGCATGAGGAAATGATAAGTGTATAGGTTAAGGTTAAAACTTGATAGCTCTTCCATGGATGTAGTAATGAATTGATGCATAGAATAAAATACATGAGTTGTTTAGAGTGAATATTTCTAAATCATGATCATGGATCATTCTCTATTTTTTATCACCATTGGATCATTCTTAAGCCATCATTGTAAGAGTAGGTTGTTTCATGGTATGCCTAATGAAAGGGAAAATGTCCAAGAAGTTTCCAGCTATCCAAGCAAATGATCAAGGGGGATCTTTAGGCAATTCTACATCAAGATAAAATTTGTTTAGCTTTGCAATTGAATATCCTACTTCTAGCTTGTGTGAAGATATTTCCATCCAAAGATCAAAGGTTTGTTGCAAATCTTCATCATTCCTTACAAAGGTAGTTGTAATAATGATTCTTTTCTTGCAAGTGGATGAAGATATTAGGTATGGCATGAAATATTTTCCAATTGGAAGTATCTTGTTGGACTTGAAGGTTTATTATGTAATTCTACAAATTGTAACCCACAATTATAGAATCGAGAAAGGTAGAAATGTATAAATAGAAGGCTTGAATTCTATTCAAGAGGTTGGTTGGCCAATGTATTGGTCATTGTGTTGGTCCATGTCTTCCTTAGTATAGGCTCTTCCACATTTAGGGATCACTATTGTTTATGTTTTATCTCTCTTGCTAAGGTGGTTATAGTTGTAAAACCATTATAAAGCTCTAAGAGCATCTCTATATGTCTCCCCTATCCAACATGGAGAAAATTTACCATGCTTATCCTCATAGCAGCATTTTGAAATGTTGATGTATCTAATATTTTATTTCAAATATAATGAAAATGCATGTGATTCTCTACTATTTTATATTTATGAATTGTAATAATATGTTTTAAAAATATTGTTGATAGGACATCTTATTCTATGCTCATTACTAGTTGTCATCTTGGGTTTAGTTTTGGATTATAAATCCCTTTCTACATTGTATTTAGAGTATGTTTTTGAATAACTTGTTAAGGCACCCTAGGTTTATGGATATAATAGGAAAAGGAAAATCACCCTCTTTGTAGTTCCATTAGATTGCATTTGATTTTTATTCATCTTTATAATAGGTGATGTCATGAATGTTGAAAAAATCCTTGATGATTGAAGACCTCCATCACACCACCCTCCCCTTTTTTATAACTATCAACTCATCCCACCTTATCCTACCCTACATATAACACACCCTTTATATATCTTAAGTGTTATTTTCTTGAAGAAGCATAAATATTTTATATTCAACATGTGTTTACATTTTATACTTTGAAGCCCAACATTACAATCCTTTATTCAGTCCCTGTATTGTTTAAGATCCTTTCAAATAAAGTTTGCAAATCATATTCATATCTATCTTCAGTAGCTTGTGTATGGTTTACAACATTTTCTCATTCCATGTGACAACCCTTCTTGAGTGGAGTGAGCAATTTTGGTTGTGTTTTAGTTATATTTATGTCTCTTTTTGCTAAGAATCCCCATGGAGATTGAATTGCAGAATTTCTCTATGTGAGCAAGCTACCACATAGGTCCTCTCACCTTAGTTGAAGCAGATCCAAAAGTAGAAAGGAGATAACCATACCCTTTTCAAGTTCCTCTTAGTAATTTTTCTATATTATAGTCCATTATTGATGCCAAACCCTCTCCCTAGTTACAATGACATGCTATTGGGTTTCTCATCACTATTTTCCATTTTCTTTCAAGTGTGCAAGGCTAGAATTAGAGAGGTGTATAATTAGGAACTAACATCAAATTAGTGCCATTATCAAGGACAATACTTATTGACCTCATGTTATTGGGGACTCTTATAGAGAGATAAATAGAGCTATAATTATTTCAAATTTGAAGGTTCTTTGCTTGTTATTTTCTATAGTTAGACTATCTTGGCTGTCAACACTGCATCACTCCACTGGGGATGTGCCAGGAATTCTAGAGGCTTGATAATTGACTTCTACTACATTTGTTGTAAAGAGATGAAAATATTACATGTTGGAAGGTGCCTTTTCCCATTTTGAACATTATTTTGAAAATTTTGGTGTCTTTTCTTTCTATCTCATTAAGTTCAATAAATTCTATTTTTAGCATGTATCACAATAGTTTGTAAACTTTTCTATTTTATAAGTTTGATTCTAGTGGTGACTCTAACTTTATTTTCTGGTTTCAAGGAAGATCATTGCCTATTTTGAATATCTAACTTTCAGTTTTGAAGTATTCTTTCTATTGCTTACAAATCTATGAAAGGATTGAGATCATCCTTCAAAGGTAAATCATCAAAACCTTGTCTCATTGATATGTTTGCATCAAAGATGAAGGAGACAAGTTTAGAGGCTAGAATCGAAGTGCTTTATTTGTTAAATGCCAAAGTGAATGTTGTGGATTTTGACCTTGACATTGATTGGTGTGACAAGTGCTTCCTTCCACATCCATGTGATCTTTGAACCATGAAGATTCTGATGAACCTAAGTATACATCACTTGAATATGAGATTTTCATGTTCGATTGTTAATACTTCTCAAGAGAGTTCTTTTGCCTCTATGGAAATGATATTTGATAATATTACATAACAATTTTAGAGTGATATCAAGAGAGTCCCTACATGTATGAGTTTTCTTATGATGATAGTATAGCATAAGCAATATGAGTTACCCAATCATGATGCAATTTAAGATCCAAAGTGTAATTTGAAAAAAGTATTGGACATGGGTGTAGAATTGGATGACTTTGTTGGGAGTGTGGACATTGTTGAAAACTAGTTGTCCTTGATGATAGGTTTGACAATAAAGATGATGTTTGGAAGATGTCATTTGATGAAGATGGGTTTATATTATATGCCCTTAAATATGAAAAGTTTTAGACCCCTTTCAAGCAGTACTTTGAGTGCACAATTGACATTGTTGTTCCTAATGCATTCTTGCTTAGTACTCACATGATTGAAGCTGAGAAGAATGTTTATTTACAACTACTAAAGGAGTAATAAAATATTCTAGATTGGTATTATCTGTATTTGAGATCATGTAAAGAGGATTTGATTCAATGTGTCATCCTATTATAGCCTAGCAATAGAAACTTCAGGCATGTGCATAGATTATTTTACTTCATCTTGGCCACCAAGATACTAAAAAATTTAATCATCTAAGGGATGGAATAATTTTGGACTTAATCAATCTAAAGCATTTCCTTAACTGAGAAAATATACCATATTATTTAGTAGTTTTATTGCTTTATCTTTTTGTTGTTTTGTTGACCCTTTGCTTCAAGCATTGTTTGTATAGTTTCCCTTTGTGTTTTATTGTGTGTTCATTTTAGATCCTCCTGATCTATTTTTATTAAATCTACCATGTTTTGTTGAGACTTCATATATGTTTTTTGAATATTGATAAGTCTTGAATCTATAACCTAATGGATTGGCACCTGGTCTTATGTTTTGTGGTTCTTTACACACCGACAAGGGGTATGCATCCCTAGGTGAGAACCATATGCATTAGTGCCCAAAATTGCACTAAATCAATCGGGCCCTTGTCTATATCAATGTCTAAGTCATTATCTTAGCTTCCATTTCCAAGTGTTCTTTTGAAAAGGTCAAGTTCATGTGTAAGAGGCTAATTGATTTAACTTGGTCATTTACTTAGTGTATCTTTGCTTTGGGAACTTTGCATCAGGTCTTTCCCTTATGTAATTTCATCTATTTTGCATGAACACAATGTCCTGATGGAATTTAGGTCTTCAAGATTTTCCAAGGCCATATTCTTGGAAAAAAAGTCTGAAGGGATTTCCTTATCATTTTTTCAGACATTTTGTCTACTACAAAAGTTTCTAAAGGGAATTGCAATGTCTTACCTCTTTTGGGATAAATGATTCGCAAAAGGTTTAAAGGGCCTTTGTTTTATTTTGGGTCTTATTTATTTTAGATTTTTTGTCCATGAATTTTTTTTGAAGGGCACTTTCCCTTCAAGTATTTTACCCACACAAAAATCCCAAAGGAATTCTAAGGACTTATTTACTATTGACCAAAGGTCACTTCCAAAAGTTCTGAAGGGTCATTTTGCCTTTGAAAATTTTTGAAGGATCATTTCCTTTGGGAATTTTACCTTTGTAAAATTCCCAAAGGGCACTTCCAAAGGGCAAAGGAAACTTGAAAAAATATCGAAGGACACTTTTGAAGGGTCATTTTGCCTTTGTAAAATTTACAAAAGATTATTTCCTTCAGGCATTTTGCCCTCACAAAATTCCAAATGGCATCTACAAAAAGTCCCAATGATAAATACATATGGCAAAGGACATTTTAAAAACTCCCAAAGGGCACTTTCAAGAGATCAAAGGACCATTCCAAAAGGCTGAAGGGTAATTCTTTAGGGCATGAGCCCTTGATAAAATTTATGAAGGGTACATTCAAAAGGCCTAAAAGGTACTTTTAGAAAAGTTTCAAAGGTATAAAGGTCCATTTCCTTCAAAAAATTTACTTGAGAAAAAAGCCCAAAGGAATTGCATTATTTCAAAGACCAATTTCAATTTTTGTGAGGAAACTATTTTAGATAAAATGTCCACAAAAATTATCCCGATGAAGGAAAAAAAGAGAAAAGTGTTAATTCCTTTGGCAAAAGTGCAAGAGAACATTTCCTATAGGGAAATTATTTTGGACAAAATATGTAAAATAATTATCTTGAACAAGATAAAAGGCCCTAAAAAATCTTCCAAAGAGCTAAGTCTCAATTCTTTCAAGATAATTATGTCAAACGAAAAGCCCAAAGTAGAAGTGCCAAAGTAAATAAGAATGCCAAAGATAAAGATTTAGATCAAATTACCATAGAACAATGTCTTCAAAGAAATATTTTTGAATTTGTAGGATTGATGGTCTTGTGGATGTCTTTTGATAGGCATGTGGACATAAAATTCATGCTACAAGGACTATCCACTGGGATTCAAATGTCTAAGATGATTATGCAGACATCAAATTTAGACCCCATGAAATATCTATTCATTTTCAAATGAGGCAAATCTAATGGCATGAATTTTATTGAAGAAGGATGATTTAATAGTGTGTGATTAAGGTTGAATATTCAAAATAACTTAGGAAGCCCATGGGGTTTCCAAGTGTCAAGCTCATGGGGTATGTTTTAATGTTTGATCATGTTCAAAACATCCTATAGTGCGAGCTAGTAGTTGACAAGTCAATGAGACCCAAGATCAAGTGCGACACTTCCATGTGGCATGAGGAAGCTCAAAGTAATAAAAAATATTTATAAAGTACATAAGAGACCCATGGGGATACCAAGTGGCATTTTTATAGGTCTAGGTAAAGGGAAATATCCAATCACACCTCACTTCTTAGATCATGATTTGATGAAGCACGTTTGCTCACCCTAGCTAGATCTAAAAGTGCGTAACCAAGTTTAAAAATTTATAGGTCTCATGGGTAAATGCAAAAATAATAAGTGACATGAGTCTATGCCATGAATTAGATCTTGAAGCATCTCATGAAAATATATGTGGCTCAATTTATTTGGGAAAGGAAGATCCAATAGTGTGAGCGAAGACATACTTTTTAAAAGGGCTAGATTACATGAGGATAGTGACAAGTGTCTAGGTTGAGGTTAAACTTGATGAATTTTACATGAATGTTTGAGATGGGTTAAATCATAAAGACAAGATCCATGGAGCTATTCTAGAGAGAATATTTCTAATCATGATCACGAATAATTTTTGTTTCATGTCATAATTAGATCAACTCCTAAACCATCATTGCAAGTAATCATATTTCCTTTAGTGTGCACATAAAAGATATTTCATGTCCAAAAATGTCCATAATTCATAATTGATTAATAGGAAAACATATCCAAGTAAGTTGTACATGAGAACAAAATTTGTTTGGTTTTCTAAAATGATTTTCTCCCTCTAGCTATGCAAGTGAGTGATCAAGGGGATCTTTAAGAAGTTCCACATCAAAATAAAATATGTTTGGCTCCTCAAACAAATATCCTCCTTTCAACTCATGTGAAGATATTTTAGCCATGAAATCAAAAAGTTTGTTGCTAATATCCATCATTCATTATAGAGGTAGTTAGAGCAATGATTATTTTATTGAAAATGGATGAATATCTTAGTGTGGCATGGAATATTTTCTAATTAGAAGTATCTTGGTGGACTTAAAGGCTTGTTCTATAATTATACAAATTGCAACCCACAGTTTTAGAATTAAAAAAGGTAAAGAATGTATAAATAGAAGGCTTGTCTTCTATTCTAAGAGGTTTTTGTTGGCCATTGTGTTGGTTTATGTCTTCCTTAGTATAGGCTCTTCATATTTTAGGATCACTATTGTGTGTGTTTTATCTCTCTTACTAAGGTAGTTGTAGTTGTACAACCATTAACAAGCTCTGAGATCATCTCTATATGTCTCCCCTGTCCAACATGGAGCAAATCCACCATGTTTGTCCCCATGGTAGCATTTTGAAACATTGATGTATGTAAGATTTTTATTTCAAGTTATTGAAAATGCATGTGGTTTTCTATTATTTTATGTTGATAAAGTGTAGTAATATGTCTTGACAAATGATGTTGATATGATATCTTATTCTATGCTCATTACTAGTTGTCATCTTGGGTTTAGTTTTGGATTATAAATCCTTTTCTACATTGTATTTAGAGTATGTTGTTGAAAAACTTGTTAGGGCACCCTAGGTTTATGGATTCAATAAGAAATGACAAATCCCCCTTATAATTCCATCAGCTTACATTTAATTTTTCTACATCTTTGCAATAGATGATGTCATGAATGTTGAAATAATCCCTATTTACTGAAGACCTCCATCACACCACCCTCCCCTTTTTATAACTATAAATCTATCCTACCATGTTCTGCCCTACATGTAACATTACCTTTGCATATCTTAAGTGCTATTTTCTTGTAGATGCATAAACATTATATATTCAACATGTGTATGTGTTTTTGTGCTTTAAAGTCCAACATTGCAATTTTTTATTCAGACCCCTATGTTATTGAAGATTATTTTGAATAATAGTTGTAATCACATTCATATCTATCTTTAGTAGCTTGTGTTTGACTTGGAACATTTTCTCATTCTGTGTGACAACCTTTCATGGGTAGAGTGAGAAATTTTGGTTGTGTTCTGGTCAGATTTATATCTCTTTGTGCTGATAATCCCCTTGGAGGTTGAATTGCAAAATCTCTCCATGTGAGCAAGCTACTCCTTAGGTCTTCTCACCCTGGTTTAGGCAGAGCCAAAAGTAGAAAGGAGTTAACCATACTCTCTGTAGGTGCCTCCCAGTCATTTTTTACATTTAGTCTGATCATAATGTTAAACCCTTCCATAGCTACAATGACATTCTAGCAGGTTTTCCATCATTATTTGCCATTTCTCTTAAGTGTGTAAGGTTGAGTGTACAAGGTGTATAACTAGGAACTAACAAAAGTTTTATCTATATTTATCCTAATTATAATTTTAGAGCCTTACAATGATATATCTTTACAGAATAACTTGCCAATAGGCAAGGTGGTTACATAGACACACAGGTATACTCCTAAATCTTACTCTTTCAATTTCAATATATTTTAAGTAATTTTAACCCATATTATATGCATTGATTTTAAAATGTAACATTCTCTTGGTTATAGGTTAGTCACCATCAAAGCACTCATATTAAACTCAAGCAAAGATAAGGTGTTCATACACACCTAGGTACTTATTCCTTTCCTTTAAACTAGCAATTTCATTACTAAATTAAATGGGAATAAATGTAGATGATATTTTGTGATTATGTAGCACCTCAGACTTGTACACTTGGAAAAATCAAACATTGGTTATTTCTCTTAGTTATACACTCTATTTTCTTCCATAAGGCTCAAATATATTCTATATTATGCCCATTGGCATATCTTTTAGTTTGACTAGTCTTATATTAATGACACAAACATTATATCTTACCTAGAATGCTTAAAATATACTTATCTTACACCTCTACAATTTTTGATCCTACCTATTTTACTAGTCTTTGAACACTAACATCTGGGATAAATAGTAGTGTTGACATTGTTATCCTACCTGATGTAAGTGTCTAATGCCCTAAAGTCATCTAATTTACGTATGAAACATATTCCAATGTTTAACTTAAGTGATTTAATGTGATCTATTACTCTAAAGGGATTGATATAAATATAATATCCACCATTATTCGTTACTCACCTATAGAACTCCTAAAAATCAGATGAAAAGAGCACTCAAGTTACCAAAAGCTTTCATATTCTACCCTACTTTGTTATCAATAAGACTAATGGCCTAGATATAGGTCTAACATAACAAAAGAGTATTCATAAGGTCATATTTTTTAAGTTACAAGCTAGGTTATTATTGTACTTTCTTTACACACATTGCATGATTCACACACAATCCAACATGTAGGGGAGAAATACATGAGTTTGAGGCCCTCTTCTAGAGTATTGGCTATGCAGGCATCACCCTTTGATATCAAGGTCATTGTGGGTCAGCTCAACATTGTGTACCCACTAACTCATTTTTTCCCAATGTCACATTGAAGATAGAAAGCTAAGGTTTTTCCATTTCACCAGAAGTGATAGTCTATGACCTCGATATGAATGCACCAGAGTAAAGGAGAATCTAAACCTAGGATAATCCATGTAGTCACATCCTATTTTAGTGAATATTCCATACAAGATACTAGCATCTAACCCAGACACTAGCATCGATGCAACTGTCCCAAGCTGACATAATTGTCTAGGGAGCCAAAGACATTGAATCTATAATCTAATGACTATTCCAGAACTATCTTCTTACTTGCTTTCAGCATGATCCATATCTAGTATTATGTTATCATAATAACTAGTTAATTACTCTCTTTTATGTCATTTTTATATTAAGCATAGTTGTACTTTCCATTAATATCTTATCTCAATTTAATAAATTTAGCTAATAATATATTTGAGTTTATCCCATTAATTAACCTATTATAGATCTAATATTCAGCCTTGTGCCCTATAATATCTATATCCTTAACACTATCTACCTGATTAGGATTCCTTAATCCAAATTAGGGTTGAAAAATAATTAGCATTCTTATAATTACCATAATTAACCTAGTAACTAGTTTAATTCACCTCCTTTTCTTCAAAAAGTTGTTAATCTTTACTTTAGATAAAATCAATGAATTTGACCTGCTAAATAGTGATTTCACACCTAAAAATGGTGTATTTAACCTACAAAATAGTTAATTCAACCTTTTAATCAACGATTTTACCTATTTCATACTTTTTGTTTTATTTTGTGTACAGCTTTCAAATCAGTGAAATCATTCACAAATCAGTGAATTTGACCTACAAATCAGTGAATTCACCCATTTCATACATTATATTTTGTTGTGTGTATATTTAAAATTGGTAAAATCTCTCACAAATTAGAAAATTTGATCTATTAATTAGTGAATTCACCTATTTCATTCTTTCTATTATGTTTTATTTATAGGTTTTAAATCGATGAAATCACTCATAAATCGATAAATTTGACCTATAAATTGATGAAATTACTCACAAATCAATGAATTTGACTTATTAATTGGTGAATTTAACTAGCAAATTGGTCAAATTAATTTACAAATTGGTGAATTCAACCTGTAAATCGATGAATTTAACATTTTATACTTACTATTCTATTTTATGCATAGGTTTCAAATCAATAAATTTGACCTATAAATCAGCAAATTTGACTTGTTAAACAATGAATTCACCCTTTTTTACTTTATGTTTTGTTCTATTTTTTTAAAATGGTAATCGGCAAAATCACTTTGTAATCAACAAAATAGACTCTGCCTATATATCAATGAAATTTCTCTTTTGATAAAAACATGAGACCTTAAAAATACAAATTTATTGCACATCTTAAACTTTTAATCATTTGTGTTATATGACCTTGGTTGAAATTTGAGTTTTTATATTATAAGATAAGTACATTTCTTTTTTACACATCAATTTGTGTTTAAAATGAATTCACATTTTCATTTGGGTTATAAGAAAAAATTGTTTATTTTCCAATTTATTTCCTTTTAAACAAGTTTTTTCTTATTGCTTGAGTGTATTTTGAGGTTATTTAACATGTATGTTCTTCCATTTTTGCATGACTAAATGCAAATTTATTATTTTCCTTATACCCTTCTTTTTATTTTGATCAAGTGGGGTGGAGTCCATCACCTTCCTTCACATCCTAGGGGTGCATTGACTAGGAAGCCGCATCCTAGTAATGTACCAACCCCATTATCTAACAAGGTATATGAATTGAGCTTATGTCAGTGGTATCTTAGCTAAAAGATCCCTCAGTGTTTGATTTTTCTAATAGTACTTCAATGAGATCCTTATGGATGAAGTGGTCATGAAGGGACTAGACCCTTTGGTGAATGGCCCATTAAATCTCAATGTCCAATTTATGGGTATTTTTATGCCCACATACTATAAGGTATATCAAGACCATCTATAAATCCATGTAAATTATTTTAAGACCTTATTTTGCCATGGAACATCCATTAATATTGGGGTGCAAAAGTAACAGCCCCCATGGATTGCCTTGCTCATAAAAACCTTTTGAGAGAAGGGTGAGATTAAAAACCCCACTGATAATTACAATAATTTATTTAATGAATTTCAAATTTATAATACTATCTCAAGGTAATTATATCAAATGTTCAAATTGATGTGATGTAAACCCGTGTTAGTTATTAGAATTGCCTTGTAATGCTTGCATGTTATCGCTTGATTATTATGTCAAAACCAACTCAAATAAACTAAATCCAAATCTAAACCATTTTTATACACACAAAATGAGGCATTAATCTACAAATATTTTGGGTCAAATAAAATCGACATATCAAACTTGGTCTAAGTACTTACCTTTCTTTTCTAAACCACATTGTTCGGCTACCCAAGTCAAAATCAAATCCTTATCCTAAACCAAATTGATAACTTCAAACTAATTCAAAACCAAAGTTACAAATTCTTGTTTAAACCATTATCATTATGCCTTTCATTTATTTAGACCTAACCCTAATCTCAAACCAAAATGAGACTAAGGTTTCAAATTCTTGTCCAAATTGTGTCATTATGCCATCCATTTTATTTCAAACCTAAGCTAAATTTAAAGACTAATTCTAATTCCAAATCCAAATTTGAATTCAAAATCTAAATTCTAATTCCAAATCAAAGCTTCAATTCCAAATCCAAGTTTCAATTTTAAAGTCAAACAATTTCAAAGCCAAAATCAAACTTTTCTTCAAATTATGTCATTATGTCATCAGTCTTATTCTAATCCTAGTCAAACTAATTCCTATTCCAAGGTCAACTTCCAATTTTAGACAAATTATTCCAAATTCAACAAAATTTATCACTTTTATAAATCCAAATACAAACTTATTCTAAGATCAACAAAATAGATCAACTCCTTTTATAAGTCAAAGTTTTAGGCCTAGTTCAAACTTGATTCAACATTTATGTAACCAACTTTGTTCCAACATTTACATGTTTTAGAGTTCAAAATCCAAGTTCCCATTATAAATCTAATTCTAACCCTAAATCAAGTTTTCAAGACCAAAACCATTCAATTATACCAAGTTTAAATGTTTCCAAAATCTAAATATTAAACATTTGCACTTAAAACCATTATACCTAAATGTTTGTGAACACTTTTAGAACCAAGTTTGATTCACGCACCTCTCCTATTTAGATACTTACATGAAAAAACTTTGATTTAACTATTTCATTTAAACATTTGCATTGGCATACCCAATTAAACATTCAAATTCAACCAAGGTCAAACATTCCAAGCCAAAAATTGTTTCATCTTGAACCATGTACCAAGCCACTTAAATCCAAATCAAGTTCATCTTGAACCATGTATCAAACCAATTTAATTCCCAAAGCAATCTATTCCAAGACAAATCAATTTCATCTTGAAATTTTTACTAAGCCAATTGAAATCCAAATTAGGCTCATCTTGAACCATGTACCAAACCAATTCTGTACCAAACTATTCTAATTCTGATCCAGTTTATCTTGAGCCACATTCTAATTTGATCATGTTCATCTTGAACCACATTACAATGCCAAATAAAGTTTATTTCATCCAAATCCAACTATTCCAAAATCAATTTCATGCCAATTTAAACCATTTTTTATCTTTTCATTCAATCTCCTGCACCTATCGGTTGGGAATAATGAAGTCATGACGTCCATCCTTTCTTTCATTTGAATCATATCTAGGCTAATCATCCCTATTTGGGGAAAAATCAAATCAAGATAATTTGGACCAATTTTAATTTATGTTAATTTACCCTGTTTCGGCATTTTCTAATCTAAGCTAATCCAACCTATTTGGGTCAATTCTAATATAGACTATTCTGACTTATTTGGGACCAAGACAAACCATTCCAATTATGTTAAGACCTAATCTTCCATTATCTAGGACCATTCTAATCCAAGCCAATCTACCCTCTTTGGGGCCATTCTAAGTGATACCAAGTTCTCCCTCTTTAAAGATAATTTCCTCCATCCAATTCCCTCACATTTATCATTTTTTGGGAGCATTAGTCTAAGGTTAATCCAATTCATGGTGTCTTGTGATCCTAAACTTATTATATCATTGCATTTATTTAGTCAAGAAGTGATGGAACAACTCTCTCAATTTAACCAACCTGATCTTACAACCATAACAAAACCAACAGTTTAGACCTATTATTCTAATTCCCCTCTAAGGGCCCTTATCTATTGACAATCCAAGTGTGCCCAAGTATGATAACTACTTGATCAAGATATGTCATGATCCCCTTCTCAAACATGATTAGATACATCCACTTTCAAATGAAGATCAAGATCAACAAACCATTAATGAGATTTGATGGTCCACCAAATCCAAACCATGATGGTCCACCTGTATTCCAAGGTCAAGTTCCATATTTGACCAAATCTAAACCATTGATGTCCATCTATATTTGATGGACCTCTATTTGACATAGGACCCATCTTTGATGAGACCATCTTTGAAGAGCCTTTTATTATTGAGTCAGAGCCCATTATTCAACCATTACCAAACATTCCCAATTTCCAAACAATTATTTATCCCAAAGCCCCCATTTTTAATAAAAATATGAACAAAATACTTGCAAACAATGCAATTTAATAGGCCCTCTTTATATCTACATTACATCAAAATTAGGTTATATTCTAGAACCAATATTAGAATTATCAGAGTTGTTGCCAGAATCTGAATAACGTGAGTGCAATGGAGACGTGATCACAGAAGATGAACAAGTGCACACCACATAGATGCCAAAGCAATTTGAAAATAACACAATAAGAGAAATTGCACAAGACAAAATGGAGAAAACCAAAATCTGATTAACATGAAATGGCCAAAATGAAGAATACATATAGGAGAGCTAGAAAGTAACTCCTCCACAAATGGTGGTCAAAGCACCCCAAGAATAGACTCCTCCACAAAAGGTGGTCAAAGCACCCCAAGAATAGACTCTTCCAAAAAGGTGGTGACAAGGTGCTAAGAATAGAGAAGTAACTCCCATACCTGGAATAGCTAGTCAAAGGAGTCACTTATGACATTCTTATGACACCTTATGACACAAATATGACACACAATCTCTACATAAGCTAGCCTATCCCAAGAATGTAGAAAAACTCCATGTATGCACAAATATATAATATTCCCGAATTAATAAATAGGGAAAAATAAAAACCTACACTAATATCCCCCCATAAGCGCAGCTTAGGTGGGCAGTGTGGAAATAAAAAATGGGTCCCGACAACTAGGCCTAATGAGGTACCCATGTACAAATGCAATCTCCCATAAGATAGAGAAAAGAAGAAAACCCATAGGAAAAAATTCCCCCCCAAAAGAGAGACATAAAAGAAAAGAAGAGGCTAGAAGGCCCCCCCTGAAGATGATGTTACTACAGATGTAGACTGCACCCCAAGAAGAGCTCGTAGATGAAAGAACTTGCTCTCAGTGAAAGGTTTGGTGAAGATATCTACAATATGCTCTAAAGACTGGAAAAATATCAAGTCAATGACCTGACTATGAATAAGCTCCCGAATGAAATGCATGTGAATCTCTATGTGCTTGGTCTAATGGTGCTGAACCAAATTCCTACAAATCTGAATGGTACTCTGATTGTCATAATAAATGATGGTGGGCTACCTGATAGGAATGCCAAACTCAAAAAGAATCCCCTGAAGCCAAATAGCATCAGTATTTGCATTAACAACTCCCTTATACTCTGCCTTTGTGGATGATATAGCAATAGCATTCTACTTCTTACTAGACCAACTGGTAGGACCAAAACCTAGAGAGAAACTGTAACCAAAAGTGGACTTGTGAGCCTGTGAATCACCAGCCCAGTTTGAAACTGTATATCCAACCAAGTCAACCTCTATGCCAAATCTGTAATGAATCCCATATCTATGTGAACCTTGTATGTAATGCAAGATCCTCTTAGCTGCTTTCCAATGCAGCTCATGGGGTTCCTACATGAATCTGGAGACAAGTCCCATTGAATATGATATGTCAGGCCTGGTGTGAGTCAAGTAGATAAGACTACCAATAAGTTGGTGATACCGAGTGGCATCAACCAATGGTGAAGAAAAATCAGCCTCAAGCTTGACTCCTAATAGAAAGGGAGTCAAAGATGGCTTGCAATCAGCCATGTTAAACCGAGCCAATAAGTCAAGAGCATACTTAGGTTGTGCAAGAGAAATCCCTAAATCTGATTGTGAGATCTCGATGCCAAGGAAGTAGTGCAACAAACCTAAGTCTATCATGTCAAATCTATCTTGGAGAGATGCCTTCACCAATACAATAGTCGATGAAGAAATCTCGGTGATCAAAAGGTCATCAACATATAGAACCAAAATCAAGAGCGAATCATCTTACTGCAAGAAGTAGACATTAGGATCAGAATGACACCTAGTGAAACCCGCTGTGAGAAGGAAGGAATCCATCTTGGCATACCAAGCCTGAGGGGCCTGTTTGAGGCCATAGATAGGTTTCCTAAGTCTACATACTAAGGAAGAATTCTGAACAAATCCTAGCAGCTGCTCCATGTAGATCTCCTCCTCTAGGTTTCCATGAAGAAAGGCACTCTTCACATCCATCTGATGCACATATCAACCATGTGATGCGACAATAGCCAAGGTGAGTCGGATAGAAGTCATCTTTGCAATGGGTGCAAAGGTATCTGAGTCGTCAATGCCTGCCACTTGTCAGAAACCTTTGGCGACTAATCGCGCCTTGTACTTATCAACTGACCCATCTGCTACAAACTTTGTCTGATATGTCCACCTACATCGAACCATCTTTCTTCCCTTATGAAGTGAAGTCAAATCCCAAGTGTGATTTTTTATTAAGGAAGAATATTCTTCCTCCATAGCACTATCCCACTCAGGTACCCCCAATGCCTCTCGAAAAGTCTATGGATCTGAAACTGAAGCAAAGAAGGCATGTGGATCTCTATGAAAACCCCCCCTAGTACGTCTGTCATCTGTAGGATCTCCTGCCCAAGTGCTAGCACTCTCAAGTGTCTATCTGGACCAAAGTGGCCTAGAAGTGGGTGAGTCAGGTGCTAAATCCTCATCCTCTAACTGAATAGAGGTGGATGACCCTGCATCACTATCCTCACTATCTAAACTCAAAGAAGAAGAAGATGACTCTGGCTCAAGAACCTACTGTGGCTGATCTAAATCTGATGAGGAATCATCATGAAGAAGTAGATCCAATGAGGGAGAAGAAGTGTCAAGTGTTGAGTCTCTAGGACTCTCTTAAAAATGGACACTTCTCTCGATGAACAACTCATGAGTGACTAGATCTAGAAGGTGATATCCCTTAATACCATTCAGATATCCTACAAAGATGCAAGGCTTGGACTGATGTTCCATAGTTTTGTGTTTCTTCTTTGAAATGCGGGCCATGGCTGGGGATCTGAAAACTCTAAGTGCTCAACATCAGGTTTCCTTTTATGCCAAGCTTCAAAGGGTGTGATCCCTTTCAAAGCTTTGTGAGGAACCCTATTTTGAATTTAGCAAGCACAATTGATAGCTTCAGCCTAGTACTATGGTGGTAAGGATTTGGAGTGAATCATACAGCTACCCATCTCTTTCAAGAACCTATTCTTGTGTTCTGTAACCCTATTTTGTGAAGGACTGTAAGTGACCGTGTGCTGCAAATCAATCCCCTCTGTAGTGAAAAATTGCTCAAATCTGATGCTGACATACTCCCCTCTATTATCAGTTCGAAGAACCTTGATGGATTTCTCACTCTGTTTCTCAACAAGAGCCTTGAAGTCTAGAAAATTTTCAAACACTTCAGACTTTTATTTGAGAAAATATATCCAAGTGTACCTAGAGAAATCATCAATGAAAGTGAGGATGTACTTGGCCCTTGTGAAAGATGGTTTGGGAAAGGGTCCTGATACATCACTGTGGACTAACTCCAAAGGTTGTCATGCCCTCCAAGCTTTAGCTTTGTCAAATTTTGCTTCGGGATGCTTCCTAAGGGAATACCCCTCACAAAGTCCTTTTGAGAATTGGACACGAGGCATGCCAATGACCATGTCATTTTTGAAAAGTTGCTCAAGGTAGCGGTAGTTAAGGTGGCCAAACCGCTCATGCCATAATTTGCTAACTCCATCTGAATGAGTCAGCAATGCTATTAGAGAAGAATCTGATGCAAAATCTGAGAAGGTGTATGACCTGGCTTGGTGATCTGCCCTTCCCACTACCACTGTAGTATCATTATGCAACTCCCTGATAGACACTGAATCTGGTGAAAACTCAACTCTCATGCCCCGACCAATGTGAGTGATTTGGTACACTGATAGGAGATTGGTTGAAAGAGAAGGAACACTTAGAACATTGTTGAATGTTCCTCCTTCCATTTCAACTGATCCTCTCCCTGCAATGGAAATTGATGTGTCATCACCCAAACTAATTGAAGTCATGCTACAAGGCTCTAAAGATGAAAACTCAACTAGTGAAAAGCCCATGTGGTGAGAAGCACCCGAGTCTATGACCCATGAAGATGTAGAAGCTATAGTTGCTACAAGGGCCTTGCCCTTTTCTTTCTCCTTACCCTTGCCTTTTGCCTTAGTAGAATCTTGGGTTTATGAATTATGCTTGATGGACTCAGGAACACCTATGTTGTTCTTCTCTAGAAGATGAGTTAGGTGGTCTATTTGTTTCTTCATGCACTTGTGTTCATCATGCCCTATCTTTTTACAATAGGCACACTTAACCTTCTCCTTCTTAGGTTTAGCATTAGAGGATGAAGACTCAGTGTTGTTTTTGCCAGGATTGGTGTTTTCTTTCTTCTTCTCCTGGTCCTTGTTCTTTTTCTTCTTTGTTGAAGTCTTATCCTTAACATTTCTAGCTATCAAGGCTTGGGGTTGAGTAGACTTCATTGTGCCCATCTGAATTAGCTTATCTTGCTCCCTAGTCAAGTCGGCAATGAATGAATCCAAAGAAGGCATTTTTCATGTAGTGCCAAGGGCACTTTTAGTGGCATGGAAAATGGAGACAAAGACTGAATAGCTTGGACCTAGCTTTGCGAGAATAGAAAGTATGATTTGATCATCTTTCTTCTCTATCCCACACTCTTTCAATTGCAATCTAAGGGCCTTAAACTTAGTGAAGAAGTCATGTAGGTTGTCAAAGTTGCTAGGACTTAGACTTATGAGTTCATTTTCGAGCTCATGACCTCTCATCTCATCAAGCTTCCCAAATAACTTTTATAAGGTGTCCCATATGTCATTAGGAGTCTGGGAAGATTCTAAATGGAAGAGAAGTTCTGGAGACATAGACAAACTCAGTAATCCATAGGCTTCATCACTACGGTTGTACCATTTGACCTTTTTAGTATTAGTGTTGGGTTCTACTTCAGATCCCATAGTGATCCTATACAACCCTTTGCTTCTAAGAATGATTGAGATTTTGACTTTCCATTCATGATAGTTGAAGGGTGTTAGGGGTTTAAGTTGAAAAGAATCTATTTTTAGCTGAATTTAGGTGAAGTTGAGTTGATTGCAAGTTGTGAATTTATGTAAAAAGGAGAATGAAATCAAGTTGTGAAAAGCAATCACACCCCCCCCGAAATATTGAGCCCCTCCCAAATATGCAAGTGCACGCTCAAAAGACATTGGACTCAGCCGAAAATGCGTCTTAGAGCAATCAATGCAAGACAAAAGCAAATAGGACGTCGAACTCAGCCGAAAATGCGTCTCAAGAGACCCAAATTTTTGGCACTTTATAAACTAGTGAATTTTTAAAAAATAAAAATTCTACACTATGGATAATTGAATTACAAACACTTTTGAAAAAAATGGCACCCAAAACCGAGCTACCGTTTGAAAGATTTTAAAGTTACAATTTTCTTGTAAACTAGTGTTTTTACAAAAAAAACACTAAAACATTAAAAAATACATGTTATGGGGAGAGAAAGTGGTCTTCCAACCACTCATTGGATTTGGCACAAAATGAGGAATCCAAAGGAGGTTTTTATGAGGGGGAATTGGCCTCCCGCCAACTCGGGCCTCACCCTTCGTCTTCATAGGTCGAAGATACAAATTTTAATTGAAAATCTCCAAAATACAAAACTATCTAAAAACTTTAATACTCAGTCAAATTGACTGATTTTTGTTTTATCAAGTCAATTTTTCACTAAAAAAATAAAGCAAAGATAGTTTGGACAGAATGGCAAGTGTCCAAGGGTGCCACATGGGATGCCAAGTAGGAAGGGGCGTCCAAAAGCAAACAGTCTAGAATTTTGACTCAAAAAAGACACAAAATTAAATGCAAACCTATTGAAACCGTACGGCCTGATGTGTGGCAAAACTGAAGCTTAAAATCTAGGCACAGAAGCTAGAAGAATAACAGCAGACACAACAGGAAGTCGCGTCCCAAAAAAGAGGGCGCAAATCTGAATTTTTTGGCAAAAAACAAAAAATAGAAGACCTATCATACACCCTGAGATGCCTAGCTGGAAGGACACAGCTGCTAAAAGTTGGTGCAGCTGGAGAAGACTGTTGGAACTTGGCATGGAAGAAATGAAGCTGAAGGAGTTGCAGAAAGGAAAACGTTGCAAAAGGCGCCTTGCTAGAAGAAAGCACTTCTACGCCTTGTTAGAAGAAAGCACTTCTGCGCCTTGCTGAAACTGAAGGCAAAAACAAAACACCAACCTTCCTCCTTCTGTTGTTGAATACAGCACCTTCTTCAGCTATTGAATGCTGCTACCTAAAGTGAAGACAACCAAAGGCCAAGGATTTCCAAAAAAATTAACCAGAAGTGATATATTTTTTTTAATTTTAGACCAAACTAGAATAAAAAAAATTAACTCCACTCCTCTTGATTTCAAAATAAGCTAAAAGCATAATCACACACAAAATTATTAGGAAAGCTCTGATACCATATCAGAGTGTTACCAGAATCTGGATAACGTGAGTGTAATGGATACGTGATCACACAAGATGAACAAGTGCACACCACATAGATGCCAAAGCAATTTGAAAATAGCACAATAAGAGAAATTGCACAAGACAAAATGGAGAAAACCAAAATCTGATTAACTTGAAATGGCCAAAATAAAGAATACATATAGGAGAGCTAGAAAGTAACTCCTCCACAAATGGTGGTCAAAGCACCCCAAGAATAGACTCCTCCAAAAAAGGTGGTGACAAGGTGCTAAGAATAGAGAAGTAACTCCCATACCCGGAATAGCCGGTCAAAGGAGTCACTTATGACATTATTATGACACAAATATGACACACAATCTCCACATAAGCTAGCCTATCCCACGAATGTAGGAAAACTCCATGTATGCACAAATATATAATATTCCCTAATTAATAAATAGGGAAAAATAAAAACCTACACTAATAAGAATCACATTGCATTATAGAGATAATAATAGATTTGGCATCAAAATTAAAATCAATGTCAGTCTCAACATTAGGTTCAGATCCTTTTGAGTCAAAATTGGCTTCAGAATTAGAATATATTAGTAGCTGTTGTGACATCGACTACACACTTCTAGTAGATCCAATTAGAAACACTTATGATCCTTCCATAGTTTTTGAAGAAGTTTCCTTTGACATTGATCCAAGTTCTCTTAGTATCCTCTATGAGGATTGTGTTACCTTTTACCCTTCCATTACCAATATGCATGTCTTTACTATTAATCATCCTAGCCATTATATTGACATACCACTTCTCATAACCATCTATTGGGACTGATATAATCACACATTATTGAATTTATTTCATGGAGACATTTTATTGGTAGAATCTCTAGGGATCCAAGACAACATTCAAGAAGAAGAATAATCTCCTAGTGAAACCTTGTTTAAGGTGTTAGGGGATAATCAAATTATAAACTCAACATCTTCTAGTGAAACCTTGTTTGAGGCACTAGATAATAATCATAATCAAAAATTATAATATTTTAGTGAAACCTTTCTTAAGACACTAAGAAATAATCAAAATGAATTATCAACATCCCTTAGTGAAACCTTGTTCAATACACTATTATAAAATTCACATCAAAACAATCAAGAAGATTTTGTTGGTAAAAACCTCTTTTGAGATGCCAATAGTTGATCCAATCCATTCCTCATTATTTTATGAAGACATTATTAAATTCAATATCATCCTCACCACAACCAAAATCAAGTCATATCTAGAATTAGCAATAATTTATGTGACCAAAAATCCCAATCTTCATTTGTCCCCCAATAATTATACCTTCCATTATGATCCTATTATCCATTCAAGACTTATATTCCATTATCAAATTAGACCATTTATCCCATTCCTACACTTTTCGGTGGCACTCTCTTTCACAGAGATTACAAAGACATCTTGTCTATAGGTTTGAAGGAAACATAATCAAATCATGAAAATGGCATTATAGTTCACATCAGCAATAGGATTTAGACAAAGCAACCATTTCAAGTAGGTATTGGTTAGATAGTAAAGGGTCCACATTGTGCATTTTGTAATCCTTCTTTGAGTTTAGATGCTAAAAAAATCAATTTAAAATATAAAATAATCAAAAATAGAAAGAAAAATAATTCATCCAATGGTGAAAACCATGCATACGATGCCTTGGAAAAGTACCATGATGAAAACTGGGTTTATAGCATCATGTGTAAATAATTTATTGTCTTCAAGTACCTTGACACTTGAGGTAATACTCATTTGAATTATAGACCATTCTATTCGAATCATCTTGGACATTTTTATTCTATGCCATTCAATCCATTTCAACAACTCAATCATATTCAGCCCAACCCATCTTATTGTCACCATTAGCCTTCCCATATCAACCTTATTAGGGAAGTAGAAGGTATATTGAGACCTATTTAGGAAACTTTTTGGCCTATTATCTATGTGGCACTTTGATGATTGGACACAATTGGTTTTCATGTAACATGGTCCTTGGAGACTCCTAGTCCTTTCCCTCATTGCCATTTATCCATTAATACCACTTTACCATCTTTACTACCTATTTAACCCTAAATTAGATGTGGTTCCTACTTAGGTAGATAGGATTAATAACATAGAAATGATAATGTACAAGGGTGACAATCAGGTCTATAATAGTCCAATTAATTTCTAAAATTAGATCTAACATATGTTAAATTTATTAAACTAAAATAGGCTAAAAATAAAAAGTACAATGAAAGATATAGAAATGATAAAGAAACAATGTAATTAGCTAGTTTTGACGATAACATAGTTCTGGATCTGGAATGGATAGGAAGTAGATTGGAAGAGGATTCTAGAATAGTCACCAAATTTTATATTGAGTGTTTTTTGGAGCTACATAAACTAGCATCAGTGTTAGACATTTGCATTAACACTACTATATGAACCAGACATATGTATCTTATATGAAATACTTATTTGAAAAGGATGTGACCACCTGAGTGTTTTTAGGTTTATCTTCACCATAATTTTGGTGCCTTCAAATATGGGTCATGAATTTTCATTCCCCATAAAATGGAAAAAACCGTAGTTCTTCATCTTCATAGTGACCTTGGGAAAAACGGGTTAGTAGGATCATGATGTCAAGCTAACCACAAAGACCCCTCTATCAATGGGTGTTGCCTACATAGCCATGATTCTAAAAAGGGCCTCAGAATTATGTATTTCTTACCTAATGTGTTGGCTTTTGTGTGCACAAGGGTGCAATATGTGGAAATCAAGTACAATAATGACCTAGCTTGTAACTTGGCAAATCAGGCTCTTGGGATGCTCCTTCAATAATTTATACATGTATATGTGTAGTCCCTATAATTGATATGTAAATAGGAATAAATAGGGAAGTTTTACTTAATTTAATTCTATTTTTTATGAATGCTAGGTTAGAAATGAATGAGTTATTTTGAATATATACCATTCTTATTAGAAAATATCTTGCATTAAAGCACCTAGGCTGACCATTAGGATACATTTTATTTTCAAATTATATGAATTTAAGGCATTAGATACCTACTTTAGGGTAGGACATTAGCATCAATGTATGGGTCTAAGACTGACACTTATGTCCTTGTAGTTATAAAATAGGTACAAGCTCATAACTTGTAGAGGCATAAGATAAGCATATTTTAAGCATTCTAGGCAAGATAGAATGTCTGGGTCATCAACATAAGACTAGTCAAACCAAGATATAGGCCAAGGGGCATAAGATGAAGTAGATGCAAGACTTTTAAAAGTAGGAAAGGTCTAAAACTGAGAGGAATAGCGAAGGTCTGAGTTTTCCAAGTGTATAAGACTAAGGTTCTATATAATTCATATATATAGTTTACATTTCCCCCCCTTTAATCTAATAATAAAATTATTGGTTTAAAGGATAAGACATATGTACCTGGGTGTGTACAACACACCTTATGTTTGTATGATCCCAAATTAAGTGATTTTATAGTGATTGACCTATAACTAAGAGCATGTTACAATATATAATCCATGTACATAAACTAAAATTGAAAGTATAAAAAATATTAAAATTTAAAGATCAAGGTTTAATAGTACACCTATGTATCGATGCAATCACCTTGCCTATTGGAAAGTTGATTTGAAAATATGTATCACTTTAAATATCTCAAACTAAAATTAGGAAAAATATATAAAATTTTGTAAAGTGCATATATAAATATAGATAGAGATTAGAAGGCAAATGCCCCCAACCTTAGATAAAACGTGAGTTGCCACCCGATAGTTGGGATTAGCTAAACCATACAACCTAATCATACTTATAACCTAGTGAGCATGAGTGAAAAAATTCAACCCATGCCATATATTTGGTGAGGATAGATGATTAATCAGTTCCAACCTATAAACTTGGCAAGATTGAGTGATGCAATCACCTCAATCATACCAAAAGAAAACCAACTACTACAATAGATTGGCTCAATATAGTCCACAACATTCTGACCTAGTGGGTGATGACATTTCATAAAAGAGTTTTTAAATATAAAACTAATTTAGATTTTGTAATATTAGGTACACATTGCATAAAATATGCACCTTAGATATGTATCATGATGAAACTATGTACAACAATGGTACCAATGTATAGAATTCTATGATAAATATGTATTTGAATCATATAACTATGTGCATTGGCCAATTTATATTTTTTCATAAGTGTGGGTAGCATTCTACCATAGCATTACCCCATTATATATTAAGAAATATGAAAATAGATATAAGTGTCAATGTGGAAGACATGTTTCCAAACATGCCCCCATTAAATGTAAGTATATTGAATACTGAATAAGAGTGAAGAATGTGCTTCCAAAGCTTGCCCCCACTAAATCTGAGAACTAAAATAAGTGCCAATATGGATGATATGTTTCCAAAACATTCCCCCACTAAATTTTGTGTGTCAAATACTAAATAAGTGTGGAGAACATGCTTCCAAAGCATGCCTACACTAAATCTAAGAAGTGTGTCAAATGTGGAGAACATGCCTCTATGACATGCCCCCATTGATATTTACCCCCTTTAAGGTGAGGGAGGATAGGAACTAGTAGTTACCTCACCTCAAAAGGCTAATATAGCTGATTAATCTATAAATGGAACCATATAGCATATAGAATAACATGTGTAGGTAAATGTATCATTAAAGTACATAGAATAATGTGATCACATAATATTGTGTGTCAAATACTAAATAAGTGTGGAGAATATGCTTCCAAAGCATGCCTACACTAAATCTAAGAAGTGTTTCAAATGTGGAGAACATGCCTCTATGACATGTCCCCATTGATATTTACCCCCTTTAAGGTGAGGGAGGATAGGAACTAGTAGTTACCTCACCTCAAAAGGCTAATACAGCTGATTAATCTATAAATAGAACCATGTAGCATATAGAAGAACATGTGTAGGTAAATGTATCATTAAAGTACATAGAATAATGTGATCACATGAATGCCTAAGATTCATGATCACAAAATTATCTAAATATAAAGAGGACGAGCTCAACAATCAAACAAACACACACATAAGATCACTCAAAAGCAAGTCAACATACAATGGTCCTAGAAGATTGCAAGCAAGGGGCATGTTCAAATGTCGCATAATCAAAGGGACATGACTTAGTCAAATGTCTAAAAAATCAAGAATGACATGTTCAAATGTCCAAACAATAACTAATGACATATTCAAATGTCAAAGAAAACACACATAGGCATGGGGGTTAAAAACAAATGAGCATATTCAAATGATCGAACAAGTAAGACAATAGCAAGGCAAGACACTCAAGAAAGTGCATAAAGGAAAGCATAATCAATCATGATAAAAATATTATAGTAGCACATGAATCAAATTCATTGTCAAAAAATGTCAATTACATAGCATATCTAATACACTATAGAAGATATAAGCATGGATAAATAAATGTGTAAGTGCCTATAAGCTCAAATGTGATAATGAAAAGTGATCATCGAACCATATAACCTATGATTATCAAGATAAAAAAAAGTGGATGCCCCCAATGTCCACATGACATGAGTAAAGGGAAATCCCAACATCTAAAATAGGAATAGATCATGTATTTTTGTATGCCTATATCACAGTCAAATAGAAGAGTGACACACATTTGTATGTAGAAGTAACTGATATGCTATCCATCAACATAGAACTAACACATAGATGCCAAAGACCCAATATAACATGTTTATTCTAGAAAAAAATTGGATTTTTCAAGTTTTTTTTATTTTTTTGGGATATTTTTTGAATATATAAAGAGGAAATATCATCTTATGATCTCATCCAAAATATTTTCATAGTTATCTCCCCACCCATAACCTGGTGCAATAAATTAGTAGCACTACCAAGGAGCATGTATAAGTGTAATATATGTCATTATAGTATATGTGATTCTCTATGTATGTATAATAGGATTCTAAGGTCATGAAGTAGTAATAAAAGGAATAGGGGTTTATAGAACCCATCTCTGTGTGTTAAGTGGTTTCTTTGTAATAATAATAGTAAAAACATGTTTAGGTGATTTGGATGTCTGAATATGGTGTGTAATAAAATATGAATATTCTATAGAATCCAATGTATGTCTCTAATGTAATGGTCTCTCAAGTATTGGCCACCTAATAAAGGTGATATCTTGTTGATTTCCCTTTTGTGATAGATTAACCTTAGTAGATTTGATAATTAGTTTCATGGGTATAATTCTTTCTTATTCAAGAGGATGCTCATATGGAATTCTAGAAACTATAATCACCCAATTGGAATGAATGTATTTAGCACACCCATACACTATAGAAGGTACTACTTAGAGTGTATGGATCCAAATTCTTCCTAATAACATATCAAAAATTTCCATGGAAATTATAACTGAAAAGATAGTAACCACATGTGTGGAACTAACCTGTAAAGGTAAGTCAATCTTGACAAGAAACTTTTAGGAGGTCCCATCAAATGTTTTAATTGGTCTAGTAGAAGGATGAAAATCATGATGAGTATAACCCTAAATTGGATGTGGATCTTACTTGGGTAGATAGGGTTAAGAAAATATAAATGATAATGCACAAAGATGATAATCATATCTATATCAAGCTAATTAAATGCTAAACTCATATATAATATATGCTAAATTTTTTAAACTGAAATAGGTTAAAAATGGAGAATATAACTATGTTAGATATGGAAATGACAAAAAAACAATGTACTTAGCTAGTTTTGATGCTAAAATAATTCTAGATTTGAAACATGTAGGAAGTAAACAAGAAGAGGATTCTGAAATAGTCACTAAATTTTGGATTGAGTGCCTCTGGATCTGTAGACACCAGAGTTAGCCTTGGATGTTAGAATTGATGCTACTATCTAAATTGGACATTTCCTATACAAAATACTTAATGAAAAAGGATGAGACTGCCTAGATTATTCTAGGTTTTTCTTCACTTTCACTATGGTGCATTTAGATCTAGGTCATGGACTATCGTTCCCCACAAAATGGAAAACCCCTATATATTAATCTTTATAGTGACCTTGTGAAAAATGGGTTAGTGGGTTCATGGTTGAGCTAACCCCAAAAACCCCTCTATCAATGGGTGTTACCAACATATCCACTAGTCTGAAGAGGGACTCATATTGATGTAGTTCTCCCCCAATGTTTTGGCTTGTGTGTGCAAAAGGGTGAAATATGTGGAAAGCAAGTACAATAGTGACCTAGATTATAACTTGGAAAATTAGGCTCTTTCACTTATCCTTTGGTACTTCATACCTATAGATGTGTAGTCCTTGTGATTGATATGGAAATAGGAATAAATAGGGAATCTTTGTTCAATTGAATGCTCTTTTATATGAGTGCTAGTTTTGTAATAACTAAGGAGTGATTGTGAATATATAACACTCTTATCATGAAATATCTTGCATTAAATCACTTAGGTTTACCATTAGGATAAGTTTCATTTTTAAATTAGATGACTTTAAGGCACTAGACACCTGTATCAGGGTAGGACACTAGTGTCGATGGAGGGGTCTAGGATTAACTCTTATGTCCTAGGAGTTAGGAAATAGGTACATGCTTAGAACTTGTAAGGGCATAAGATAAGCATATTTTAATAATTATGGGTAAGATATAAGGTCTAGGTCATCAACATAAGACTGGTCGGATTGAGAGATAGGCCAAGGGGCACAAGATAAAGAAAATGCCAGATTTTTGAAAGTGGGAAGGATCCATAACTATGAGTAATAGCCAAGGTCTAATTTTTCCAAGTGTACAAGACTGAGGTGTTATATAATTCATAAATATCTACACTACCTCAACCTATTGTTGATTAACTTTATCCCTCATTGTAGGTTTAATTACATTGATTTAAGGTCCATTTAAATTATGTAGGTTGCACTCAATTTCTAAGGTCAATTTGGCCACCCTTATTCCATTTTCTCACCATTTTGTGAGTAATTTAAGCCACACTCTCACCATTTTTTGATCAAATTAAGCCATGTTCTTACCATATTGTGATCAATTTAAGTTACGCTCTCACTATTTTGTGATCAATTTAAGCCTTGCTCTCATTATTTTATGAGAAATTTAAGCCATGCTCTCACCATTTTATGAGCAACCTAAGCCACGCTCTCACCATTTTATGAGTAATTTAATCCATGCTCTCACCATTTTATGATCGATGTAAGCCACACTCTCACCATAATATGAGTAATTTAATCCATACTCTCATCACTTTATGATCAACCTAAGCTATGCTATCACCATTTTGCAAGTTAGAATATTCTGCATCTCGTAATCCTCTATTGAGTTGAGATGCGAAAACCCAAAGACATTCAAAACAATCTAAAAAATTATAAAATTTTGAAAATCCCAAAAACTACTTTAAAATTATAAAAGTACAAAAAATAATAGCTTAAACTCTCCATGATATGTTTACTATTTTTTTCATCATAATCACTAGTGGCTTTTGGCTTTTTTCTGGATGGTGAACTTTAACGCATTTGTTGGGTAAGAACCCCTTATCCATCCATGATAATTTTTTATTTACCATTTCCATTACTTCATTTAAGCTCCCATTTATGGGAGAATTAAAACACCCTTAGGTCCACACAAACTATGTAGGCAGTGATTAGATGTATGGGCATCTCAAGTCAACTCAACCAACCTTATTAACATTTCATTTTCCCAGATTTGTCTAAACCACTCTCACTTCTTTGTGAGTTTACCTTTCCTATTTTATTCTTCTATAATCAAATCTCTTAGCATCATTTTTCATCTTTCCCACATCCCTAGGAGAACTACATTTGGATTGAAGTCCACTAGACTATGTAGGTAATGTCCACTTACATGGGGTATTTGGAGATAGCTCACCCACGCCTTCCTTTTTCTTCTATTCCCCCATTTTGTTCAAGTTTTCATATTGACTTGATAGTTTTCCTCTAAAGCTAAGATTAAAAATATCTAAGAGTACTACCTAATTTTACACACATAAATGATTCACTAATTGCTTATTTTATGGTGTGTTTGTGTGTTTATCAATGATGGTTATTTTTTATTGTTGTTGGCGTGTTTATTTTATTTTCCTCTTAAGCAATAGGATGTTTGATGTTGATTTCAATTTTAGTTTGTGTTTTCTTGCTTTTTTTCTTACTTGTTTGTTTCCCTTTTCTATTATCTCCTCGACTTAGTCCACTTTTATGGTAGGGTCATCATCATGATGCTTCTTATCACATAATTTTACTTGAGTCACTCCATTGACATTTGTCAACATTATCATCATGGTTGATATCATTAGTGTGTTGTTTTAAATTGTATATTTGGATTGGGGGTCAGTCCTTATGCACATTACATCCTATTCATCATGTTTTTTTTTATTTTATGGTTCATATTATTTGGTGATATATCAAAAATCAAGTGTTGGGAGTCTCACAAACAATGCTACACTAAAATCTCTCCTTATCTATTATCCTCTAACTAGATTGATGAAACCCATGACTATTCTATATGATACTCATGATACATATCAACAAATGAGTGTATACAAAAGTCATAATCATTTCTTAAGCATGATCAACTATCTAGATCACATACCTACACATATAACATTGGCAATACACATAATCATATCCAACCATTATATTCTTCTTCAAAGGCCCATTTATGGCTCCTTGGTCCATTCTCTATACATTTTTTTTCAAAATTATTCATTTTCTCCACCTCTTTTTCCTATGGATGGGATTTCTTCATCATTTCAAGGGTTCTTCCATTTTAAATTATTTTTCCAATATTTCCCTTGAGGGGGCATCTAGGGTTAATCAAGCACCCTTTAGGGCATCAATATGAGTTTATCAACTCATAATTCTAAAAGAGAAAAGTTAATACATCATTTTTAAAGCATTATCAAATTTATTATTAATGTCTTTTTCATTCTTTAAAAATGTGTTATTGTGCTTAGTGTCTCGTAATGCCTTCTCAAACAAGGGCAAAATGTACACACTTCATTTTAATCACTTACGTGTCTAAACTACAATCAAGAGTGAATTTGCATAATCACATGCAAATTTAAATATAAATCACCATTGGACCTAATTTACCTGCACAACTAACAATTTAACCCAAAGCCATAGACACATCCCTACTTGGGGCAATAGATCATATTGCATCATTAATCTTATCTAGCACATCCTGAATTAAATCAACCCTTTGTAAGTGTCTTCACAGGGCAATTAAAATGAATTCTTAATTGACAAATAAATATTTAAAAAAATATACCATTCTTATAATTATTTATTAATCCCACTTAATCAAGTCTAATCATTCCTCTAATAGGAAAATCCATGGATTTAGAATTATTCACTTTTCTTAAATTCAAAATGGGAATATTACCTCACAAATGGATGACATCATAAGGCAAAGAGTGTAATAAATGAAGGGTTATGACATATCTTACATTTTACTTACACACTCAGGACAAGTTCATACACCTCACTTACGCACACAAAGGGGTTATCATTTGAATATCTTACACCCCTCTTACATGCTCCATCCATTTTCTTCCACACTCCATCTTTCTTGTTTATGAGAATAGAGGACTAATATTGGGCCTTTGGTCTTCATTTCAATATGGATAGTTCACAATCATTTTTAAAATATATAAATAAAAGGGTCTACACACTCTTTCACTATGACCAACTAAGGCAGTGAAGCTCTGGAAAGTATCAAGGCCATCACTCAACAAAAAAAAGTTTCTTCATCCAAACTTACTTTGTCAAATTACACAAGGAGATTCAAATAATTATCATTCAAAGCCAATCCAAGCCAAGAATCAAGTATAGACAAGGAGAGGTGCTTCCCACATACAGAATCAAGCATTTCCAAAGACTCCATATCATACAAGCCAAGCTCAAACTTTTAAGATTGGTTCTCAAGAAAATCTTCTAAGGATGTATAAATGTTGTTTTTGCCTTTTAATATACATTTATTATATTACTTATTTTACACATAGATCAACCTAGGGATTAGGCTTGAGATGCTAGTTATTCAAGTTAATTTTTATTTTTTCACTAATGGATTGACTAAAGTCTATTGGATTTATAATCTACATTTGGTACATCATTCTTAAAGCAAGCATACTTCATTATGGAGACAAGGTCTATAATTTAGGAAAATAATTTCCTATTCAATGTGACAGCCTCTACATATGCTAAAGATAATGTATTTATCATATATGTTTTCAATAACATATATATAATGGTATCTAAGGCATTAACATATATATCAAGAATGACTGCCTTTCTATAACCATTAGGAATATTGTTATAAATCTCTTAGAATTTGAGATTGAAATATTTGATTGGTTATTGGGTTGTATTTAGAGTATGATAGTTTATTAATCAAATCAAAGGGATTCATGGATTGTCTAAATTATATAACAAATACATATTATAATTCCTTCTAGTTGTGTATTAAACTATGCATTAAATTTAGAAACTAGTTATACTGAAGACCTTTTAATGTGAAATAACCAACCTGCTAGCTACATCCTAATGTTAAATATATAATTATCCCAAATCATTTTTAAAAAAATGAACATGTTTTTTATTTTTCTTATCATTTTGAAGGTTGGGGAGATAATTGAAAGGATTTTTTGGAATCTCATGTTGAATACCAGGAATGTCTATTAATGTTTCACCAAGCTAGGCCATGCTTTCTCCCTATTTTGATTTTATAGTTTGCTAATTTGTTTATGGTTTTTAAATATGTTTAATAGAAACATAAATAAAAACACACATTGGATGAAATTGATCACAATACACAATATTTATAAATGTTTATGGGCACCACCTTACTTTTTGGATAAACTTGCATCTGATCACTTATTAAAAATAAACTAAATCTAAATTTAAAACTACTAAAAATATAACTTATAGCTTTATATATAAATTTAAAGTGGGAAATTCTAATATAAAATATAACTTGAAATAAGACTTCCACTTTGATGTTTTTTATACTTGTCCCGTGTCTAAATTTAGACTTTCTATAAGATCATGCAAATTTTTACCATGTTTAATCCATGCAACTATGAATTTAACATTTTGAGAATCCACTATTGCACATTATATTTGGCATTTTTTGCTAGCCTTGAGTTCATTTTTGGAGCTTATGGAATCTTAGCATATAGATAAATTAGAAACCAAATTTTTTTTAAATGTATTATAATCTAAATTCTGAGAAACCCCAAAAAAGTTAGCCCTGATAATCTTTCAAACCATATTAATGCTTAGTAATCTTTGCATATATTTTAATTCAAATGAACTCTATGTTTATTTCCATATTTTTCTCCAAAATTGAGGTTGTATGTGATCATATAGCAAGTCCCATTGATCAATTTATTCCCCTTTTGTATGCACATGGCCTCTGTACTTATTAATTTTATCTATGCATCATATGCAAATTATCTATATGTAATAATTATGCTCAGTTATTTTTTATTGGAGAATTCATTTGAATTATCATGAAACTTGTAATAGTTTGACAAGTGGTGATTGCCTTCAATTTAAACTATTTTTCACGGAGTGACATGGCATACTCTAATTGGTTTAAGCTCTCAAGGGAATATTTGTAGCATAGAATGGTCTTAGATTATATGATCACAATCCATATGTCTTCATCATGTAACTTGTATGAGCTATGAGGAATCATAAGTTATCTCTCACATGCCATGTCAATTTTGTGAGCTTATTATCATGCTTATTCAAAATTTAAATGACTATAAACTTTTTTTTGTTATTCTCAAATGGCCTAGAATCACATTGTTATCAAATCTATCATTGTTTCTACTTAGTCTTGTCCAACCATGAGGTCCTTAGAAGATGGACATGTTTTACCCTATGATTATTTCATGGTCATGTGATTTTTAGTCCTTATTGGAGTTATTTAGAATGTATGATCAGTTGGTGGTTATGATATTTCAAGATTGTGATACATGACATCTTGTGATTAACTCATAGTTATACATTTATCTAAATGTGGTTCGAATCATTGAAGTTGTACGAGGTTGCAAGGTTATGAGGTTAAAATTTTATGATTCAATGCTAACATGACCCATGAAATCATTTGAATAGCTCAGACTCTTAGAATTAAATACTTGCTAGAGTAGATGTGAACACTACAAGGTGTGTAGTGAATATAATATTGAAATGTGGAATATTTTGATTAGCTCGCAATCACACAATATTTGGACCTAATACACAAAAGAGAGATATTAAAAAAGCTCTCAAAAAAACCTACATTCCTAATTTAAACATAAGTTTGGGGGAGGGGGGGGGGGATGGAGGCTGGTAATACATACCAAGTAAAATAATTAATTTTATTATGAAATAATGTGAAAATTGTAAGATGACCATCTATAGGGTTTTGCATACATACCAAGTAAAATAATTAATTTTATTATGAAATAATGTGAAAATTTTAAGATGACCATCTATAGGGTTTTGCAATTCACAAAATATGTGCACATTTTAATATCGTATGAAACTACATTAAAACATTATGGCAAAGTTCATAAAGGAATGATTCCTTGAGTCTAAAAATTTATATTTATTTATTATGCAATAAACTTAAGATCATACATGAGATAATTGATAAAACATATCTAAATGAATTTGAAACCATAAACCTTTGGGTCATAATGATAAAATATTTCAAATTCTTATATTGATCACATAATCTTGTGATTCTTTGCAAAATTTACTCTATAAAAGTGGGTCCCTATTCCAAAAAGGAATAGGGCTGTGTTGGTTAAAATAGTAATCATAAGGCATGCTACAATAGATAATAAAAACTCCATGGGGTGAGGGTTATTAACAGTTCTTGGATTCTCATGCATAGAGAATTTACCAAACCCTAAGATAACAAGGAACAAAAGCACAAAACCTACCCATAGGTTGAGGGATAACATATAGGGATATGGTTTTAAGGATTAAATCCCTATGATAATATAGATACACCTATAAATGGGATATCAAAAATCATGTCTAAAAATTACTCCTAAATACACAAATCTAAAACCCTAAGGAATAAGAAATAAAACCCTACATTTGTATGTATATAAAAGATCAATTTGACAAAGTCCAAATAAAGAATTGACAACCTTAAGAAAATCATGAGGAGTTTTTTAAAATTAAAAGATTTTTTTGATAAATATCAATAAATAAATGAAACCAATAATTTGTTTAAAAAAATCTCTATCCTTCATATGCTAGACCAAATTTACTAAAAATAGGAAAACCAAATTCAAAAAATCCATAAATAATTTTTCAAAAGAAAAAAAAAATTGGTCCAATTAATATAAATAACTAAAACATTTGATAATTATAAAATAGAGTCATTTTAAATTAGATATCATCTAAACATGTAGGAGGACAAGCCATAATCCTAAGAAAGGAAACCCTTATAGGAGAATAAGCATAAAACCCTAGAGTAAAAGACCAAACTTTATATTTGTAAAAAGGACAAGGGGAACTTATAAATCATATATGAAACCTTAACATATAAATTTGAAACCCTAAAAAATAAAGATGAAACCCTAAGATAAACCTAGGGTTTATTACACTCGAAGGAATAATTGGGTTCACCAATATGTTTTTTATTATTTTGGATTAATGATATAAACAAGTATAAAACTATGAATATTCATAGTGTATAAAGTATTTGTAAATTATGTAGATATAAATGTAAATGTATATGTTAAATTTTACTTTACTATTTATATAAATGACTAAGAATATTAAGGTACTTATCTTTTTATTATTTTATTCATGTATGAGGCTATATACAGTAGTCATGAAGGACTAAAACTAGACTTAGAGTCATTCAGATCTAAAAACTAATTATTTAAACATGTATGGATGGGTCTAGTAGTACCTAGACTCCTATAGTAACTAAAGGCATCTAATCTCTATTGGAAGTGTATTTATGAGATGTGTCAAATTATTTCAACATTGGTATTTCACCAAATTTTAAAGCATTTTTATATGTAATATTAGAGGCTCATTGTTGTGTACAAGTATTTGATTTTATCTCCCTTGCCTTGAAATCCTATATCCACTTTGAACAATAGGTTTTCCTATAAAAAATATTTGGATAAGATGGATTAAGCTAACCGCCACCCACCCCATGGAGTGGTTGAGCACTGCCTACGTTATAATACTTGGAAAATATTTTAAATTGCACATATTTATCCTATTTAGGTGTATGTGTGCAATAATGATCCACTAATATGGATGCAGCCTATAACTTGGCTTTCAACACATGAAAATATCCAAACTTCACTTGGCCTTAGGTGATTCATATTTTTCTAGGGCCAACTTTCTAATTTGGAAACTTTAGGTTTATTCTTCTCAATTTGAAAGTGATGGATATCTTCTTGATAAGTGTTATATAAGTGTTTGCTTGATACATACTACATAGGAACAAGATTAGGCTAGCTTTGTATAAATATTGACTCTTGGGTAACTTATTCCACCACTAACATGTGAACCATACAGGTCAGTTCATAGTAAATATTTGAATTTAAGAAAATAACCATTATAAGGTGCATGGATGGGTCCAGTAGAGATGGACAAATCTAATGGCCAGATTCGTTTGATAGTAATCGAGGGCATCCAAGGAGTAAGAACAATGAACTGATTATTAGGAAAAACTAGAGAATTCATGTAGGTTACTAATAAAAAAATTGGGAAGGTTAGGCCCACCTATAGGTTAATGGCTAGGAAAGAGTGTTGGAAAGAGTCATATATGTATGCACAAGTCATGTATGTTAAAGATAGTATGTTAAGTATGGTACTAATTTTAGCACTTGATTATTAATGTTAAATTTATGTTATTTGGTATTTTATGTGTTTATAAAGGCTATTTAATTCATTTATGACATAAATTAGTTGTTTGGTTAATTTTAGACACTTTCTAGAAATTTATCTAAAAAATAGTCGAATGTGCTAGTTAAAGTCCAGTTCATTATCTCAGTATTCAAATGAGTTCCTAAGAGGTGGGGCACCATTTTAGTATGGGTACAGGTGTCCACTATTATTAGTAAGTGATAGGGGTATGCATTTTTTGAACAAGGCCATTAAAATACTAACAGAAGAATTTATGATTTCCCATCATAAAAGCACATCATATCATCTGCAAGTGAATGGGCAAGCAGAGGCTATGAACAAAGTGTTGGGTAAGCTCTTGACAAAGGTTTTTAATGTTAAGAAAGATAATTGGGAGGATAGACTTCCTATGGTACTCTAGGCTTATTGCACCCATTTTAAGTGTGCATCGAGATTTACTCTATTCCAGTTGGTTTATGGGATGGAAATTGTTATGCCTATGGAATACGTCATGCTTAGCCTACGAGTTACTAATGCAATATGTCTAGGGGATATATAATCACTTACAAATCATTTATTGGATCTCAACCACATGGATGAAGATAGGCACAGATCTATGTGAGTGCAGGAAATTAATAAAAGGAGTCAAAAAGCATGGCATGACAAGAATCTATGTACAAAAGAATTCCATTCTGATTTATTGGTTTTTTTATATGATAGTCAGTTTTTTGCATTTCTTAGAAAACTCACCATTCAATGGAAAGGTCCCTATGTTGTTCATAAGCTTTTAAAAAATTGGTCTATAATTTTGTGAGGTTTGGAAGGTAATGTTTTATCAAGAAAGGTTAACAGATGTAGACTTAAAGTCTATCATCATTAGATTAACATTGCAATAAGAAAGTATAGTTCTACACATCCAGCATAGTTAGGAAAATTTCATTCCTACAAGTTCTTTGAGTTTGGTTTATGTTTTCTGTGTGATGTGTGTTTTCATAAGTTTCTTGTTAGTAGAGCATAGGATCAATTCTAATTTGGTAAAATGCATGATAGGCATGGTCCAACTAGACTAGCACATACTAGTTGTCAAGTCATTTCAGGTGGACAAGCTTATAAGTGACGTCATTAAATAAATATAAGTGTGGGTCATCTATTAAGTCTGAGAACCATACCTAAATAAGATCAAGGGTTATGATTATGAATAACGGTTACCAAAAAGGAGAGTTATGACCAAATCATGTGGGTAATCGGTTATAAATCACTCTCAGAGTTGTATGTCACAATCAAATATGTCATAGTGTCCCATCAAATATTCTTTCATCACCAGATCACTGCCACATAGACTGCATTGAATGCCACATTTGTTGAGTTGGATTTTCTTCTTACATGTGAAATAATGGGGGTGCACCATCAATTCAAATTTGAAGCTAATAACATAAGCGAAGGATTTTAAGATCCCAAACATTAAATGCACAAGTTCGAAGGACCAAGTGAACCAAAAAGTGTATAAATAAGTCATTTCATGGCATTATAGACCATTAACTCTTGATAATTAAGCTCTGTAATTGTTATTTCGGGTTTATTATCTCATTATTGTGTGCTTCTAATTTTTTCTCTATCAGTAATCATGGTTTCCTCCCCTAGTGTTGTTGAGTTCGAGCTTAATTTCAAAAAGAGACTCACTACATTGAAGGAAGATTTAAAGATAGGATTTTTGATAGAATAGACCAAGTTTTATGATCCTTATGGTAGTGTTATGGCTCAAAATACATGAAACCAATTATTTGCACCAAATGGCCTGATACCACATCTGGCTAGCTCAAATGTCGAGTGCCTCATGAGATTGCCCACTTTTTGGGATTGGTCTAGCATCATGTAGTTGTTATTGGTAAGGTATAACCAACATTCTAGTTATTTGTCACAAAATGTCACGATCTACTTTTCTATAGAAGCAATGGCTCGTGCAATCAGGATGCCTACTAGAGGTAAATCCCTAATGGAATATAAGTCTCAAGCACCACAAATCTCTACCAAAATCAAATCCACTATGGTTAGATGGAACTGAGGTATTCCACTGGTGACTTTCCCTAATGAACCAATGTAATTGTCAGCCAAATGTATATCACAAAGGTTCTGGCAGATGACTAAAGTTATCTGAGGCCATAAAGGGTGTCATCAGCATCATGCATTGAATGATTTATGGTGAAGGAGAGTTCAATTGGCCAGATTTCTTGTTGGTAAAATTAGAATAGAATATTTCCAAAGTTTTGGGCAATGTAAAGAATACTTTTCAGTACTAATTTTTGGTATGTCTCTTTATTTTCACTCAATGGAAATTGTCGATCATGTAAGTTCATGCTAACACTGATTATTGGCCTAATGAACAATTTACCAATTTGGTTATTTATTTTACAAATCATTATCAAGATCAAGTCCCTTTGTTTAAAAATTGGGAAAATGAGCTTCTACATATGGTTGCTACACATCCACAGATTCCACCAAATGTTATGAAATTATTGTATCAACATGTTATCATTCAATGCCTTCCAGAAAGAACATCTATATAGATACATGTGCTTCCTCCAATGACTACTACACCATTAGGGTTTTTCTTAGACATGGCTACTACGCAATGAGAGGTGGCATTACAGAAAATCTAGGCTACTTAATGAGCTACACCTCTTCAAGTTGTTCCTCCTAACACATCACCTCCAAGTTTATCTATTGTAACCATGGATCTATTGCAATGCAAAAAGAGTAAGTGGCTAGCTAACTGCCACCCACCTTCCCCATACCATTACAAAATGAGGATCTAAGATTTTTGGTACAATGATCCTCATGTTCCAAAAATTGCATTGCAGTACAATTGGCTTGAGTTGAAAACTGATGCAACTGAAGTATACGACCTAATGTTGGAAGACATGGTAGGTGACTTGTACGAGGATGAGAATGAAAAATAATTTTTCTTTTAGAAGGTTGTGAAAACTGTGCAAATTCACAATAAGTTGCCACCTGAATTATGGGTTTCCCTTCTACCCTGTCTACCTTCCATTGTGATGGACCCCTTGGTGGAAGGAACATGAGCATAGCAAGCTTAGATGGACCTAGCACATGGTATTTTCTTTGGAGGTACCCCTTTGTCGTAACCCTTGGATGTCCTACTAGAAAGTTTACCTAAATATACACTAAGACATAAATTATCAGCATGCAAGTTTTTCATGGTGAAGGAGGACCTTAACGAATCTAATATTTCTAAAATATAATCCCCTAAAATCTACCATAGCCACTTCTCATCCTTTGCCATTGTCTAGTGCTTGGCTTAACATGACATTTCCACAAGAGGCTGCACAGGATGTTTCTCAAGGTCAATTAAGGAAGGGTTTCATTTTACACTCATAGATTTATATAGATACATGATCCTCTTCATTTTCATAATATGATGAAACACCTTCATATCTTGAGGAAGTCACACCTAAGTCCCTGACTAAAAAACAGAAGCAAGTTACTCGAGAAGAGGCTAATCATGTCACTACTCGATGATGCCACAAGGAGGATAAGAAAAGGGCTAAGGCTAAAATTTCAAGAATATGAAGGATGTTCAGGTACAAGTTCAATATCCTATCCCTCTAAATTCCCTGAAGATAGCCACCATGATGCATGTTGCTCTCGATGCCGACTAGCAAGTTATGTACAAGGACTCCCATCAACAAGTTATTCCATAGATAACATGGCAGCACGGCACTAGATCTGAATAGGAAGTTCAATGTCCATTGAGGGAGGATATCGTAACTGAATCTCAAGAATTTCCAAGTGTTACTATTGATGTTGTTGATCCAACTAATCCTCCAGCTTCTTAACTGACCATTCCATCTAGGGAATAACTAAAATTGACTGCTGGTGAGACTTTATTTTTCCCTACCATAGAATTATCTTATGTTCAAGTATCTTTGGATCCTTCACCATGCAATGCAAAATAGTTGATCACATAGCCTCCATCTACTTTTCCCAATTTGTCGATGATGTCCATGTTAGATGTGCTTATCCCACCAGGTCAAAGAACCATGTTTTTACTATTGTTTACTCCTCTTCAGTGTGCCCCATCACCTATTTCAGCCACTTCTTTGGATAGCACATCGGCCTTCACAAACCTTTCTCTCAATGTTACTCAGCTATCACTGAGTAAATAAATTGAAGGTGTGGTTGTGTTCCAATAATCTTTATCTTAGTAGGCTCAATATTAAGTTCAAAAAGTTTCATAGTTGGATGTTGAGAATGCTACATTATGGCATGCCCTGCAGTATGCATGTGATACTCCATAGATTGCTTGCCCAGATATCATTTTGCAAGTCCTGATTAATCTCATACAGTACTTTGTGGATCACCTTCCTTTACTCCTTAATCAATTGGTCCAAGATTGGCAACATAGGAAATTGCACACATAGTATGCTCAACAATCAGAGTGAAGACTATTAAAGTGTGAGTTGATTATCAAGCATAAGACATAACTTGGTGTGACTATACAACAAGCCAGACAAATCACTCATCATCTGTTAGATTGGTGATAACAACTTCAAGATGTTTGGACTGGGTTATAGCCTAATTTTACTACCATGCAGATTGCTTCTACAAAAACTTTGAACCCTGAACCCACTACCTACCCCTTAATCTATGGATGTTACATTAAATGCCTTGATTAACAAAAGATATGTAGTTTTTAATCTGTGAGAAGGGTGGCAGACTCAGGTGAAGCATAATGCCTTTACTGTAGTTCAATAAAATTGCTTTGCAGACTATCTTACCTTGATTTTAGGTGATATTGATGATAAGGTTGAGACTACCAAGGCTACTTTTGCTTCATTGGATGATGTTGATTTACAACATTTGTTATATGCTCAAGGTCCCCTGTGTGCCTTGGTTCAGGAAATTTAAGAAGTCTTATTGGAATGGCACACTTATAAGCAGGACTTGGGTACAATATATGTTTCCATTTCCCTGATGGTTCCTAATCCTATTTTTATTCCCCCCAGTCAGCTCCTAGTGGTTCTGTGGCAAAAGAAAAAGGCCACCTCTTCAGAGACATAGTCTTCCACTATTCCTCCTCCATCCTCTACTCAGGTTTAGGTGCTCTATTGGTTCCATTTTTTTTGTCTCTCTTGATTTCTCTATTGTTTTGGTTCGTATAGGTTAGTTGGTTGAAAACCTAAAAGGGCAACCAATTGATCTCTATATCTTACTGAAAACCTGAAAGGGTGGTAGGTTACCTTGCAATTTTCTTTGCTACAGCTAGGAGATTTTCAATTTTGCTACTTTTGGGTTCCTTTTCTCTGCATTGTCTTGGGATGAGACAACTAATTAAGTTCAAGAAAGTGTTAACGAGACAATATACAAACAAAGAGTCATCATAACATAATGACATGTTAGCAGTCTATAAGGTGCTATCACAACATAAAGATATGTCAGCCATCTACTTAGCATACACGAGATACGTAGTCAATAACTATATTTCATTTTGAACAGATTATGTGGATCCAGGCTGTTCTAACTAAGGAAGTCTATATTGAGGTTAGAGTTGTTAAAGATTCCCAATGCAGTCTATTGTAACCATGCACCCAAGATAGAGATAGTAAAGTGGGTATATATGTAAGGTGTGAAGAATGAGAAGAGGTTAGACATTGAAGAGTTGATTATGGACCATGTATGAAAGAGAGTTGTGCACCAGTGCTATGTAATGAATTGATCTTTGTGTGATTATAAATATCTATGATTGAGATATCAAACTATTTATAGAATATTTTTGCATACTTCTATATTGTCTGTGATAATGTAGCAGTAGATATAAAGATTTTCTATGCATATGGTTATTCAAACTATAGAGTAAATGATAAATCTATATTGTTAATTGGAATGAAGTCATATGAGAATCTCACCCACCCGAATATCTAAGGCCTTGGTAAATTTACTGTAGGTCCTTAGGAATCTGTAATTTCATTAATCTAGAGTCCATTACCTCTCCCACAGTTGTCCTTGTAATTAGCAAGTTCTGGGAAACCAAGAACCTCTGCTAACATCTTATTTTCCAATATAGTAAGTTCATTAAAGCTAACCCTTGGTTGAATCATGTTATGAGTTTTGATACTAAATATCTCCATTGTAGAATTTATGCATATTTAGTCAAAAATATAGACACTCCTTGGTAAAATGTGTGGTACATAAATTCTAGTAATAAAAGCAACCCTCTCAAGTATAATTAGGATGTTCTCACACTCACTATGTTCTTAAAATATGCCCTTACATATCCATGCATTCCATGTGTCTCTCATAGGTTCAACAAATCTCAATAAATTCCCCCTTTTACATGTTCAATTTAATTTGTTAACATATGCATACTCTAGTGTGGCAGAGTGGAATAATACAAGTCTTTATTGTTATTGTGAGAAAATGGTACAATGTAGTTGTGTCCAAGTTGGACAGAGGAATATTTGAATGCTCATGTGAAATGTATGAAATTAATTACTCTTTTTTGGCATCATAGAATATATAAAGTTCAACCGTGTGGATCCCCTAAATAAAATTTATGTTTCTTATGCTTATTTTGTCATGATATGTCAAGATTTCCATGTGTTTTTCTTGGGCATGGTTAGACAAATAAGTATTTCCAGGGTTTGTCCATCTTAGGAATTAAGAGTAATATAAATCCTTAAATAAATTATTGAATATTATGTATGGTATGACTTCGTTATTAATTTGGTTGTGTGTAAATTTTCTATTTAGCAGTATTATTTATAATATTTGTGTTGACTTAATACCTCATTGATAGGTTTATATATATATATATATATATATATATATATATATATATATATATATATATATATATATATATATATATATATATATATATATATATATATATATATATATATATATATATATATATATATAAGTTTAAGAGTAGAGTCGATTTCTCAGCAATGTGTTGGGGCAAGTTGGAAGTCTTAATCTCAATTTTAAACTCATTAGGCTTATCGTCATCACTATTCATTAAATTGACTAGTCACATTTTATAAGCTCAGGATGACCTACACTATATACTTTTAAGTATCTTAACACCATGGTTTTCTCTTTGGTAATCATGGAATGGTATAAAATTTAATGGACTAAAATGGGTATTTTATAAACTACTCTTTTTTTTTAATTGCTTGAATTTCGAAGGGTTTGTTTCCCCTTGAATTTTAAAGATAGACCCAAGATGTGAGAAGTTGGCACATTGGCAAGTAGTAGATGTGATAACTCTTATTCGATAGGTCAAAAGGTGACCAAGTAAAATGTTATGAGAAGGTAAATTTAAAAACTATTGATTTCACCTTGATAATTTTAAAAGAGACTAAAATTGGATTCCAAATATATCTTAGGGAGATTGTTTTATTTTATTGTATCCTTGACTAATATTATGCATATTCCTTTTATTATTAGAGGAATGTCCAAGTTTCAACATTAATTCTTGAGAAGTTGTGTATTTGTTATAGCCCTCATAAACTAAATATATTTTTAATTTAACATCCTAATGAGGATAATAATGAAGAAAGGAGGATAATTAGCATGATATAGGATCTCATCAAGAATCATAGATTTGACGATAATATTTAAGGATAAAATTTCATCAATAGTGAAATCGATTTCAATATAAAGGTCCTCATCTTGTTTTGAGGTGATTTTTTTGGAACCATGTAATTTGGATTCATGGGTAAGTAGTGCTGGGGTAATAATTTACATTTTGTTGAGTTATTTCATAAGTTTTTTCGATGATGTCCTCATAAGTTCAAGGAACAAAACCTTGTTAAGTAGATTAGTAATTATGTTGATGGATTCTCATTTTTCATAGCTAGGTATTTCATAACAATTTTATAAGGTTAAAATGGTTTCTTTATAATATATGATGTAGTAGAGGGTTGTTTTTTTTATAATCTATGGTTTTATTAGATACATCCTCGACAATAGTTGATTTTATTTTAGCATCCTTGATAGTGGTTGATTTTTTTATTTTAATTTTAATGAACTTTATATTTATGTGTTTCAAATATTTATTCAAACATTGGATATGTTAATACTATTTTTTAATAGTTTGGATTTTGTTGAAATTTTAGAAGTTAGGGTATCATTATTTTATGAAGTCGATAACTCTTCTAAATCCATCCATTACAATTATGTTTTCATGATTTATTAGTATTAGGGTTGGAAATTATGTCCATAGTATCAATCTTCTAAAAAAATTATGTTTTTTTAATTTTTCGATTGAGCTTATTTTTTACTATTTTACATACGATGTAAAAATAGATTGTTTTAAATTCTAATTTTGTGTTGGCTTGATAAATTTAATTTGAATCCATACCCTGCTTGAATTTAATTATATCTTGGTAATATTTATGTGGCATAACTTCGTGATCAAAATATTTTTCTACAAGGAATGCAATGGTATATTTATAAAGGTCTCAATAATTTTCATAAAAATGCCCCCCAAATGGCATGCCAAAAACAATATTTATAAGGGTTATGACATTGGGGATTGGGTTTTCAAAGATCAATGTCTCTAGGTGTAGGAAGGGTATGATGTGTTATAGTTATTTATGACTATAGGATCAATGGTTAGGGTTATTCAACTAAGTGTTGGGGATCAACCAACAATGGATTACACTTGTGAAAGCAATGAATGCGGAAATAAATCAGATATATAAGTAACTGAAATGATAAATAGCACAGAACAAAATATACAAGAAAACACCCTGAAAACTTGTATTAAAAAACTCTTTACAATAGGAATACAAATGAAGAACTTCGTTCTTCCACACCTCTCTCAGATGCACACAAGATCTCTCACTAGATCTCTATTCCTCAAGAGCTCTCTCTCAAGTACTGTCCTTCAAACATTCACAATGTTCTACTCATACTCTATTACACACACAATAGCTTAGAAGATCTCTCCTACATATAGAAATAGGAAACTTGAGCATGCTCTTACAACAAACAGTTAAGCCTCTTCAACAAGGGCTCTAAAAATAATATTGCTAACAATAGAGACGCGAGCTTGAGTCTACAACTCAAACTCATCATGCAAACACTCGCTTCTGTCCTCGGAAATCGCTTTCTGGACACACAGGTAACCGACGTCGGTTACTGCCTGTTCGCCTGTGACCGTCGCCGGCCGACCATACTGCCGACGTCGGCGCGTCTATAACTGCAACGGACCGACGTCGGTCGCTCCTGACCGACACCGGCGTCTGTGTAGACCCGAACCTGTTTGTGTATGCTCCTTGGTGAAGCTTTTAGCTCCACACACCTAACAATCTCCCACTTGGAGATAAACCAGCTGCACCAGTACCTGTACAGCAACATCTTCTAGCTCCTCCATATTCAACTCAATCATGAAGACCAATAGAAGTTGAATGAAGATTCAACTTCTCCTTAGTAACCGGCTTTGTTAGCATATCAGCAGGATTCTTGTCTGTATGGATCTTCTCCAGCTTTAACTCACCATCTTCCAATACCTGCTGTATGAAGTGGTACCTTAGCTGAATGTGCTTGGTTCTTGAGTGAAAAGCTGAGTTCTTTGCCAAATGGATTGCGCTCTGACTGTCACTATGCAATCTGCAACTCCCATGCTCCCTTCCAAGCTCTTCCATGAACCGTGTCATCCATATCATCTCCTTACTAGCTTCTGTAGCTGCAATATATTCTACTTCTGTAGTTGACAAGGCTACAACCTTTTGCAACTTAGATATCCAACTAACTGCCGTTCCACCTACAGTAAAAACATAACCTGTGGTGCTCCTCCTGCCATCCAAATCCCCTGCCATATCTGAATCTACATAGCCATGTAGAGAAGTATCTGAACCTCCATAGCATAAGTGTCTACTGCTGGTTCCTCTCAGATATCTAAGGATCCATTGTACTGCTTTCCAATGTTCCTTTCCTGGATTGGCCATATACCTGCTTACTACTCCCACTGCTTGGGCAATATCCGGTCTAGTACACACCATTGCATACATCAAACTTCCTACCGCAGAAGAATATGGAACCTTATTCATGTACTCTACCTCATCATGTGAATTGGGACATTGTTCTTTACTCAACTTAAAATGTCCAGCCAAAGGTGTGCTTATCGGTTTCGCATCCTGCATGTTGAACCGTTTCAACACCTTGTCCACATAATCTTCTTGAGACAATATCAACCTGTGATTTTCTCTGTCTCTCTTAATGCTCATGCCAAGGATTTTCTTAGCTGCTCCCAAATCCTTCATAGCAAACGTTTGAGCTAACTTCACCTTAAGCTCAGAGATATCCTGCATGTGAGATCCTGCAACCAGCATATCATCTACATACAATAATAGAATAATGTATCTACCGTTATCAAATCTATTAAAATATACACAATGGTCGGATTGACACCTACTGTAGCCATGCTCAGTCATAAACCTGTCAAATTTCAAGTACCATTACCTAGGAGCTTGCTTGAGGCCATACAAGCTTTTCTTCAACCTGCACACTAGTTTCTCCTTACCCTTGACCTCAAAACCTTCTGGCTGTTCCATGTAAATTTCCTCATCCAAATCTCCATGAAGAAATGCTGTCTTAACATCTAGCTGCTCAAGATGCAAATCCTCAAAAGCAACCAAAGACAATACAACCCTTATAGAAGTCATCTTAACAACCGGAGAAAAAATCTCACCAAAGTCAATACCTGGCTTTTGTGCAAATCCTTTCACGACCAATCTGGGCTTATACCTCATCTGTCCATCCTCACCTTCCTTTAACCTGTAAGTCCATCTGTTCTTCAGTGTTCTCTTACCAGCTGGCAATTCAACCAAATCCCATGTTTGGCTCTCTCTTAAGGACTCCATCTCCTCAACCATGCCACGCTCCCACTTACTCCTGGACTCCACCTGTAATGCTTCTTCAAAACTTTCTGGTTCTCCACCATCGGTTAGCAATAAATAATATAAAGAAGGAGAATATCTAATTGGAGGCTTACTTACCCTTTCAGACCTCCTGATTGGTGTCTTAGACTCGTTCTCAACAATTTGTCCACCCAAATTTTCTGACAGTGACCGACCTCGGCCACCTGTAGACCTATTACTGGCCGACGCCGGTTCTTCCTGGCCGACACCGGTGCCTGGTCTGCCGACGTCGATCTCTGTATGACCGACATCGGTTTTTGTACTACCGACACCGGTTCCTAACCTGCCGACGTCGGTCTCTGTGTTTTCCTGTAAGTGATTATTTCTTTTTCCTGCGAGCTCATTTTGGACCATAACTTCGTCCAACTCATTATTGCTCTGCCCAGCTTGATCTAACTTCCTTATCTGATCACTGTACATCTCTCTTTCATTGAAAACACCATCACGGCTCCTAATTACCTTGTTAGTTCCTAGATTCCAAAATCTGAAACCAAAATCATCTGAGCCATAGCCTATAAACGTGCACCTCATAGACTTAGCATCAAGCTTCTTTCTATTTTCCTTATCTATGTGCACAAAGGCTTCACAACCAAAAACTTTGAGATATGAGAGATCTACCTTTTTACTTGTCCATGTCTCTTCTGGAATTCCACCATCCAGAGCTGTAGAGGGTCCTCTATTGATCAGGTACACTGCGGTGTCAACTGCTTCTACCTAAAACTCTAAGGGCAACCCTGCATGCAATCTCATACATCTTGCACGCTCCATAATAGTTCTGTTCATCCTTTCAGCAATACCATTCTACTGAGGTGTCCTTGGAACCGTCCTTTGTCTTCGGATTCCATGAGTGTAACAATACCAGTTAAACTTAAGACTGCAGAACTCACCGCCATTATCAGATCTCAAGCACTTTAATCTTCTGCCTGTTTCATTCTCAACCATGGCTTTCCAAATCTTAAAAGTCTCAAAAACATCAGATTTCTTTTTAATACAATAGATCCATACCTTTCTTGTGGCGTCATCTATGAATGTAACATAGTACTGTGATCCGCCAATAGAGGCTACCTGAGCCGGTCCCCACACGTCTGTGTGAACAAGCTGCAACTTTTGCCTTTTCTTAGTAGACCCAGTCTTTAGAAAACTAACCCTTTTCTGTTTTCCAAACACACAATGCTCACAAAATTCTAGATCCATACTTTTCAAATCTGAAAGCATACCTTTAGACTTAAGGATTGACATCCCCTTCTCACTCATGTGGCCAAGCCTTGAGTGCCACAATTTAGCATCCACATCTGAAGTAGATAAAACTGAAGGAGATTTGTTAGTAACACAATTACACAAATAGAGAGTACCTTCTCTCTTACCTCTGGCCATAACAAGTGCACCTTTGGTCACCTTCCAAGAATCTGCTGTGAGAGTTACTGTGCAACCCTCATCACCTAGCTTACCTATAGAAATCAAATTTCTCTTCAAACTAGGAACATGCATCACATCCCTCAACACCCATGTGTTTCCATTCTGCATCTTTAGCTGCACTTTACCTTTGCCAATAATCTTACAAGGCTCATCATCCCCTAAGTACACTATTCCAAAATCTCCATGGACATAGTCACTGAAATATTCTCTGTTAGGGGTAGCATGGAAAGATGCACCAGAATCTAATACCCAAGATTCTATATTATTGTGCAAAGAGAAAATAAGAGCATCCTGTGCAATACCTGCAACCTTTGTCTCTTCCTTTCCTTCGTGCTGATTGTCCTCCTTAGGCTTTGACCAGCAATCTCTGCTTATGTGCCCCAACTTTCCACAGTTCCAGCATTGTGGCCTTCTGCCATTCCTGGATTTGGATCTGCCTCTTCCCTTAGACTTAGATCTTGATCTCCTCTTGCTCTTTTCTTTTTGCCTTCCTCTGCTCTCGAGATTTAAAGCGTTCCCGGATGTCCCAGATGTCTCTTCTGTGCTTTTCCTGCGAATTTCTTCATTCAAAATAACACTAACCACATCCTCTACTTTTAAAATATTCGAAGCAGAAGCAGTATTAGAAACTGCCATTACCAAGCCATGCCAGCTTTCAGGCAAAGAACATAATATCAAAAGAGCCTTTATTTCATCTTCAAATACAATATTGACAGAACTTAACTGATTAACAATACCATGGAAATCATTCAGGTGATTAGAAACAGATCCACCTTCTTGCATATGCAAATTAAATAACTGCTTCATTAAATATACCTTATTTAAAGCAGAGGGTTTTTCATACAAATTTGCTAACATGGTCATTAACTCTACCGTAGTTTTTGCCTGTGACAGATTAGATATCACAGTGGAGGCCAGACTCAGTCTTATAGACCCAAGAGCCTTTCTGTCAAGAACTTCCCATTCTTCATCCTCCATGTCCTTGGGCTTCTTTGCTATCCCACCTAATGGTAAGTAAAGATCCTTCTGATACAGATAGTCCTCTATCTGCATTCTCCAGTGCTGATAGTTCTTGCCATTAAACTTTTCCATTCTCAACTTACTTTCTTCTGCCATTGCTTCTCCCACTCAAACAGAAATCCCTGTGAGCAACCTGTAATCCGAACACACTACACAGATCTGAACCACCTGTTAGTGAACCTGAGCTCTGATACCACTTGTTGGGGATCAACCAACAATGGATTACACTTGTGAAAGCAATGAATGCGGAAATAAATCAGATAGATAAGTAACTGAAATGATAAATAGCACAGAACAAGATATACAAGAAAACACCCTGAAAACTTGTATTAAAAAACTCTTTACAATAGGAATACAAATGAAGAACTTCGTTCTTCCACACCTCTCTCAGATGCACACAAGATCTCTCACTAGATCTCTATTCCTCAAGAGCTCTCTCTCAAGTACTGTCCTTCAAACATTCACAATGTTCTACTCATACTCTATTACACACACAATAGCTTAGAAGATCTCTCCTACATATAGAAATAGGAAACTTGAGCATGCTCTTACAACAAACAGTTAAGCCTCTTCAACAAGGGCTCTAAAAATAATATTGCTAACAATAGAGACGCGAGCTTGAGTCTACAACTCAAACTCATCATGCAAACACTCGCTTCTGTCCTCAAAAATCGCTTTCTGGACACACAGGTAACCGACGTCGGTTACTGCCTGTTCGCCTGTGACCGTCGCCAGCCGACCATACTGCCGACGTCGGCGCCTCTGTAACTGCAACGGACCGACGTCGGTCGCTCCTGACCGACGCCGGCGTCTGTGTAGACCCGAACCTGTTTGTGTATGCTCCTTGGTGAAGCTTTTAGCTCCACACACCTAACACTAAGGTCTACGGGGAACAAGTTTTTATATTTCAAGTAATGGAATGTGATGATTTATTTGTGTATATTGTGCATCATTGGTGTTGATGGGAATTCCAATATCAAATAGGGTATCACAATTTTCAAACACACCATTTCCAATAACATGTCAATATTTGTTTCATATGAGAATTCTAGCCCATTTTGATGGTAGTTTTTTCAAAGTATTCATAAGGTGGTCTCACCATTTAGTTTGCTCCAGATATTCGTCTAGGATTATTGTAACATCTAGATATTTATCATTCATTTTTAGGTTGGTTTTGTTTCATGTAGTTTTCCAGCAATTGATAAAAGTGTGAATTATTTCATTTTATAATTGTCTTGTGTTAATGAACTTAATTTTTATTTGGGAGAGGATTATATTTTTAATTTGATTTCAATGGAATTAACTAATCTAAATCTTCTCCTATAAGAATTTCGGAAAATAAATTTATTGTGACCAGTTTTATAATCTTTGTATATATTTCAAAAGAGTTGATATGGGTGGCGGGATATTAAGTATGCAATGTTTGGTGCAATGAGTTTGCCTATGTTGATAGATGTAATGTATGATGATAAAAGTTGATTTTAAAATTTTTTTTAGGGATGGACCTCCCATTATTATCAACAAGGGGGGAGAGGGGGACAAAGTTGATTATGAATTATAAAATAGATTTGTTGGAGTTTATTATTCATTTACAAGATTTGGTTTTGAAGTTGATTTATTTGATTATTCATCATTGTTTACAATTGACCCATTTAACTAATGGCATGGACTAAAAAAATTTGCATGTCAGTCTTTTCCAAGATTTTATTTGTAATAGCATGAGTGTTTGGAACAGTTATAAACATTTGAGCTTTAAAATGAATGATATGATGTTAAGGTATGTGGCCAACATTTTTTCCAATAATTAGAGTATCACTTATGGTTGAACTAGATATTTTTTCAACACTTGTTCGAGATCAAATGTGTTAACATAGAGGTGGTTGCATAGGCCACTCTATATTGTTACTATAAATACTTTGTTGTGTATGTGTGTTTTATTTCCTTAGGATGTGCTACGTTCTTTGGTTCATGTTGGTCATAATAATATTTAGTTATTAAAGGGTTTTACCCACATGTTCAAGATGATGATTAAGGTAATCACACATTTCAACAGTGAGCTCCCAAGGGTCCTCGATCTCTCCTCCACTAGATGTATTTCTCACATCCTCCTATTATTTTTTATTTTTTTCAATTGCATTAGGATCTTATTGTTTGTTTTGGAGGACCTATTGTCACATATATTCATGTTAAAATAGGGTTACCTAGATTTCCCATTGATATAATTATGGCCATGATGACATCTACAACTATGTTTGATTGAGCTTAATGAGAAGTCCCCATAGAGAAATTATATTCAACACTGGTAAGACAAATATCTTCCATTTTAGGGATAGGGAATCTATAAGGTGAAAGCCTTGGAAAATAGAGGGAAATGTTTGAAAAATAGGGATTGTGAGCCAACTAAAGGGATGGCTCATGTCAAATTCACTAAAATTTATACACTTAAAAAGGGACTCTACCAGGTAAGCCTCTAAGATTATTAAGGGTAGAGGACCTCTCTTACTATACACTCAAATAGGAAGAAGGAAACACTTTCAAAGATATGAAACGCAATTAGTAAATTAAATAAAACTAACAACATGCATACATAAAATGATAGAGTGTAGGGAAAAATCATACATATCTTGGGTTCACTTGTTGACACATTAATCTCCCCCTTTAACAAGAGTATTATTTTCGTGTGGTAAGATGAGCCAAGAAGGATAAAGAAGACTTAGTAGAACATGGTATGAGTTTCCTAATACCTAATATTTATCACTAGTATTCCTTTATTCTTGGATCTAAATCTTGTATTTACAAACAATCTTCCTTTGGTGAATATCAATTACCTTGTTTGTATTTTATGCATCCATGTTGGAATATACATTTAATTGGAGTGAAAAGTAAAAGATTGAAGTTTTATGAAAATAGGATTGGGGATATGGCATTTATACACATCAAATCTAAAATATATATCCCATTCAGGCTGACATACTCAACTAAGTCGAGGGTCTCAAATTGAATTGGGGTAAAAGTAACAATTGGATGAATTTGACCTTAGTTGAGTATGTCATCCAAGCTCGACATGGGCCTATCATGACAAGGTATTCCTAAAGGGATCAAGTGGAGGACAGTAGATCTTATGGAGGAAATAAAAGAATATTATTATGTGTGCTAAAGGAAACAATGAAGGTAGGGAGGAGGTAAGAATGTAAGGACCTTTGTACCTATCTAATGATGAGATTACTCCAACTAGCCCACCCCATTCTTGATAAAGAGGTTATTGCACCAATAAGTCCTTGACAAAAGAGAGTTAGTAAAGCACTTTTGAAAATTATAAATAGTTTTGCCATATCCAATAAAAAGAGTACACCTTGTATCCTTCTAAACTTTAGAGTGTTTCTTGTATGTGATATGATCTTAAAGTATTTAGTGTGTTAACTTTACAGTGTACCAATACTAAATTGATTACCAATGCAAACTATCATTTTTAATTACATTGGAACCTATAACATAAATATGGCAAGTCAACTTCGTAAATTGTTACAAAGTCATGTTTTTTTAGTTTTCAACTCAATAACCTCCTCTAAAATTTCTAACTTCTCAAGTGTATCGTAAGTATTTTTATTATGATATGTAATGGTGTGCTTTAATTCTATCATTTGGTATTCATTGAATATTTCATCATTTTAATCCATTTTCAAGCCTTCATACTCATTATCCTAACAGGGAATGTCCAAATTGGTGTCATGTGATGAAGTCATTTATTTTTTCTTATATGGTATTTCAATATACCATAAGGTATCCCACATATCCCCATTGATTTCAAATGTTTTAACATAAAGAGTGTAACTCATATAAGGCATGGTGGATAAAAAGTTCACAACCTTGAGTTTCCCTTTCTAGGCAACCATTTTCCTCCCTTTTCTTAGTGAATCCTTCTCTTCACCATTATTAATGTGCCATAACCACCTTTGTTTCTTAAATTTTGTCATATCATCTTCCAAATCATTAAAACTTGATAAAAATATTATAACTTCAATATTTGAAGCCATAATTTGTTGCTTCTCAAAACTCAGTCAAACTTGATGAAACTATACTAGAAGTCCCACAAATGTGTATATTTCCTTCTTCGGGGCTTGCAAAATTTCATGTTTCAAAACCCCTTATCCCTCCAAAGTTTTATTTTTTTTAAATTAAAAATGTATGCACATGAATCTACCATCTGTTGCTTACTAGTTTGTTGGCCCTGTTATGACTTGTTAAAAAATTTAAGACTGGCTAACAATGACTAGACAAATTATTAGACCTCCATAAATCATTTTTTATTTTTGGTTGATTATCTTGTGACACATATCAGTCATGAAAATGTCATGCCAAATGTCAAACTCTAGTCAGCGGTCAAATCATTGTTAACAATTTAACTAGCACACTCTATCCAAATGTTGGTAGAATGTATACAAGGGTGGGTGATGCTTGGGGGGAAGGGTATGTATCACTTTTATTGCCCTCTTCTTCTTTAGCAAAGATGCTTTGATACTCCACCCATAGGCTCAAGGGGTCATTGGGATATTTTACCCCCACTCCCATATTTTGGCACATAATCTATTAGTTGTTTGCTCACACACCTACACAATTATGAACAATGACATCAATCATGAGTTGCCCCTGACATTTATTGTTTCTTGCAGTTATTTTTTAGGTTGATTATGATAACATGTTGCTCAGGTATATGTTCCTTGGATGAACTAAAAATTTGGATGTTTGAATTGAGGGGAACGGCATGTCCAAATAAGTGTATAAAATGGCAAGTCAACCCTTCCAACAACCCGATCTATCTCTTCCACACCATTATCAAGGTCAAACCAATCCCACAACCATCTAATAACATCACAATTTTGCACCATCATTGGTCCACCCATCTTCGACGAGCCACTCTTTGATGGGCCCACCTATCATTTATCCACCCATATTTGACCAACCCCATATGGGTCAACCCATCTTTGGGGCACCAATTGTTGGTTCACCTATATTTGATGAGCCTATATTTGATGAACCCATCCTTTGTCAAACCATCTTTGACCAAACCAGCCTAACCCAACCCATCTTTGATCTGCATGACCTACTCTAAATCATCGACCAAGATGACTTGCTTCAAATCTTTAACTAGTGCACTTCTGACCAACACGTCATACCATAAATTAATCCATCACCCAATCCCCCATCACATATTGAAACCTCCATCACCAAACCTCAAGTCATGATGGTACTTGTAGACAACCACATCTAAAATATCCTCCACGCAGCAAAACATCCCATCTCCCCTTCAAGTAGTGGCAAGCCCACTTTGAATAGGAAAACAAAATTGGTAGCCTACCAGTTTGTCTCAACATCATTCATAAAATCCAGCCTTCTTGCAGAAGAATAAATCAAAGGCACTAATAGCCTCTCACTATGCAATGACAATTTTGTACCCTGCTTTCAAAGCAGCGAGTACCCTAAGTAAGCAAAATCTTCAAAAACATGAATTATAAAGGACAATGACTTGACCCACATGAGCAAGAAATCCTAGAACCAATCCATATACGTGCAATGAAGGAAATCATGGCATCAACGATAAACCACTTGATGACTAATACGAAGATGTCAAGGACACTTTTGCGATTACTAAGGAAACTTTTTCCAATATCAAAATATGTTCTTATTGTAACCTATATGAGGACCGTGCTAGCACTAATTCTTTCACTAACATCGCCAGCCATACCAACATTTAGAGTTCCAATATATTAACCCTTTCATTAGGGACCAACAATAACATGCACCATTGGGCCTCTAGTAAAATGACAAAGCAATCACTAGAATCATGAGATTCTGAGATGCCATCCAGCCAAAGGATTATGAACAAGGATTCTAAATCACTCTAGACACAGTAGCCTAATCTAGGGAGCAGGAAGAGTCCCTTAGTCACGACAAATCCAAAAATCAAAGTAATCAAAATCAAAAATCAAAGTCCCCTAGCGAAAACCTCCTTGAGGCACTATCAGACAACAAAAATCAAACATCTAAAATTCAAAGCATGTATATTGGTGAGAACCTCTTTGAGGAACCAATAAATGAGGAACTCCATATTTCTCTTGTATCGACATAGCATAGCATCAAAATAGCAAAGAATCCAAAAATCATCCAACTTGCAGTTACTCCTAGTCTCACAGAGCAGAAAACTTTCATCGCATACATCTTTACATGGCCAAGGGTGTGTGAGATTGTTGGTCCTAGTCCCCTTTGTTATCTAACCATCTACACTTACCTCCATGCTCATACCATCTTTCCAAATCCTTCACACTCCATAGAATCAAAATATGCAAGCCTTAGCTCAACTGAGTTAATCTCAGCCATCCATAACATCCATCATACCATTCATGTTCACCATCATCATACTCTCATTCATCAATCAATTGTTGTAAACCACTTTCATCCATTCACCCTCCAAATTCACTGCCTACGTAAGCATCACTAGCATTGCTTTCATTCTCAGTCTTACTCTCATTTCAAAAACACATTCATGTCTTTCATCCCCACTTGCCCTCTCCAAGGGACATCACCTCATACATCTCCATCATGGTAACATGGGCATCCTCATGGGCTCATTTTTACGGCTTCTTCATTCTTTGAAAAGTCGTTACTCCACCTATTATCTCCTAATGCCTTTTCAAACAAGGGTAAAATGTAGAAACCTAAAATCCACTACTTTGTTATCAACCTAAGCTAACATAATCACAATCCATACCAAAATCCTAATCCTAATCCATCGTAACTATTCACCATTCACTATTTTGCACAGTCCTTAATCATCCATAATCCCTTCATCAATGGCAAACCATATTAATATTAATTTGTCATTGCTATTCATTGTTCACTATTCATCACCTACCCCCAATCAATTAATCTTATTACACATTGACCTTGTCAATCCCACATGAATCAATCTGGATTAATTAATAAGTTAATCATATTAGCTAGTTGATTATTGTAATAAAAAATCCATGCACCAAATCTAATATCCATATTTTCTAAAATCCATAAATCCAAAATCACCACATCACATTCCATCTCAAATCAATGACATCAACAAACATTTGTACAAATCTTCCCAAAATATAAAGCAAGGGGACAAATCATCATATCATATTTTTATCTCAAATCAATGACATTATCAAGCATGTGCATACATCTCCCCAAAATTCAATACAAAAGGACAAATCACTACATCACCTTTTAATCTCAAATCAATAACATCATCAAGCATATGCACAAATCTCCCCAAAATCTAAGGGAAAGAGACAAATCATGACGCACTCACTCTTCATCAATGGCATGCCCATGCCTCTCCATTTATGAGTCAACCTCTCACCTTTGACTCAATTCTAGCCATTGATCTTAGATCAAATTCAACCTTCCATTCATCCTCCTCAAACTCTATAAATTGGACTTCACCCCTTCATTTGTAGCAAGCTTCCATAGCATAAAGAAGTAATGCACAAGCAATCAACAAAGCTTCTCATTGAATCGTCACACATCCAAGTCAATTATCCACTCAACAAGGGGACATGATGTAAGAGTTCTTGTGCGAGCTTCATTGAGTTGCCACATCTCATTGCATCCTTGAGCACAATCCACACCTCAAGAGAGACTTCCTTCGTCTTTGGCAAGGAAAGATATGGACACTTCTCTCTTTTACTCATCTGGGGTGCTTTGCATTTGTTATATTAGAGATTTCACGTTTTGTTTGATTTCTAACATATGTTTGCTCTAACTTTTGCAATTGCATACAATAAAAATTGTTCTTATTGTACATTGAAACTATATCCCTCAATTAAAGTTTCATGTGTGCACTCTTTATCCATAATTATTATAAGTGGATCTCTAAACAAGCAATTCAAGATGTTTAGTATGATTGTGACAAACATGCATCAACATCTTATAGAAAGTTCACGATCATTGCCAGGATGATGACCCTAGATCAAAACCCAATAGGTTTTGCTTCCATGTTGATAATACTTCCTAACCATACTTAGAAAATCACCAAACAACATACAAGAAATTATGCCAAATTCTTGAAAACAATTGGCTTGAAATTAAATCATCTTATGGATTCTAAGAATTGTAAACTAGAATTCCAACCAAAACCTAAAAGAATCAACTCATATATCAAAAAAGTTACCTTTTAACAAAACGTAAAAATTGTGTTGAATAGATGTAGATGGGTTGTAAGTGGGCTAGTTGTGCCTAGCCCCATCCAAGTTCAAATCTCATTGGGTGCTTACAAGTCTGATGGGGCCGTTTGAGTTTGTGATTTTAGTAGCCAAAAGTGGCCATTTGTGTTGGTTTAGTAGTTCTAGGGGACTAGCCCCTATTGTGTCCCAAATTTAGTTCGTAGCTATAGTCAAAAGCAATAATCAAAAATGTCAATTTCAGATGTCTTTTTTGAAATATATGTATTGATATATAACTTTTGTATAATAGAAGAATAACCTTGTTCAACAAAAAAGAAAATGTTAATGTTAAAGCATGATAAGTAAAATTAAGCATATTAAGTATTTATTATAATTGCAAATTACATTATAATAGACGAGAAGCCATGCTAGCAAATTCAAAGTTGAGACAACAACATAAAACCTTAAGCACACCGATATTTTGCATAGAAGCCGTTGCCAACACACAAAAGTCAACTCAAAATCAGTTTCCTATGAATCTGTCAAAATACCTAAACTAGCCACTAAACAATGTCACAAAATGCAAGATCTTTGGACCTTTATACAAACATGGAGACCAATGAATTTGCTCAAAAGTGTCAAAAGATTGTGCAACATGTGTGACAAATTTAGCCACAGACCATATTTATGAGTAATTGGGCAAAAAACCCAGAAAAATCTAGTTTTTACTGTGAACAAAAACACTTATTGGGCAAAAAACCCAGAAAAATCTAGTTTTTTTACTGTGAACAAAAACACTACCATATCTATTGCTTCATAAGGCCACCGCAAATTATAATAGCCAATTAACCAAAGATGCCACATAACTTACTTCAGAGAACAACTAGGCACATGTTTGTTATTACATTAAAAAAAATAAACAATCTTATGTGAGTATTGTTTAAAATATTTAAAAACAAATAAATTTTGAACTTAAGAAACATCTTTTTTTAAAGAAATTCAACATTGTTTAATGGATGAGAGAGGAGTTATCATGAAATTCAGATGTACTTATTACTGTATACCCTACTAAGAATGGCCTAATAATGTACCACCACTCATAAACAACAAATATTTCAAAGCAGATGCCATATAATCACGATATAGAAATTACCACGTAGAAATCCCAATAGAAACATATCAAACTTAAGCACTTAATGAGCAATTTCCCTATCGAAAAGGTATCATGCATTCATTAATTTCAAAATGCAAAAACATTTGAAACATGAGGTAGTGCATCATACCAAGGCCATCAATACATAGAAATCTTATTAGCTTTCAAACATAAAACATGGAACTCTAGCAGATGTTCATAAATCAGCACAATCCAATTAAAAGATGTCATTTCTCAAACAGTTACCCATGGTTAGGAAAAGTGTATCGGATAACCTAATGAAAGTGGTTTTACATTATACTCAAATTACTGATCACTGGTGATAACCTTACGGAAGCCTATATTTTCAAAAAACCTAGAAAATCTTAGTCAATATTACACTATTCTAAAGATAATCTCCTTAATATCTGATATGTTTTGATCTTTAGTTGGAAAATTATTTAAAGATAATATATTAATTTATAGAAAGTGAAGTGAATCTTTAATTTCAAATGTTTTCAAATTGTGAACATTTATTGAGTGAAAAAAAAGCAAAAATAGCCTCCGGAGAATGTTAGCCACTGAAACCATCCATAAGGAACATAGCTCTTGTAATTCAGTTCACTGTGCTAACTTCAAATCACAATGCATATTTCCGGATAGGTGCATTTGACAGAGTGCAAAGGCCAACAAAGGATTACAAACCTCAAAAAGCGAGTACTGGAATTTAAACTGAAATTTACGTAAAAACAATTTTTTGGGTATGTCAAATGTAAATATATAAAACTTCTCCTTGACTCCTAAGATATCAAAGAAAGTAACTACACATCAATTATTAAGGGGGTAAAAAAATTGAAGAATACATCTAATCACAAATCCTTATATGGTGGCAGGATATGGCCACCACATAATTGTAATCTACATTTCTGCCTACATCATCTGATAGAATGAAAATAAAGCTTTTGTAACAGCTCAATTGTAATTACTGTTTTGAAGATAGCCAATTCCTGTATGGATATGCATATAATATAGAAGTTATTAAGAATTCCTTCAAACAAGACTCTTAAAATATTCATCAAATTGTGCTTATTCGTTAGGCCCAGATAAAAGATCACAGTTCAATGGATCATAGGCTATGTACACACCTGAACGACATCCATTTAATACATCCAGTAAATTATTAAGTGGACATATGTATGATATCTATGATATGATGAGCATGCTTACCAGAACAAGAAGATTTTAGCATCCTTTATTGTTGAGAAATTTGAAATCCGTACATGCAATGGTTAACGTATTTGTGTTCTTAAGACTTCAGAAATAAGACTTATAAAGAGGGTCTTATTTCAACATAGAAGATGTTATTGCACATTCACCTCACAGCTAGCATTGGCAGATTTACTTTGCTCAAATAACTATTACAAACATTCTAGCAAAACACATTCTGCATCTCCCTATTAGCATGATAAAATATGATTACCAGATTAAGACACATGATGAGAGAAATATACTATTTAAGACGCTCTGCCTAGTTTCTGAATGGAAGCGTGTAACCTATACATGTTTTAAACAATATTTTTGAGATAGGTACTACTACCTCCTAACATTAATAATAAACAAAGAAGTCAATTATGAAAAAATTAAAATAGTCAAACAAAATCACTGACTTTCCAAAGAGAGGCCCAGCGTCCAAATTTAAGGAATTTTAGTAGTTCATGCTCCTACTAGCTAGTAAGATACTTTCAAAACCCTAGGCATCCATTCCGATCCTTTCATGGAGCAGAGTCTTAATGGAGATGATATAGCTATGCATATTCCACTTTCTAAATCCAAATAAATTCATATTCAACAGGAAAACCAAAAAACCCCTCAACGACCCTACCAAAGTATCATAATCTGCCAAATTAAATTGGCAAAGTAAAAACTCTAGATATATCATTTAGGAATCCCTTCGAGCATAAACTCTGCAACAAACACATCGATTCAGTTACAGTAAAAACCACAGTAACAAAAAATGAAATGTAACAACATAATACGAAAACAAACTGCTGAATGTCAAACCATTGATTAGACTGAGCTCGGAAACTTCTGCTAATGGCATAAAATTAGGATTCACATAGGATACAAATAAAGAACCAATCTGCCATAGAGATCCTGACTACATAAAAAAAGCCCCATATAAATTACTTTAAAATGGGGCCTCTTTAAATGAAGAACCCAACTGCAATTGATATCATAACTAGTTTAAAATTTCCACTGTTACAATACTCTCAAACACCAGAGGCAATAAAAATTCCATCTATATCTGTACATCCAGGCACTAGCTACCTGGCACTCTTGTGCAATTTGAAGCCATATACGCGGGGCACATATGTCTGAACAGGTTTCATTGGCTTTACCGTTGGATAAGTCATCAGAAATAGATGCGGTAAGGTAGTACCAAAATAAGCGCCATCAATATCTGAAGAATAAGTTAAGTAGGCAATGAAATAAAAGCCGCGTTGCTTTTACAACCAAAACACTGAATTCAATGTGTCTAAATTATTGCGAGAAGCAAGAATACACAACCAACTGGAAATAAATTGGACGAACCGTTTTGAAATTACAAGAGGAGATGAAAGCTGATTCATTAGGAACACTTAAATATAAAAGTAGGAAGCTAATTTTTCTTCATTTAAAAAAATTTGTGCAAAGCTGCACCTGTAGAGCTTTAACTGACACTATGGTTGACAACAAATTGGTAAGAACGGCAATCGTATATTAGCCGACACCCTGATTGAACTGCTCTGACCTCACTAATTCAAGTCCTAGCAACCCATGCCATAACCACCTATATTCACCCAGAACTACACTGCATGACCTCAAAGAAGCATACTATTTGTTAACGACACTCGAAAATATCTTGTTTAAGTATGCCCGAACCACACAGCATGACCTCAAGGAAACATACTATTTGTTAATGACACTTGAAAAGATCTTGTTTAAGTATGCCCATTTTCATCCTTGTTATGGCTGACAAATGACACACAAGGCACTTTGCAGAGTCAATGTCCTAAACAGTCGCTCAAAGACATCCTTGTAAACATACTAAGGTACAGATATTCAAATATGGCAGGACAGCTTCAGTTTACCAATACTACTCCCTATTTGATATACACTTAAGTTACAGGGGGTCTAACATCCTCTGTCAATTTCTATACTAAGAATCAGCTCATAGAAAGTTTAATCACTTTGTTCCAGAATACATCAAGGAAACAATGTTTTTAACCTTTTTCCATTAACAAAAAGTTTGGTGGACAGATGAAAAATGAAATGACTTAATCTAAATCAAGAAAAGGATGGCCAACACATTATAGAAACGAACATAACCTGTTCTAGTCAATGAATCAAAAAGATATCTCCTGAGATCACAAATTTAGGAATGAACAATTACCAAACGACAAAGATTAATTGCTTCAGTACTTGACAAAATCATCAACATCCAGAAAAAGTGGAAAGGTTTCTGAAACTACATTCCAACCCTTGAAATTTTATCTCACAGCTTCCTATGTAGATATTTAATCTACACATTGTAATATTCAAAGAAAATTAAGCACAAAACATATCAAAAGTTGCGACAATGAGCTTAAAAAAGGATCCATAGAGATGCAACTGAGATTTAACCTTCTATACTGTTATCAAAATGAAGAAACTTTATTGCCCCATAAGTGCATCGTTTATCATAAGCATGAGCAAGGCAAAAGCCAACAGGACAAGCTCCTACATTCTGGCTGGTTCTGACTCTTACGAGGACTTAGCTTGTTTGGCAGATCATCTCCAGGAAGCTTAGTTGGGATTTTGACAGCCCAAGAAATGGATGGTATTCAGTTGCATGATCAATTTAGAACTTTACTTTGGATTGCATATAAGTTTTTCAGGAAACAGATTGGCTAGATGGGGTTTTCATTCTTGGGGAGACATCTAGGATAAAGGATGCACACTTCGTTAAGATTGGAAATTTGTCAATTGCACCCAATATGTCCTATTTCAGATAAAACAATCAATCCTTGAACTAGTAATGTGACCCCAAGAACCAATTTGTTTAAATGTGCTTTGATAATCTAAGTGAAAATTAGACTGAATCCTCAAATTGTTGGAATCAAAGGATTGGACATATTATTTGCTCATCGGTTAACATGTCAACTAGACATCTCCTGATTCATGGGCTCAAGTTTAATCCAATAAAGACAAGAGACTGACATTTACCAGCTCTGCATATCATCTTTAATGCTCTTGTATGCCAAAATTGAGTTAGTACTTCATAGCATGACAAATTTTGGGGTTTCAACCCTTTCAATTGTTCCCTTCAGCTAAGACTCTTATCATTAATATATCTCTAGATTCAGTGTGCTTTTTCATGAATGATTAACTCTCCACCAGCCTCATCGTGCTTGGTTCCTTGCTTAGAAGGAAAAGGCAAGTTTTATGATTATTATCATTGGCTGGAAATGAGAGCCTGATATAATCAATACTTTTCAGAATGGTCAAAATAAAATGTTCTTGTTTGAAGCATTATGACATGCTGAAAACCAAAAACACACTCGCCCCTCTATTCATTCCCCAAATAAGAGGAACCACATGAGTAAAAACTAAATAAATCAGTGTGCCAAAAAAGTCAACTCATCAAAAGTGTCCGAGGTGAGTCCCAATCTCTGGTTGCCCAACTCAAACCTGGCTGATAAATCTCAAACCCCCACTTTCTGACCTTCACAATTAACAATTGAAATTAAATGGGCCTGCTAAACAACATAAGAACTATCCAAAAAATTACTTATAAGTTTTCCCATTGACATGTAGACATCTACCATTGCTTCAAAACGGGCTCTCCAAGTGTATTTACATAGATATTGTGTGGTTACTTCCGCATTTCATCTGCAGAGTTCAGTATACCTTGCTTACCGTGCTGCTTCCACCAAAAATAAATTTGTACAACGAAAGGCTAGCTTGACCATTCACAAGGAATCCCTTACCCGTTTATTGTACCAAGAGGTAATAGGGTGCTAAAAATTAAATCAGTTGTTATTCAGAGGGACATAATGAGACAATAACATAAGCTTTGAATAGTCGGATTTTTTATGTTCCTAAAAAACCAAGAAAGGCATTCAAAAATAGCAGTTGTGTATATGAGGATACTGCACTGGTATTTGGACCTCGGGAAATACAAATCTTCGCATTTTGGACAATAGATCTTCACAGTGCCCTGTCGAGGAACGTCTGACTGACTTGCAGGAAGGCACGGTTGCCCTCCACAACAAACTCGTGGACATCTTCCAAAATCAACTCTCTTGTATTTTTCAAGCTGTATGAACACAACTTAAACATCAATCCATAACTGCATACTCAATAAGAATAAACAGATTTGAGAGGAAAGGATTGCCAAAATTGCCAGAAAATATTATGAAAAAGATGATGGAAATATGAGTGTAGTGGGCCTAAGATTATACCATTGCATTTAACCCTTTGCTTGTTACAATATACCGGACATGAATAAGCCCATACAATAATTCTGCTGCAGACTCTACCATTTCATTCTGCTCTTCACTATCTATATCCCCTGAAACAGAAAGCACAAACAAGAGAAATCCATAATCATGTAAGAATAAGAAACTAGATTAATAATAAGAACTATAAGCTTACATCAATGTAAAGATAAATTCAGGAGTCCTTGATTTCTAATCAACTAAGACATGAAATGAAGCTAACCACCAAATCTTATCTATGCTTACACCTGTGTTATAAATTCACAAGAATTTATTAAACTGATCATTAATAGCATGTTGTAATGTGTTAAACGTGCTATGACTTTTTTGCAGATAAACAAGAATTTCTTTGGCTTCAAATCTTTTCTACTACCCTAACAATGAAGAAATGATTTTTTAGAATAAAGTAAATAAATTTGCAATAAGACGCATAAACAGAAAGAACACAGCAATAATAAACACAGGCTAATGCCATTCAATACATGCAGAAATATATCCTGAACCAGATGACTATGATGTAACCCTGTAAGATAGTAAAGAAGAGAATGCACACAAAAAAGCAGAAGAGGAAGAGAGAGCTAATTAGGAGATTACCACAAAACTGATAATGCAAATTCGTCATTTGAATAGGTTGAATAGATTTACAAAGGCGAGGATGTGTAAAGGCTGGAAAAGACTTAAGTACATAAAACTAGCCCAGGACTGGGCATGTAAATCCACGTCAGTTAGTCTAACATACATGCACTCAATGAGGCTCAAGTGAACTGAAATCCACCTCAGCTAGTACTTACAATCAATAAGGCTCTAGTAAACTGATCAGTACACAAATATTTATTATGTGGATGATTACATAAGGAAAGATTTACACTGTTAGTTCTCATCATTTCCTCCCAACCGAGAGAAGTTGTCCCCAACTTACATGAGAAGGGGAAACTTCTCCAAAAATGATAACCCAAAGAACAACTTGTGTCAGCAGAATGCCTTTACAACTAACAAGATAAGTGATGGTTTGCTCCTTGCGATTGTTGCGAGTCCAAACACCAAGTCAACAATCCTCAACCAACGACTGCTGAAAATCTAGAATGGTAGCCTCGGGACGAGTGATAGAAACCTGCTCCTCGATGTGTAATGGCTTTTACACCTTAAGCCAGCCCACATTGACAACAGCATGGATGACAATCTGAGTTGCGAGATCTAAGGGAAATGCATTAGGCACAAATGCTTGGAGAATACTGTAAGGCATGTATCTGAAAGACTTCAAAGTGTGATGTTGTTTGTTGTGAAACCTCAATTTATCCAAGTGAGGCCACACCCCACTACCAACTTGGAAAGAATGAGGTACTCAATGCCAACCATGGAATGCTTCCATTTGGCCTAAGTTGGAGAATAACAAAATTTTGGTGTGAGCTTTGGCCAAATTTTGCACGAAGGAAGAAGTTGTCTGGCTCCTTTTGTTGGTGTTGGTGGAATGTATCTAGAGCTAGAAGAGCAACTGGAAACTCACAAGGCACCAAAGATTGGAATTCATAACAAGCTTTGAAAGGAGAATGCCTAATGGAGATATGGGTAGCCCAGTTGTAGTTTTGCTGAATGATATGGAAGTAGTTGTCCCACAGCTTATTCTACTGAAGATAAATGCCAAGTGCATGGACTCAGGTATGATTAACAACCTCAATATTGCCATCAGTTTGCAGATGAAATGAAGGGAAGTGCAACTAAACCAAGAAGCTTCCAAAATGATAACCAAAAGTGACTCAAGAAGCGTGTAATGGCCTGAAATAATTGTAAGCAACAGCCTGAAAATGCTCCAAACATGCTTGAAGACAAATTGGCACCCTATGGAGCGTCTTTTCTCAAGATGTTTCCTCATCTAATGTAGAAGTTAGAGATAACTCCTCTAAACAAGGAGAAAATGATCTAAGTTACCGGTTCGTTTTTTGTTCTAGTGCGGGTTCGAATAACCCGGTTTGCCGGTACAGCGATTTTTTTCCCCTTGTGTTCGTTTTGAGTTCGTCCGTACAAAAAATATATACAAAATTAAAAAATATATAAATTCTACCCTAATACAAAGGAAATTAGTGCCATTGTCATTAATCAAATAGTATGCATCTTGATAAGTTGATAACCATTAAACAGAAATGATAAATATTAAATATAAAATATAAAATATCAATAATTACCCTGTGGCTGTAATTAATTACATCAAACTTTAAAAGTTAATTTTCATAGTCATATTGTTCTTCATCGAGAGCATCAACATCATGTTGTGGTTCATTAGAACCACATGGACTATCACTAATAATAAAAAATATAACGTATATGTGTGTAGTTACATGTTATCATGTAAGGCAATGTTAGATATGTGACAACAAAGTTAAATGTTGGATCCCTTTGCGGTGCAATTTGTAGCCCACTTCCCGATGAGGGGGGCCGAGGCTGGGGGGGGCGAAGGGCAAGGGGGGGCATGGGGGTAGAGGGCAACACCCCCCGCTAGTGTCATAGGGGGGTCTAGAGGGGGCGGCAACAGTTATGGACCCCTCTTGGCAAGGGTTTAGGGACAGCACCTCCGAAGCCAAAAATCAAGGAGTCAAACCCCTGGATCTAGAAAGACAAATTCCATCAAATTCTATTATTAGGAAGGAAAATCCTAATGGCTAGGGAAAGTGGCCTCTGAGTGGGCAGTGTATAAATACTTAAAACACTTTGGAAAGTGCAATCACAACTATATTTAATTGTAATGATATGATTTTAGAAAGGATCCATATAAATACAATGATGATAATTAAATAGGCCTGCCCATAAATTGAATTCTATTTTCCAAAATCTTTCTATTCATGTTTCAAACCACTCCTAAGCCATTGCCATTTTGATGTTTTCTTTCTACATTCAGAAACAACTTGTTCCATGCGATAGTACGTGTGAAGTTTGAATAGATAGATATACATTAAGGATTTTGTAATTCCATTTGAACTAAATTTGGCATGAATTAAAGCCTTTGATGTTGGATTTCCAACTCAAAAATATGAGACATTCGCAGTTTAGGTTTCGAAAGTGATTGAAATAAAAATAATTAAAAGGTTTTGGAGCCAACTTTGCAGAGAGATGGATCATTTATGGCTCACAAAGGGGTGATTCACACCCAAATTCAATTCAATCAGCAGCATAGAACACGGATATAAATGCAGCCCAAAAATATTGGTCCTTTGTTTTTGAACTTTTCCTTCCATCTCCAAACTAGTGATGTTAAATCAAGCCTTGAGTTGATCCATTTCCTGGAGGCCATATTTTGATAACAAGGGTTTAAGAGGCTTGAATAGCATCTAAGTTAAATGCCTCTGCAATAAAACTTGCACATCCATTAGAAAATAATAAAAAATGATGTTTTTGACTGTTTTTTCCACATTAGCCTGCGGGTGCGTTGCCCCAATGCCCAAGCGTCCCTAGGCACCCGAGTGCATTGGGGGTTTTTCTGAAATAAAACTTGCACATCCATTAGAAAATAATAAAAAATGATGTTTTTGACTGTTTTTTCCACATTAACCTGCAGGTGCGTTGCCCCAACGCCCAAGCATCCCTGGGCACGCGGATGTGTTGGGGGTTTTTCTAGGAAAAAACCCCAATGCACCCGGGTTTCAGGACGAACCCTGGGCATTGAGGCAACGCACCGGACCCAAACCAGAACCTGGTTCAAACCCAACCTCCCAACGTAGGCAAATTCCAACGAACTGGTAACGTTGAAAATGATGAAACCCACACATAATGTTCCCTCATTCTTGTAAATATCTGCATGGACACTTTGCCCAGTTCACTAAATCCCTTCCTAACATCTAGATCAGACTAATTAGGGTGTCTTTGCACGCAATGTTCTCAGGCACTTTGCAAGTGTTTGGCCATATCCAGCCAGTACTCATCCTCAGCGGCTATCTTCTTGCTATTCTCTATTGTTCATATGCATTTCCTTGTTTTTTGGCTGTTTAAATTTTGAGGCCATATAATTCCTAGAATGCTGATGGATAATTCCTTTCATTTATTTATATGATAAAGGATTGGACGGCTGATCCATAAAGATCAGAAAAACATCAACCCTTGACAAACATCTCAGAATTCTAGTAAATTAAGCAAATAGGCTAAGGTTTGACTGTACAGTGACAAAACAACCTTGCAAACCAGTGGTTTCATTTGTACCACTGGTGGTTACAGTTGTGCCAGTGTCATTTCTATAGAACTGGGGTTGGAATTTTTGACAGTGGCAGTTTTCTTTTGGACAGTTGGTTGCATTTTTTACAGCAGTAGTTTTGTCCAGATTTGATTGCAAGTCCACTACTAACCAAAACATTGTCTCTCTTCCAATTCCCAGCGATTGGAGATTCTTTACTGCACATGAAACCTCCAACACTTGCAAAAAGAAAAGGACAACCCAATTTTATCATAGGAGTGTAGTGAGTGAGTAGAAGCAAATTCAGTTGTTTATGCTGAGGAAAGTGAGGTAATGAAGAGCAGTCTTTGAATGTTGTAAGACACTATATACTGTGCTCTTTGTAATTACTCAGTTAAATGAAGGAGAAGTCATTAACTGACACTTTCAAGCTGTTTTCCCCCCACTTGGGTTTCCAGGTTAAAATTCCTTGTCTTTCTATGTCGGTTTCCATTTGATTCCTAGGTTATCTGGAAACGGAAACGGAAACGTTTCTGAAATGCAGAAATGACAATTTTCAAAAACCCTTGATTTGGAAATGCCGTGGAAACGTCTGTGTGTATATATATAATGTATAATAATCATTTTTGTCTATAAAAGATAAAACGGTTAAAAATACATAAGATTGATTCATTCATTACTTCAAAGACAAAATGTACATTCAAATCTAGAATAAATCATCTAGATTGCGCTCAAAATCATGAATGCCACTCCCACTATTTTTCAACTTTATCATGTACTAACGCTCTCTCGCAGGGGCTCGCCGATGCATTGAATCTCTCATAGTGCATGCCTTAAGGGGTGCACAAGGAATGGGGTGGGATCGGCTTGTGGCACTTTGAGAGAGATGTTCTCATACTATTCTATCACATATACATCCCTTCATGCAGCTTTCATGCCTCCTATGATGTCTCCTTGAAATCTTGAAACCCTGAAATATGGCCAACTCTGAAGAAACCTTGAAACCTTGAAATCTAACTAAGTTTGAAATATGATAGGATCCTCCAAAACCTAGAGGTTAGAATTGGCATTATAGCTCCTAGAGGTCCGAAACCACTCTCAAACATCCTGAAAGTATATATATAAAATATAATCTATGTTGTATGGCTATGGGTACCGGTACAAAAACATTTCGGAAAGGCGGAAACGCCATTTTTCAAAAACCTTGTTTTGGAAATGTCATGGAAACGTCCATACATTTTATTTTATATATATATATATATAAACAATGCATATTACTCCTATTTTTTAGTAAAACACTTGAAAATGCATAATGTTCATTCATTCATTACTTCAAAAAGATCAAAGTAGACATTGCAAATACATTCAAATCTAGAATAAATCATCAAGGTTGCCCTCAAAATTATGAATGCCACTCCCACTATTTTGCTACTTTATCATTTACTGACGCTTTATCTCACAGGGGCTCCTTGGTGCATTGAATCTCTCAAAGTGCATGCCTTAAGGGGTTCACAAAGAATGGGGTGGGATCACCGTGTGGCACTTTGCGAGAGATGCTCTCATACTATTCTATCATACATACATCCCTTCATGCAGCCTTCATACCTCCTATGATGTCTCTTAAAATCTTGAAACACTAAAATATGGCTAAGTCTGAAACCCTAAAAACTTGAAATTTGACTAAGTCTGAAATGTGATAGAATCCTCCAAAGCCTAGAATTTGCATTATAGCTCCTAGAGGTCCCGAACCACTCTCAAACATCCAAAAAGTATATAAATAAAATATAACTTTAAAGTATACTTAAATGTTTATTTTATTTATATATTGTATGGTTCATCTTTTTTTTTTAAATTTTGTTGTCAGAATCCCTTGGAAACGCTATTTATATACTGTCTGGTTTATCCTGTTTTTTTTTTTTTTTTTTGTTGCCAGAATTTGTTGGCAACACTGGAAAACACCAGGAAATGCCCGGACATTTCCCAGCAACACAAGATATAAGTTAAAGTATAAGAAACTAGATGTCCCTATCTAAATGTAAACTTATAAAAAACGTCCAAAAATGCCCTGAAAACATCTGGGACGTTTCTGTACTAGAAACTTATTTTACACATCAATTCTAGTACAAAACTACATTCGATCTACTCACATTTGAAGTTCAATTCAAAGAGGAACAGGAATATGATCTGGATTTAATTTCTAGCAAATAAGAACTTGAGAATTTACAGATCATATTGGTACTAGGGCAGTTTAATGTTTGGGTATTGTGGAGGTGGTTGTGTTGATTTGTATGAAAGTTTCAAGGTCAAATGAAGAAGAATTGCAGCCTTACAAAACAAAGATTTATAAAAAAAAAGTGGAATCAAAAAGTGAGGAAGATGGCTAGAGAAAGTGAAGGTGTCCTTGCAAGAAGAGTTCACACCTTGGAATCAAGATCAGAGTATGTGATGAAATCCCGAGACAGCATCACCTAGCAACAAGAACTCGTAGCAAAGAACAAAGCATCAATGGATTGGTGGTTTGTGCTCTTGCCAAGAAACTTGGAGTGGAAGAAAAGAAGCCCCATGAAGAGGAAGACAAAGAAGAGTTCATGGATGAAAAAGAGAAGCCCAAAAAAGCTGGTCAAAAGAATCCAACCATCCCCCTTTCCGAGTTGAAAAAAAAAATGAAATTAAGACATTTGAAGGGCAGGTAGATGATGAAATAATGGATAAATGGTTGAAAAAAATAGAAGTTTACTTTAATGTGATAAAGTAAGGCACAAAATATTTCTTTTGAACATCTCAAAATGGAGGGTCATGCTCTAATTTGGTGGGAAATCTATTTAGTTCATAAAATAAAAGGAATCCAGTAGTAACTAGTTGAAAGAATTCAAAGAACTATGGAGATGAGTTTATCTAATTAGGCATTAAACTAATCAAAATATGAAGTGGCAATATTTTAGATATGATCATGTTTTAAGTGTATAGGATTATACTACAAGATTCCGTAGACAAGCTATGACTTGGTTGATGAGGACAACTTGACCAAATACATGGGTGGTCTATATTCACGCATACAAAGACAATTCATCTGTAGCAAGCCAAAAGACTTTGATGAAGCACGTGTGCAGGTAGACTACATTAAAGAAGAATAGAAGCAAGGGGAGGGAGAGTCCTCCAAGCAAAATCAGTCATCAAATCAGCCACAAAAAGATAAAAATCAGTCATCCTAATCCATTACAAAGAACAAGTGGAATGGTAAGAAAAATGCCTCTGCTTTACAAGTTTGCTAAGATCCAAACAATCATTGTAGTCATTGTGTTAAGGATAGGCATATTGACACAAAAATGTTGAAAGTTGCATCCTGACCTGCATCCTAAGAACCACACCAAAGAGGACTCCAAGAAGTTTATGGCATTGTAGACACCTAATTTTAGTACAGGTTTTGTAATTGCAATGTCATTAGTATGTTTTCATTCATATGGATCATTGGTTCATATTGGGTTCATATTGGCACTTTTCCTTGTGTTTGCAACTCTATTCTTCTTCGTGTTTCTCTATTCTAAATTTGTCATTTCCCAGTATCAGAAGCATTCCAATACTGATCATCAGCATGTTTCGATACTGTTCATTGTGCTTTTGGGCCCCTTTAGCCCTTGGGTTGAAATTATCCTTGCTTTACCCCTATTTTTTCAGCTCTAATATCTTATTTCTATCTTGGCTTACACACCAAAGGCCCTAATTTGAATTTGAAAAGTCTCTATATACAAAGGCACCTTGATGCATTTAGAAAATCTAGAAATCACGTCACAATTACAAGAAATTACATCTATATATTTATTTTATTATGCTTTTATTGCATTTCCTATCTATTGAAGAGTTATTGTTGACATACCAAAAGGACTAGTGAAAGAGCATGTAGAATCGACTTGATGCTTGCATCTCACACATGGGGTTAATGGTTGGAACTACTCATAAGCATGGATTTCCCTGTTGACTTTCATGAACGATGAATGCGATTTTGTCATAGAGTAGGGGCTGATAAAGGCATGCCCCTAAAATCAACACCAATTTTTTGTATGTCCTTGGAAGGTCTCTTGGAGTGGATTAAGGCTTGAGCAAAGGAAAAATAGTTCAATCAATCTCGCACATCTACTTGTCAATCTAGAAGAGGTTTTTGATAGATAAATGCTAACGCAGAAGTTTGCAAAGTTTCAGACCGTATAGACCTTGTGCAACCATTATCAGAAAAGCCCTGCCACTTAACCATCATTATCAAGACAGTTCGATATTGAACTGTCACTTTCAAAGTAGTCTAATACCGGTCACAGCAACAGATCTTGGTCATCTTTCTGGATTCTCTTATGCACTTTCTCATTATTTATAGTGACTGACAAGACACAAATGAGTCTAAAATCATATATATGTCTGTAAACCCCCTTTGTCAATTCTCAATCGTTCTATGCAATTTCATTCACTTCTCTTTAGGGCACATTTTAGATCTTTATTTATTGTTTTACTTTTACTATATTTGTATCAGATATGATTTATGCCCTTCTTTTATGGTTTAGTGTAGTGTTATTTAACCCATATACACTTTTCCATTAAAACATTTTGGTGAACCCAACATGAATGCCCTACGTGAACCCAATCAACTAGCATGCCCTAGCCCCAGTGCATCTTTATATGCCTAATCATCAGCACTTAACCCCAACTCATGCATTGTCTCATCCCTCCCTTACGACACTCTCAAATGTGAAGATCATTCTACATTACAAAAAGCCAAAAAAAAGGTATTAGTCAATGATTTAATCATGATAAAAATGAAATAAAAGTCTTTTATTCATAAAACCTGGAGAAAAAAAAGGCTTAACCACTATCATGGCAAATTTGCCATTGTCATGACCATTATCGTGATAATTTTGTTGAAAATATTGTTATTGATGTCAAAGGTCTAGCATTATTAGTGATAAAGACCCCATTGCATTTGATGGTGTTTTTAATATTCATATCTTGGCTAATGTGTATTAATATTTATTTAATATTAATGAATATATTTTTGGTTGCATATAGTTCAAAAGAGGGCCCATGGAGAAGTCAAAGAGTCACGGTAAAAGACAAAAGAGGAATGAGACGCATTTTCTCATGAAGAGTCATCTTGAGCAATTCTAAGAGTCACCATGTGAAGACAAAAGAGAGTATGACGCATTTTTCCATGAAGGGGCACTTTGAAGAATACGAAAAGTCGTCAAGATAAAGACAAAAGAGGAAAGGATGCATTTGCTTATGAAGGGTCACCATATGACTTTTCAAATGCAAGGATAGGAAGGGTCATGCAAGTTTGACGTCATTTTCCATGAGGATTGAAAGATCACAAAGGGTGAATGCCAAACGTCATTTGAAAAGTTATAAATAAAAGCTTGAGAAGCCATTTGTAATATGCAAGAGAGTGCATGGTTTGTATTTGTTTTTAAACAGAAAAAAGCAAAAGATACTGTAGAGTTCTATCATTTGTTAAGTAAGCAACATTGAAAGATAGTTGTGTTTTATACACGAGGGGTTGGTGCTCATATCGGTTGGTGCTTACAAATCTTTGCAAGGGGTTGGTGCTCCTGTGAGTTGGTGATCACAAATAGTTGTTGTGTTGGTGCTCAACAAAGGAGTTGGTGCTCCTGCAAATTGGTGCTTGCGAACTTTGTAATTTGAGTTGGTGCTCATTTATATACTTGAGATTGTTCTCCGTGGTTTTTCCCACTTTGGATTTCCACGTAAAAATTTGGTGTCTCTCTCTCTCTTGTGTGGTGCATATTATTGTTTCAGTTTTATTGCATATTTTGAATGTATGGTTAAATAGTTAAAGAAAAAAAATTTGGTTGAGAAATAAAATATATAATATACTGATTCACCCCCCCTCTCAATATATTTCGTGCTTAACAATTGATATCAGAACAAGTTCCTTTGAAAAGGTTTTACAGCTTGAAGGTAGATCGGGAAAGCACGATGGCATGATCACATGAAGGTTCTACAAATAAGGCACTTTTGTTTGATAGGACAAATTATGTTTTTTGGAGCATAAAGATGACTTATTTGATGGCTCTTGGATTCGACATATGACAAGCAGTGGTAGAGGAATATGAAGAGCCACAGACACTTGTAACTACTCCAACAGAAAAAAAAGGCAAGTGAAAATAATGTTAAAGTTTTAAATGTTATTTTATGTGGTTTATGTGAATCAAAATTTGTTAAAATTATGCAATGTAAATCTGCTCATAAAACTTGGGCAAAACTTGAGAATATTTACAAAGGTGATGGAAAAGTTCAGCAAGCCAAGCTTCAGACTTTCAAAAGACAGTTTGAGAGTTTGAAGATGGAAAAAGAAGAAAATATAGCAAGTTATCTTTTGCGAGTTGATCAAATAGTTAATCAGATTCAAGGTCTTGGAGAAAAATTAGAAAAATTAATTGTGGTGCAAAAAGTTTTGAGATCTCTACCATTGAGATATGATGCAAAAGTTTCGGCAATTGAAGAGATGAAAAATTTAACCAAGCTAAAGATGGATGAGCTACATGGTATTCTTACAGCATATGAGATGCGGACCGAACAAGAGAAACCCTCAAAGAGAGAAGTTGCTTTCAAGACATAATGAAAGAGAAGGCTAAGATTCAAGAATCAAGTGACAATTCTAGCGATGATGAAGAGAACATAGCTTTATTCATTCGCAAATCGAAAAAAGACGTGTAAATATCAAAAAAATTACCTTTCAAATGATTTAATTGTGAAAAGATTGGACATTTTGCAGCTAAGTGCCCAGATAAAGGTAAAGGTGACAATGAAGAAGGAAAGTCTACATACAAGAAGAATTTCAAAAAAAAATTCAAGAGATTCGAAAAGAAGAGTTTGTATTCTAAATATCCTAACTTAGTGAAAGATAGTGGAGTCAGTGATTCAGAAGAAGAAGAAATTATATTCATGATCATGATTCATACATAAAGATGCCTCTGCAAACAAAAGTACAGAGGATCAAAAAGAACAGGGTGAAGCCGAAATGAATCTGGAAGGAGAACTCATTTGTGCTTTAGAAGAGTTAAAAGCTCTTGAAAAGAAGAATCGAAAATTAAAGCTCCAGATCGAAAAAAATGAAAAAAAGTCAAAAGAAATAATTGAAAATCTACAAGCACACTTTGAAGAAGATCTAACGGCACAGTGGAAAATAGTAAGTAAAGAATGTGAAAGGTATGTTATTGAAATTGCTTCTTTAAAAGCAGATCTTGAGAAAACAAATAAAGCAATCAATGATAGAGCAATCAATGATTCAAAATTTGAGAATAACACTAATATGTTGAATAAGATATTAAAAAATCAAAAATCAATGTCAGATAAGACAAGATTTGAATTTAAAAAAAGAGAAAGGGGAGGCCATTACTTTCACAGACAAGAATAAAGAAAAAAGCTATGCAAAAGCTCTTACAAAAGAAGAAATAAAAAAGAAAAAAGTTAAGAATATAGAAGACATCTCAAACAAAAAATGTTGAAAGGAACAGAGCTACAAAAGACAATCAGATCAGAGATACACAAACAGATCCTATTTTTATGATTACTGTTTTTATTGTAATGGATATGGTCATAAAAAAATAAAATGTCAAAAAATAGCTAACAATTTCAAAAATAAGGAGAAGAAAAGTCGTGCAGAGTCAAGCAAAAGCCACAACTATTTTGCTCCTCTATCAGGGTTTAATGAAGAGGCCATAATATGTTACAAGTGCAACAACTTCGGACACATAGCCTGGTACTGTAGAAGTGTGTTCGAGTCAGTCAAGACGGACCATAGTTTCAAGGCTCCATTCATCAAGAAGAAAGTTCAGACAAATTCATGGCAGAAAAAACTTGAAAAATCTGTTGGTACATATAGCTTTGCATGCAAAAAATGAAGAAAAGCCATGGTTCATTGACAGTGGATGTTCAAGGCACATGACAGGGACAAAAGCAAGTTCATAACCTTGAAGAAGATCAATGGTGGCACAGTAAAATTTGGAGATAATACTACTGCCAAAATTGTCGAAAAATGTACACTAAGTTTGGATAATGGTAGAACTAAAACTGAAAATGTTTTATATGTAGGTCTTAAGCATAATCTTTTGAGTGTAAGTCAAATGTGTGATCAGGGACACTAAAGTTTTATGCAAAAAGTTGTAAAATTAAGAGAAAAAATTCAGATGTGTTGATTGCAGATGCTCAGAGAACAGAAAATAATTTGTATATGTTATAAGACATTAAAAGTCAAAGATGTTGGAGTCAGATTGAAAAAAGTTGGCTATGGCACAAAAAAATAGGTCACATAAATTTTGATAATCTTGTTAACATCAGCAAAAAACAAACAGTCAAAAATATTTCAAAGATTACAAAACCATCCGACACGCTTTGTGAACCTTGTCAGCATGGAAAGCAAGCCAGAAGGTGGTTCAAAACAAAAGAGTACTCGACCACTCAAATTTAGAGCTTATTCGCACTGATCTATGTGGACCAATGAGAACTCAAAGTACTCAAGGTGAGAAATATTTCATGTTGTTTATTGATGATTTTTCACATATGACTTGGGTAATGTTTTTTTAAAAAAATCAGAAGCTTTCAGACATTTCAAAGCATTCAAAGCATTAGTTGAGAATTAAACCAATTTGAAGATTAAATGTCTAAGATCATATCGAGGAGAATTCATGTCAGATTAATTTATTTAGTTTTGTAAAGACCATGGAATAAAGAGATATTATTCAGCAGCCAGAACTCCACAGCAAAATGAAATAGTTGAGCAGAGAAACAGAACAATTCAGGAGATGGCGAGGACAATGCTAAATAAATTCAAAATACCAGATAAATATTGGAGAGAGACAGTGGCTACAGCAGTGCATATTCAGAATAAAGCATTATTGAGAGTTAATAGTAACAAGACTCCTTATGAGCTATGAAAAAACAAACTAGCAACAGTTAATTATTTCAGAGTTTTCGACAGCAGATGCTTCATAAAAAAAACCAACGAAAAACTTGAGAAATTTGAATCCAGAGCAGATGAAAGTATATTTCTTGGTTATTCTTGCAAAAGTAAATCTTATAAATGTTATAACAAAAAAATCAAAAAAATTGTTGAAAATGCAAGTGTCAAGATAGAAGAAGATGGAACACAAAAAATCAGTGATTCAGTAGACATTCCTGAATCATTGAAAAGGAAGATTTTGAAGAATCAAATGAAGATGAGGAGAAAAAGAACACCAAAACTCCATCCAAATATGTTCAAAAAAATCATAATATAAGTGACATCATCAAAGACATAAATGAAGGAATTCGTACCAAAAGAATGATGGTAAGTGAATTTGAGCAAGTTAATTTTTCTTTGTTATCCAAAATTCATCCTAGAACTTTTTCAAAAGCTAGACATAATAAGCATTGGATTAAGGCTATGGATGAAAAATTAAATTAGATAGAAAAAAATGATATTTGGGAATTAGTATCTAAACTAAAAGATCACAATGTGATAATAACAAAAAGGGTTTATAAAAATAAGTTGAATGAAAATGGAGAAGTGACCAAGAATAAAAGAAGATTAGTATGTAAAGGATATGCGCAAATTGAGGAAATAGATTTTGAAGAAACTTTTGCACCAATGGCAAGGTTAGAGGCTATTAGAATGTTTCTTGCATATGCAGTGTTTAAAAATTTCAAAATGTTTTAGATGGATGTCAAATTTGTCTTCTTGAACGAGAATCTAAAAGAAGAGGTCTACATTGAGCAGCCTAAGAGATTTATTCTCTCAAATGTTAGTAGCCATATGTGCAGATTGAAAAAAACATTGTATGGATTAAAACAAGCTCCCAGAGCTTGGTATGCAAGACTTGATAAGACCTGCAAGATCAAAGTTTCAAGAGAAGATTTGTTGACAATAATTTCTACATCAAAACAGAAGGTGAGCATCAATTGATTGTTGTGGTATATGTTGATGACATCATTTTTGGAGGAAACATTGAAAAGATGATAAAATAATTTTCTAATAATATGCCAAAAAAATTGAGATGTCTATGCTTGGAGAATTGTCATTTTTCTTAAGATTGCAAATATTTCAATCAGATAAAGAAATTTTTATATCTCAAAGTAAATATGCCAATAAAATGTTGAAATTTTTTGATTTTGAGGATTGTGCACTAGTTGGCACACCAATGTGCACAGGAAATAAGGTGAGCAAAGATAAAGATCCATCTGTTACAAATCAACCTTTGTATAGATTTATGATTAGTAGTCTTTTATATTTGATAGCATCGAGGCCAAAGATCATGCATGCAGTAGGTATGGTTGCAAGATATCAGTGATCTCCAAAAGATAGTCATGTTCAGTTGGTGAAGAGAATATTCAAATATATCAAAGGGACATTAGATTATGGATTGTGATATCCCACAGACAGATTTCACTTTAGTTGCTTATACAGATTCAGATTGGACAGGATGTTTGGATGACAGAAAGAGTACAAGTGAAAGATCTTTCTTCTTTGGTGATAGCTTAGTATCATGGCTAGGCAAGAAGCAGAATTCAGTATCACTTTCTATCGCTGAAACAGAATATATTGCAGCAGTATTGTGTTGTACTCAAGTGCTTTGAATGAAGCAAACTTTGGAAGATATCAAGATAAAATATGAACCTATTTCTATTTTTTGTGACAACACAAGTGCTATTAATATTTCGAAGAATCCAGTGATGCATTCAAAAACAAAACATATTCCCATTAGATATCACTTCTTGAGAAAGTAGGTTGCAAATCAACAAGCTAAGATGGATAATATCAATATTACATAGCAGATTGCAGATATTTTCACAAAGGCACTACCAAAAAACACATTTGAGTATCTGCGAAAGAAGTTGAGAGTAATTTATTTTACTCCCTGCCATTGAGGTTCGGCATCAGTTGAGAGAGAGCTAAGTGTTAGCTCCAGGTACGCCATTTGCCATTGATGTCAAAGGAGAAAAATTACAGGTACAAGTACAGGTGCAAAAATAGGTACAGAGAACAGGTACAGGTTGCTACAGTAAGGAAGAGTTACTGTATGTTTTTTAGATGGCAGTATGTGCAGGTTTTAAGATGTGACAGTTTCAGTTTGAAGTTGCCATCAATGACAAAGGAGGAGATTGTTGAAAATATTGTCATTGATGTAAAAGGTCTAGCATTATTGGTGATAAAGGCCCCATTGCATTTAATGGTGTTTTTAATATTTATATCTTGGCTAATGTGTGTTAATATTTATTTAATATTAATGAATATATTTTTGGTTGTACATAAGTCAAAAGAGGGCCCATGGAGAAGTCAAAGAGTCATAGTAAAAAACAAAAGAGGAATGGGACGCATTTTCTCATGAAGTCATCTTGAAGAATTTCAAGAGTCACCATGTGAAGACAAAAGAGGGTATGGCGCATTTTTTCATGGACACTTTGAGGAATACGAAAAGCCACCAAGATAAAGACAAAAGAGGAAAGGATGCATTTGCTTATGAAGAGTCACCATATAACTTTTCAAATGCAAGGATACGAAGAGTCATGCAAGTTTGACGCCATTTTTCATGAGAATTGAAGGGTCACAAAGGGTGAATACCAAAGGTCATTTGAAAAGCTATAAATAAAGGCTTGAAAAGCCATTTGTAATATGCAAGAGAGTGCATGGTTTGTATTTGTTTTCGAAGAGAGAAAAGCAGGAGATATTGTAGAGTTTTATCATTTGTTGAGTAAGCAACATTGAAAGATAGTTGTGTTTCATACACAAGAGGGGTTGGTGCTTTTGTGGGTTGGTGCTCGGCAAAGGGGTTGGTGCTCCTGCAAGTTGGTGCTTGCGAACTTTGTAATTTGAGTTGATGCTCATTCATATACTTGAGATTGTTCTCCATGGTTTTTCCCACTTTGGGCTTCCACATAAAAATTTGGTGTCTCTCTCTCTCTCTTGTGTGGTGCAAATTGTTGTTTCAGTTTTATTGCATATCTGGAATGTGTGGTTAAGTGGTTAAAGAAAAAGAATTTAATTAAGAAATAAGATGTATAATATACTGATTCACCCCCCTCTCAGTATATTTTGTGCTTAACAAATTTTCCCTGTATCGTGGCACCTACCAGAAACCTGTGAACACTGTCAAGCGGATCTGGGCAATATTGAAAAGGTAAAAACAGAATCGAAAATGCTAATTATTGTATAAAAATCCTATTTTAACATTCTAAACATTTTTGTTTTTAATACTTCAAAATTTGACAATTGCAATACTTGCAACTCTACGAGCGTCTCTCTATTTTTGGGTTAGGATGTACTTTATATATTCCAATCCCTCTCTAAATTATTGTATTAAATCATTATCCAATGCAAACTATTAATTTCTTCTACAATTTGGTGATACCGTTCCACCTACTAAGGCACATTTTTGGTACATCTAACTCCCCTATTCGACTTGTTTTGGACATCATGTGCAGCATTTATTGGGAGGATGCCATTTATTGCACTTTTATTGATTACATCTTGTCTATATTGGAGCACTGTATTGCTTGCCGTTCCACCTACTAAAGCACATTTTTGGTACATCTAACTCCCCGATTCGACTTGTTTTGGACATCATGTGCGGCATTTATTGGGAGGATGCCATTTATTGCACTTTTATTGATTACATCTTGTCTACATTAGGACACCGTATTGCTTGCGTTTTATCGATTATATCTTGTATATATCGTGGACATGTCATCATTGTGCTTAGATTGATTATATATTGCTCATCGAAGGGGCATGATTCTTACACATTACTCGTGTTGTATCTATTATATCTTGTCCATAGCAAGGCATGTTTTATGCTAGTTCTTTTGCTGAATATATCTTGCTCAAATTGGAAGAAAAAACCTTTGGTGCACCTATATTAATCTTGCATGTCACTGATTACACAATGCTCATTGGAAGCATAATATACCCATATGTTTATCCATTATACATTGCTTATATCAAGACAAGGTCTTGCCATATCTCCTATCCTACATCTTATTTACAATGGGGCTTACTAATGTGTGTGCTTACATTACTATATCTTGTTGATATTGGGGCATATTGTTACAGTGGGTCATATCATTTGTTCCTAATTTTCTCCCTTCACTTATTTTTCGATTATATCTTGTCCATAGCGGAGCATGTTTTATGCTAGTTCTTTTGTCAAATATATCTTGCTCACATTGAAGGAAACGACCTTTTATGCACCTGTATCAATCTTGTGCATCATTGATTACATAATGCTCACTGGAAGCATAATAAGCCCTTATGTCTATTGATTATAAATTGCTTATATCAAACCAGGCTCTTGCCATAAGTCCTATTTTACATCTTATTCACAATGGGGCTTACTATCATGTGTGCTTACATTGCTATATCTTGTCTATATTGGGGAATTTTTTTATAGTGGTCATATTGTTTGTCTCTACTTTTCTCCCTTTACTTGTATTTCTTCTACTTCAGCATATTAGTATTAGGATGCATGGTGTTGTTGAGCTTTCATGATCATATATTTTCAAACTTATATATCGAATTGTGTTTTACATGAGCTTTAACAATTATTACAGTATCTACTTTTCTATATGTTACACATGGTGTGCATGATCCTTTTCTTTTGAGATGAGTGATATGCAGGTACAACCCACCTTAAAAGGAGGGACACATGATTAGTTTATTTCATTTTTTATTTCCATGATTTCAAGAGGTTACATAGATTTTAAGAGGTTACAAAGATGTCAAGAGGTTTTAGAGATTTCGCGAGGTTACAGCGAGGTACCATATGTTTGCTTTTTCAACTGGGAAGTTGATTTTGCCACTTGGCAGGGTTAGTAGGAATTAAATTTCAGATGTTTTTCCACCTCGCAGAGTTAGTTGGACCCATGCTTCAATTATTTTGCCACTCGCTAGGGTTAGTTGGACCCGTGATGGTTCACAATTTTTCAGAGACAACATGGTTCGCACATCCCCAAGTGTGTTCGCTTCTATTTATTTTCATTTATCAATCATTTTAATGGTTACAATATTATTTATTTATATGTACATTGATCTACTTGCAAATATTTTGTTTGCTTGCAAGTACACTTGAGATGTTGACATAGGAGCATTAATGAGCATCCATGGATCCTTAATAACAGGGAAGAATTCATGCAAATAGCAAGGATACTGTTTTTTTTGTTTTGCAAGTTGTTGGAGATAGACTCTGATAGAAGGTAACCTCTCTCCTTCATTTGATCTTCAGATCACTTTCATATCCGGTATTAACTTTGCAATTAACTTACAAGTTTCAGCGGCAACTTCATCATCAAGCCCTCCCAAGTGCACTCATTTGGTTTACTTTAATGTATATGCATGCACACACATTAAAGTGGGGAATTATGTGGACAGCAAATTTTGGTACAGGGCTTGCATTTGTAATGTCATTAGCGTGATTTTGTGTATATGGATAATTGGTTCATATTGGGTTCTTATTGGCACGTATTGTTGTGTTTTTTACTCTTAATTATCTTCAGTTTTTGTTTTTTACTCTTTATAATCGTTCAGTTGTTGAGTTTTTTACTCTTCAGAATCTTCAGTTTGTGTTTTTTTACTCTTTATAATCGTTCAGTTGTGTTTTTGTGTAATTATACTCTTCATGTGACCATGTGGTCCTATTCTTCTAATTTTCTTTATTCTTCATACATCTTAGTCACAATGTGGTTACTATATTTGGTACATTTATTGTTATATTTTGTCATTATTGGGGCATGTTGTTACAGTGGAACATATTACTTGTCCCTATTTACGGGGTACCATCAAGGCATATCACTTATCCCTCTCTTTCTTTTTACACCCTTTCTTGCCAAACTTCAATAGTTGCCTAACAATAATGGGTTACATATTACTATTGAGCATTACATGATCACGTCTTTCTATGGTTATATACAAGTGTTTACAAATGTGCTTTCAATGATTATAACAGATTTGTTTAACATCTATACTACACATGGTAAGTTTAATCTTTTTCTTTTGAGACATCTCTCACCTCAAAGGGGGGCATCTATCCCCGGTTACATATTCCAAGTGGTTACAAGTTACAAGTTACAAGTTACATGTACCATATGTCTGCGTTTCTGGCCAAGAAGAATATTTTGCCGCAAAACATGGATCAGTAAGATCCAATTTTTCCGTTTCAATTTACAATTTTACACTTTTTTATCACTAGATTGGGGCAATGAAGTTTTGGTTTCTAGTTGTCAACTTCTTTGTCACCAAATTGGGGACAATGGAGTTTTAGCTTCCAGTTTTCAATTTCTTTGTCGTCGGATTGGAGCAATAGAGTTTCAATTTCCAATTTTTAGCTTCTTTGTCACCAGATTGTGGCAATGGAGTTTCAGTTTTCAGCCTCTTTGTCATCAAATTGGGGCAATTGAGGCTTAGTTTCAGTCTCAGAGTTTCAAAAGAGGCAGCATGGTTCGCATAGCCCCAGTTGTTTCCATTCTTTCACTCATTTTTCAGTTTCGCTTATTTCACTTGATTACATTTGTACTAATTTATCGAGACATTGATCTACTTGTACGCATTCATGTTTGTTTGCAAGTACATTCGATTTGTTGACATTACAACATGGGTGATTTATTCCCAAGAAGTAAAGAGTCTTCTTCGAACCTTCTCAAGTAATTTGCAGGTATGCACTTGGTATGTTTTACTTGGATGCACATGCACGCATGCACATCAAAGTGGGACATTATGTAAACCCCTAATTTTAGTACAAGGCATCTTTGTCATGCCTTGGTACATTTGGTACATTTGCTTACTTTAGGTTCCTTTTGGTACACTTTCCCTGCCCATAAGACCCTCTGTAGTCTTGTGTCATTGCATTTCCTCACAAAGACCTTCATATCTAACAATTGTTTGCCTCATCCACCCAATCATCCTAAGTTCAATTGATCTTTGTTTCATGGTATCTTTCTACCTTGTATGTTTTCCAAGTCATCCCAAGACATTGATCTACTTGTACGCATTCATGTTTGTTTGCAAGTACATTCGATTTGTTGGCATTACAACATGGGTGATTTAATCCCAAGAAGTAAAGAGTCTTATTCAAACCTTCTCAAGTAATTTGCAGGTATGTACTTGTTTTGTTTTACTTTGATGCACATGCACGCACGCACATCAAAGTGGGGCATTATGTAAACCCTTAATTTTGGTACAATTCATGTAATTGCGGCATCTTTGTCATTCCTTGGTACATTTGGTTCATTTGCTTACTTTGGGTTCCTTTTGGTACACTTTCCCTTCCCATAAGACCCTCCATAGTCTTGTGTCATTGCATTTTCTCAAAAAGACCTTCATATCTAACAATTGTTTGCCTCATCCACCCAATCATCCTAAGTTCAATTGATCTTGTTTCATGGTATCTTTCTACCTTGTATGTTTTCCAAGTCATCCCAAGACATTGATCTACTTGTATGCATTCATGTTTGTTTGCAAGTACATTTGATTTGTTGACATTACAACATGGGTGATTTATTCCCAAGAAGTAAAGAGTCTTCTTCAAACCTTCTCAAGTAATTTGCAGGTATGCACTTGTTTTGTTTTACTTTGATGCACATGCATGCACATCAAAGAGGGGCATTATGTAAACCCCTAATTTTGGTACAATTCATGTAATTGCGGCATCTTTGTCATGCCTTGGTACATTTGATTCATTTGCTTACTTTAGGTTTCCTTTTGGTACACTTTCCCTTCCCATAAGACCCTCCATAGTCTTGTGTCATTGCATTTTCTCACAAAGACCTTCATATCTAACAATTGTTTGCCTCATCCACCCAATCATCCTAAGTTCAATTGATCTTTGTTTCATGGTATCTTTCTACCTTGTATGTTTTCCAAGTCATCCCAAGACATTGATCTATTTGTACGCATTCATGTTTGTTTGCAAGTACATTCAATTTGTTGACATTACAACATGGGTGATTTATTCCCAAGAAGTAAAGAGTCTTCTTCAAACCTTCTCAAGTAATTTGCAGGTATGCACTTGTTTTGTTTTACTTTTATGCACATGCATGCATGCATGCACATCAAAGTGGGGCATTATGTAAACCCCTAATTTTGGTACAATTCATGTAATTGCGGCATCTTTGTCATGCCTTGGTACATTTGGTTCATTTGCTTACTTTAGGTTCCTTTTGGTACACTTTCCCTTCCCATATGACCCTCCATAGTCTTGTGTCATTGCATTTCCTCACAAAGACCTTCATATCTAACAATTGTTTGCCTCATCCACAAAATTATCCTAAGTTCAATTGATCTTTGTTTCATGGTATCTTTCTACCTTGTATGTTTTCCAAGTCATCCCAATAGTGGTCTAACCACTTTCGAAGCCAATCCAAAAGTGGTCAAGTTGTTTTTGGGTCCACGTGCCACCATGCCCTAATTTCCCATGCCTTGATAGTTGACTCTCACTCTTTTCCATAGTTGGCCTATGTGTGAATGTGTCCCAATTTAAATTCAAGGTATATATACACACAAATACCCTAAGCCATTTATCATCTCCAATCTACCAAATTACTGACCACGGACACTGATCATATCTTTCGCACACTTGTCAAGGAGCTTCCACACTATTGTTTTCCACTTGCCATCTATTAAAGTCTTGTGGCTAAAAGAAGATTGCATTAAGAAGCACATCGCATTATTGATTATCTTAGGGAGAGAAGGTGGAGTCTTCTCTTACTTGGATTCAATTGGTCACATGCACAAGAACTACATTGAGCCCTATTCAAACAAATATGTAACCGCAACCCACAAGGGCGCCCAGACCAATTTACTTTGAACGTGTTCCTTTGTCTTGGATGTGGTGGTAGATGTTGAGGCCAATTAGAGTTACGTCAAAGGAGAAGAGATTCTGACGACTGCGCACATCTACTCTACCTATCAAAAACATGATTCTGGACTTTTGTTGCTGACAAAGGGTTTCCTAATGTTTTGGACATCAAGGATCTAGAAAGCCATTTTTTGACCTACCTGACCACTTTCGACCCAAACTGTCACTTTTCGATTTCGAATCTAATCGTCATCATTTTCAGAGCAGTCCAAAACTGGTCACCATCATAGTTCATTGCCATCTTTCAGGGAGCTCCTCTGCACTATTCCAAACCCTATTTCATGCACTCTCAGTCACTGTCAAAACTCATGTAAAACAAAAATCATTTATTTGTTGTATTTATATCTCTTTACCAATTGCTCAAAATACATTTCAATTCCGCACCTAGGCAAGTTTAATTTACCGTATTTGTTGTAATTACTTAGATTTGCCTTGTGCCATTGGTTTACAAGATTGACATAGTGTTTTAAACTCTTGTGCCTCCTTTTTGCAAAACACATATACCATGAGGGTACATCAAACAAAGTAGCAAAAATATTTAAATAACATAATAATTAAATCTGTATTTTTGCCAAAAAAGAAAATTGGAAAGCTTGGATTGACAAAAGATCCTCTTGATTCCAAGCTAGAAAGTGGAGTGGAGCACATTGATTGTGTTTGTGGCCGTCCTCATATTTGTGAAACAAGGAGATATTTTCATCAAATAATGGAGCATTGCATGGATATCTACTGTAATTGGGTAAAAAACTTGGCTTTAACAGATCATTCGCACTCATCTAACCATAAATTTTGTATGGAAAAAGCTAAAATTCGAGCAAAGGAAGATCAATTCATGAAGAGGAAGCTAAAGGAAGCGCTAAAGATTAAAAAGCTTCTAAACAATCTTAACGGAGATGAAGGTTGGGATCTTAGTGACTCTTGGTTGGCCATCATTAACATGCTCAAGAACCAAATATGTAATGCTTGGCCAAAAATCATTAATTATTTTTCATGCATCAAATGTTCCTCAGGTGCTTGCAATGTCTCCAAACCTTGTGATGTAATTGGAGTTGTCTATATGTGGAGCTCCTATTTGTAATCTACTCATTCATCTTAATAAAGGGCCACAGAGTGTGGCTTGAAATGTCGATTCAAATTTTCTTCTATACAATTTTCCTATGAAAAAAATCTTCTTAAACAATATAATCCGTTCTCATACATAAGGTGTAAGTTTTAGAATCAGTGTCAAGGAAAACGTAGTTGGGGTCTTCTTTCTAGAAAAAACATATTGCTAAGTATGAATGAGATGTAACTTGCTTCAGCCCATATAAACACAGGTCTGACATTTTCCAATAGGTGCATGGCCAATGCTTTCGCACCCACAATGTTATGGCAAAATCGTGGATGGATGCACAAACAAATTGAGGCCATGTCTATTGGTACATGGCAGCCATGCTTATACAGATCTGATCTAGAGGCAGAAGGCATAGAAAAGCAGAATTTCAGCAGTGCTGAATAAAAAAAAATCAACGCCACAACAGGAGTCATATATGATCAAGTGGTTGACATAAAATATTGCTATATTTGAGCTAATTTTCCACGGTATGTAATCCTTGTACAAACTCCAATTACTCTTTATTTATAATTTTAATCGTTCAATATGAATACTAAGGATGATGATGACCTGAATAATTTTTAAGAAAGTTATTGTTTATGGAAATGGAAGTTCATCAATAAGCTAGCACAAAGTAACCTACATAAGCTTTTGATTGGACATGAATAGAGAAACGATTCTGCTATTCAACGCAGTCATACCCTATATCATGCAAAATTATGAACTGCTATGGCTTGTTTTAGAAGACGAAGGGGGTTTGCTATAGGATTTTATAATTATAAGTACAAAACGTTCTTTGCTCTATTTATCACCTAAATATTTCCCTAAACATAGTGCTATGAAAAAAATGTGTTCTGAAAGGAAATTCTTTGTTTTGCTAAACACATTTTGCTATTATTGTTATTTGATTCGTATTGTTGTAGCTCATGATGTGTGCTAAAAGGCGGTGACATGATAGAGGCCTTATTACATATATTATGATAGATGATGCATACCTTCTACCTTCTAAAATAAAGAATACTACATGAATTTTCCTTTTCACTTGACTGTGAGCAATATCATCAATAATGTGGAGGTAGGTAGTTCTAGATTTTGGGATGACAAACAGTATAACCTTGAAAATACCAGTTAAGTATGTAGCAATGATGGTTGTGTCTTTTTACGTACCACGCTTTCTGCATTCATTGTTATTACTTTATCACACTTAATGTGCTAAATAACCAATCATATGTCTCATGCTAATTCTAATTGACCACTCAAACTTCATTTAAACTTTGATGCCATATTGGCCACTTGCTCCTAAAAATGTGCTTATTTCTAGCCAAGAGTTGTGGAACAAAAAAGAAGGCATTCTAGGTAAAAATTATAATTCACAATTACATAATTCATACACCAGGATGCCAAAAAGTGCAACCTTGAAGTTACCAGTTTCAGTATCTATCAATGTTTGTTATGTCCTTGTATAAATCACACTTGCTGCTATTACTTTATCATGCTTAATTTGTTAAATATCTGATCATACATCTCATGCCTAATTATATTGAACCATTCAGGCTTCATTTCAGCCATGATGTCATATTGGCCACTTGCTCCCATATGCTTATTTCCAACCAGGGGTCGTGGACCAAAAGAGAAGGCATAATAGGTGAAATTTGAAAATTATGATGCACTAACTAATTTATACACCAGGATCTAACATCCCAAACTAAGCTGATGGTCTAAAAGAAATTTTTCAGGACAAGGCGATAACCTCTTGGATGTCCTAAATTTGGCAAGAAGACTGCATAACCTTTCTGCTTTAAGTTTATGATAGATCAATCCATCTTAAGTTGAACCTTGCTTTGTTGAGATTGAATCTCGTCTGAATGTGATATGGGATAATTTTGTATCCGCAATGGTTTGTGTTTTCCTACAGTTTAGGGTGAAATTTCTGAATACACCTCCTTGGTGAAAATGCAAAGCAACGTTTTACTTGATATAGTCCTTAGTCAATGGTGCTTATTGAGAGAGATAGAAACAACAAGATCTATTTGTATTATTCTATTCCTCCAATCATCTACTTGTACTCTTAGGCAAGCAAAGCACCCATGGGAGACATACACAGACTAACTAGGTAATTTCCTTCAGCTATAAGAATGCTAAAGAAAGTTTCTAAACAAGCTTCAATAACTCTCTTTAACCTTTCCAATTAGGAGATCCAAATTGGATTATAGAATAAAAGCATCCTTCATATTCATAGACCATATTGCAACTAGTTTTGAGAGCCTGACTGCAATAGACACTTGTACACACGAAACTATTAAAAAGGTTTTGATGGACCTTGTGGCACTAGAAGGAGAATAATTATTGACAACCATAAACACTAAATGACACCTTCTCTCTTGTAGTTACATTGATTACATGTGTTAATCCCATTCCATGTTAATATTTTCATATTTGACTCAAAGTCACCCTAAGAACCTCCTCAATAAATTTGATCAAGTTTTAGTTACTTTTACACAAATATGCTTTCTTCTTTTCCAAGAAAATATGAATAATATTTATAATGCATATGAAAAGCTGCAAGAGATAACCTACATAACAGGGTTTTGTAATTTACATTGAGTACCAAAAATTTTAGCTTAAATCTAGAAGCTACATAATCACACAAGGAAGGTACACGTGACATACAAGATTATGTTTTTCAAATAGTTGATGCAACCTTCAACCTTATCGTTGTAAATTCCATATAGATTGTCAATTACAATCTTTTCTGGAAATGTCATTAAAGAATACAATAAGGATGACGCCAACATCATTAAAAACAAGTCCCAGACTTATATTGGACATCAGCTGTAAAACATCCTCAAATGAAATTTGTGCTCAGTTTTTTGGTGGGTTGAAGATACTTTAGTATTGATTTTTGATAATCTGCTAGATGCTTTAAATATGCTCCATAGGGACATGAAATTCAAGCTTGAGATATCACCTGGCCCTAGTATATGATGAAAGGAGAATACAAAAAAATTCACTTGTTCAGCAATCAATTATTTAGTGTTTTACAGTCATCTATCTCAAGGTTGTATCCTACAAAAAATTGGTGTCACCGGTATCCCCCGTCATGGAGGAAAGAGTATAAACAAGGGACTGATGTTTGTTTCTTTGGTGAAAGTTCCTAATTTAATAGGTATATTTTTGCTAATGAGCCATTGGATAACTGGTGAGTGTGATGGAGTTTCAAACCATCCATTGGGGTGACATTCCAGCTGCAGTCTCCCCTGCCCAAATGGCACAAGCACAAAAAGAATAAGGCATGGTGCAAGTTCCAAATAACTTTAGTTCAATTTGTAAGCAAAAGGAATTCAATTCTTTGTGGTGTAGCTGCATGGGCATGTCTTTTGAAGCTTCCAAAGTAAACTATATACTACAAAACATATATGCAACTGTTTTCAATATAACTTTTGGGTTGTGTTATCAATTTCTCTTTTTGAAATTTTCAAACTTTGCTTTCCTCAACACTTACTAAAAAACTCCACATATACTCCATACTTCAAAAATTGCAACCTTGATTGACATTTTTCAAAGCGGTTTGTTGAAAATCCTAAGATTTAAATGAAAACCTTCTTAGTGAGCTAAAGCACTGTGTTACATAGTTTAATCTTTACATCCACCCTGCACTGTTTTGGCTTTTATCCACATGGAATTTAGATGCAACCCAAGGTAAAAATATGGATTACATTGTCATAACAGTATTGCTGAAAAACCTAGGACATTATAGTGAATAAACCTCTTAGTGAAGTAAATTATCCTTTGCATATTTCGTTTTTCACATCCACCCTGCAATGTTTTGACTTCTGCACACAATGAATTCAGATGCAACCCAAGGTGAAAATATGAAGTATATGGTCATAGCAGCACCATTGATTATAGTTTTTGAACCAAATCTCCAACCACTCATCACTCCAAAATATATATTATTTCTCTCCAAAAGGCCAACACTGTCGAGCAATAACTTTTAAATGCAACAAGTTTGTCAGATTATTAGTATACAGTTAATTCGTCCTGCAAGACCACACATCCTAGCATTCACCCTCCTTGTAGTTGAAACCTAACTTAGAAATGCCTCGCATACCCCAGCAACTTTAACCTTCCATTTGATTCAGCTGTCCTATAGTGTTTACTCCACCTTAAGTCAAATCATACTACTACAAGAAGCAAAATCCTTAAAGTTTCGATTTGTACAATTAAAAAATTATCCTTGTAGACATAACTACAACTGTTCTGATATTTCTACATGCAGTGGCCTTACCTTAAAAAAAAAAAAAAAAATTGACAGCACGAAATACAAAACATACACAATAGATGAGATATTAAGAAAAGGTAACTCACAAACTTTATGAAAACATGAAAAATAACCTGACAGGTCAAAGTAAAGACCATACCACTCAAAGCATCATTGTCAAGAATCATGTCAAGAGCATAGTCATAGTATGGAACTTGCCCATTGAGACCACATAGATTGAAATCATCGTGTATATAATCTTCATCAATTTCACAAAAGAAATCATTTCCTTTCAATCCACAAAACCAGGAAATCCACGATGTGTCATCCCCCTCAGAACCACTGAGATCTGTCTCTTCACTCTCTGTGTCTGAAGCTTCTTCTGTAAGTAACCATAAACAAGGCATAAACCAAAAAGTGAGTATCATAGATTGCATCTGGAAATATTTAATTTTATTCTTTGAAAGACATCATTCTTCAAAGATCACATACCAATTATAACATCATGGTCTATCAGAGTATTTGGTAAGATGACGCACCACTGAATCCAGTATTTAATTCCTCATCCCGTGTTGTTAGTGTACTTGATAATTTGGGAAGGGCATCATTTTTCTAAAAATAGCAGTTGTTGGAACTGCCCTGTTTTTTGGAAAAAGGGGGACAAATGTCTGCTGTAGGGTACATTGAATCAGCTAATTTTTATAGATCTGTAGAGAGAGATTAATTAGGAGTGGTTCTTTGCTGATGCCTTCTGGCTGTATATATGGGAAGCATTTTATCAGCTTTGGGAAAGGGTAGGCATTGCATAATATTTACTTCTTGAATAAATAAGATTTTCTGTGTTTGCTGTTCTTGAGGGGCTTTTGCTGCACATCTTTTTTGTTACGCTCCTTCCTTCTGTTGTGTTTGATTTTGTATCAAGTTGGTGGATTTATTAATTTTCAGAAACAGAGGTTTGTCAGCATCAGTTGGTATCAAAGCAAACAAAGATGGCCCGGAGGGAAGGAATCCATCTGAACTGGGGAAGGAGATGCAGGAGGATTGCAGGGCCTCAATGAAAAAATGGTGACGAATGGCTCGGGAGATTAAAATCCCTTGAAGCCAGATTGCATCTGGATGATTCTGAAGAAAAACAAGAGAACCCAGGCGGTGCAACTAGGGTAGTAGACCCTATGGAGAGACTCGATGAAGCAATGTCCAGACAAGGATCCAAAGTGAGGGTTGAACAGTTTAAAGGTGAACTCGCCCCAGATTTATTCATAGACTAGTTCCAGGAGTTGAAGAGCTATTTTGAAATGGAAGGCATCACTGAAGATGACCATAAAAGGGTGAAAATTGCAGCATCAAAATTAACTCGTGCTGCTCTATGGTGGGTGAATTCGCAGGAAAAATTGGGAAAAAGACAAAATCAGACTGTATCCCAGGATGTTGAAAGCATCTAAGAGCTAGATTCTTGCTTTCTGACTATCTATAAAAAATATTTAGAGAGTTTCAAAACATAGCATTATTCAAGGTACTCATTGTAATTATTTAGAGAGTTTCAAAAGTTATTTGGAGAGTTTCAGCTTCAGGACGAGATAGCTTTAATCAAGGTACCTATCGTGGATAAGGCATATGAACGTGCCTTAAAAGTAGAGGAACAATTGAATTGGAAGGGGAAAATGGTAAGAGGAGTGATAACACTCAGAATAAGGGAAAAGAAAGTTCCCTCAAGCCTACTAAAGGAGAACAGCCCCAGGGAGGTGGGGAGACCAACTTCAGAGGAAGGGGAGGCTTTAGGCGTTGGGGACAAGGACGACAATCTTTTGGAGGGAGATTGGAAGCCCTTAAGATGTTTCATATATGATGAAGTTCACAAAGCTCAAGACCGCCCACTAAATCCTAAACTTTGAATCAAGTATTGCTGGCGGAAGAAAAATCACAAGCCATAGAACTAGAGGCTGAATCTGGGGAGAATTTGATGCTGCAAAGGACCTTAGAGGCAGGAAACAAACAATTTACAGACGATTGGAGGAGGAAAAACGTTCTCAGGACCAAATGCAAACATCAAGGAAAGTATGCAAAGTGATTGTAGATGGCAAATCAACATGAAATGGTACAAAGGTTGAATCTTTCTTGTATTCTTAAATCATACTCGTATAAGATTTCCTGGCTGAAGAAAGATCAAAGTGTGCTTGCAGATAAGTCTTGTTTTGTTTCCTTTAATATTGGCTCCTATGAAGATAAGGTTCTATGTTATGTGGTACCTATGGATGTTTGCCACTTGTTACTAGCATACCCTAGCAATATGATAGAAATGTAGTCCATGGCAGAGAAAATACTTATGAGATACAACATAAGGTGAAATGGCATATTTTGAAGCCTTTTATAGTTGAAGGTTCAGCTGAAACAGTAGCTCTGTCCTTCGTTACAATGGGCTAAAAGGATTTTTTCAGAATCTCCAAGGGAGAGACTTGCTATCTATTACACCCTATAGAAAAGAAGAAACCTTATCAGCAAGAAGTCCCATTAGGGGTGCAGAAATGTTGAAGTCAATATTCACATTTGACTACATCAGACCTACCAACCGGTGTACCTCCTTTGCCGGGCATTACCCATCAAATTGATCTAATTTGTGCTGCGAAACTCCCAACTAAGGTTGTTTACAAATTGACTCCTCTAGAGAATGACGAAATCATGAGACAGATTACTGACTTATTGGAAAATGGATTTGTAAGGGAAAGCATGAACCCATGTGCCACGCTTGCTTTGCTTTCTTCCAAGAAAGGAGGAAAATGAAGGTTATGTATGGATTCTAGAGGCATTGACAAAATCACTGTGATGTACCAATATCCCCAATTTCCATTGCCAATAATGGATGACTTATTAGATTGTTTGTAGGGTGCCAAGATCTTCTCGAAGATTGACCTTAGAAGAGGTTATCATCATATTCGGGTTTGCAAAGGAAATGAGTGGAAAGACACCTTCAAAGCCAAGGACAATTTATACTAGTGGGTGGTGGTGCCATTTGGGTTGTCCAATGCTCCAGCTACTTTCCTTTGAACAATGAACCAGGTATTTAGATCATACATTAGATAGTTTATTACAATTAATCTTCATGATTACCTTGATTTTTTAGTAGAAACATTGGAGTGCATGTAGAACAATTGAGAACGGTATTTGACATACTTAGACCAAGAAGCTTGTTCATCAACCCTAAAAAGAGTGAGTTTTGCAATGATAAGTTGATATTCGTTGGTAGTGTGATTTCAATTGATGGATCGAGCATGGATCCGGAAAACGTTAAGGCGATTCTTGAATGGCATGCTCCTCAAACTATCATGGAGTTGTGGAGCTTCCATGGAATGGTGAACTTCTAGAAGAGATTCATTAGAAATTTCATTATAGAGAATCATTAGAAATTTCAGTGGTATAAATGCACCCTTGACCAATTGCACAAAAGGGAAAATCTTTACTTGGACAGAGGCAGCTCACTCGAGTTTTGAACAGCTCAAAAGAAGGATAATTGAAGCTCCGATTCTTGCTATACCAGACAGAGAAAAAAAATAAAGTGGAGTGTGACGCATTAGGAGTAGCTAACGAAAGAGTTTTGGGCTAAAAATGTAAACACATGGACTTTTCTAATGAGAAAATGAATGATGCCAAAAAGAAGTATACCACTTACTATAAACACTATTTCTATATTATACAGCACCTTAGTCTTGTACACTTGGCAAATACGGACCTTGGTTCTTCCTCTCAGTTCTAGACCTTTTCTCATTGCCTAAAGGCTCGCATATGCTATCTATGTGTGCTCATTGCTTATCTCTTAGTCCGACCAATGTTATTTTGATGACCCAAGCCTTCTATCTTGCCCAGAATGTTGTAAACCTGCTTATCATCTGTCTTTGCAAGTTTGGGACCTGTACCTGCTTTCCAAATTGCCAAACACTTACGTCCCAATCAAATGCCTATGTTGACGTGAGTGTCATGTTCCAACGCAAGTGTCCAGTGCCCTAAAGTCATCAAATTTGCAAATGAAACGTATCCCTATGGTCTATCTAAGTGTTTTATTGCAAGATATTTCTCGAAATGATTGGTATGAATACATGATCAATCCTCATTCATTTCTCACCTAGCAACTTCCTACCTCTCACAAAGCAAAGTACCAAAAACATTCAATCAAGCATTCAAGTGAGCAAAGCTTCCATATTTTCTCCTATTTCCTTACCAATCATAAGGACAACACATCTACAGGTTTGAAGTACTGAAGGAGCACTCCATGAGCCATACTTGCCAAGTTACAAGCTAGATCATTGTTGTACATGTTTATCACACGTTGCATCCTTATGCACACACAAGCCAACACATAGGGGAGAACTACATCAGTCTGTCACCCTCTTCAGAGTAGTAGTTATGTAGACAACACCCACTAACAAAGGGGTCTTTGCGGTTAGCTCGACATCGTAAGCCCACTAACCCATTGTTTCCAAGGTCACTGTGAAGATGAAGAGCTAGGGTTTTGATGATTCAATAAGAGCAACAGTGCATGAGCCAAATCTGAATGCATCACAACAAAGGTGACACAAAACCCAGAACATTCCAGGCAGTCCCATCCAAATTCAACAGGTATTCCATATTAGACACCTGCGTCCAAGTCAGACAAAAGTGTTGACACAACCATCCTAGGTTGATGCAAGTGTCCGAGGTCACAAAGGTCAAATTTCCAAAATCTAACGACCAATCTAGAATCCAGATCCGATCTATTTCCAACATGTTCCACATCAAATCCACATGCACACTATAATCCATCTAAGTACCATTATTTTCCATTTATTGTAATATCAATCATTGGCCATACTATTTTTAGCATATCTCAGAATTTAAATTCAAAATATTATTTATCTGAGTTTCCAACATGTTCCACATCAGATCCACATGCGCACTATAATCCAGCAAAGTACCATTATTTTCCATTTATTGTAATATCGATCATTGGTCATACTATTTTTCGCATATCTCAATATTCAAATTCAAAATATTGTTTATCTAAGTTTGCAATTAATTGACCCCTTTTGAACCTAGATTCATTAATCTAGATTTTTGCTTGTGGGCCTCGTGTTGTCCTTACAAAAGTACGGGTCTTACCTCATACTTCATTACATTCATTTATATTGGACAAATTTTGGTTATATGAAATGGAAGCTAAAATAGATCCAAGTAAACAAGGTATTTCATTTTCCCATAACGGAAAATTTATTCACATACCACATGATGGTAGTCTTGATCCTACAAAACAAACAAGTTGAGAAGAGGAACTTGCTATGGCTTTATACCTTTCCAAATAACCACACTTGGTGATGAAGACGAGAACGACAAATATTCAAACTGCGATATGCCAGCTTCCAAGAGAGGAGATACCTATGAGCATCCATTGGATGGGTTCACAGAATAGTCTTTTCATGTCAAATATTCCATAAATACCAAAAATAAATAAAAAATACAAAAATATTTACAGTGTTTACATGTTCTATGGGCTCCTTGGCATCTATGTTGTTAGTTCCATGTTAGTGGATAGCATATCATTTATTTTTATATTCATATGTGTTTCACGCATCTTTTGAATGTGATATAGGCATGCACATATACATGATCTATGCGCTTTCAAATGTTGGGCCTTCCCTCTACCCATGTCATGTAGACATTGGCGGCATCCGCTTCTTTGATCACGATACATCCAAGTTATATTATTCTATGATCACTTCACATTGTCATGTTTAGGTTATGTACTTACACATGCCTTTATCCATACTTATATCTTTCGTAGTGTACTTGATATGCTATGTACTTAACATTTTTTGCTAACATATATGATCCATAGGCTACTATGCTATGTTTATGTTGGTTTCTTATGCTTTCATTTATGCACTTCCTCGAGTGTTTTGCCTTGCTATTGTCTTGCTTGTTTGAGCATTTGAATATGCTCCATTGTTTGCGGCCCCCATGCCTTTGTTTGTCTCTTTGACATCTGAATATGCCATTGTTTGTTGTATGGACACTTGAATATGTCATTGCTTGTTGTATGGGCATTTGAATATGTCATGCTTGCTTTGACATTTGACTAAGTCATGTCCCTTCAATTGTATGGCATTTGAACATGGCCCTTGTTTGCGATCTCCTTAAACCATCATCTTTTAATTTGTTTTTAAGTGCTCTTGCATGTTTGTTTGATTGCTTATTGAGCTTGTATTGTTACTCTCTAGACATTTCCATGATCGATATCATGCATCTTAGGCCTTGATGTGATCACATTTTGCACGTTTCAATAATATATCTATCTAGACATGTTTCTCCTATATGCTACATGATACATTCATAGTTTACATGGTTATCTTATCTTTTTGAGATAACGTAACTACCGATTGCTACTTCCCCTTACCTCAAAATAGGGGGCATATTAATGAGGGCATGCCATAGAGGCATGGCTTCCACATTCTTCACAGATTCAAATATACAATGAGGGCATGTTATGGAAACATGTTCACACTTATGACAACTCTCAATTTCCAATTTCAATGGGGGCATGTTTTGAAAACATGTTCTCTACACTTATACAATTGCAAATTGACCAAATTGCACAATTACATGATTCAAATACACATTTGTAGTAGAATTCTATACATTGATACCATTGTTATACTCAGGTTTCAACATGAGACATACATAAAGTGCATATGCTCTGCAAAGAGCACCTAAATTACAAAATCAAATTAGCGTTCAGATTTCAAACACTTCCACGGACTTTAGCTCACCAAATTGCACTGTTACAGACTATTATTGAGCCAATCTACTGCAGTAGTTGGTTCGTTTTTTGAGAAGGTTGAGGTAATCAAATCACTCAATCTTACCAAGTTTATAAAGAATAAATAGGGATGATGGTTGGAGATTGAGCATGAATTGAAAACCTATTACCCGGATTATAAATAATAAATCTAATATTGCTCATCCTCCTTAGCCGACTCCCTAGTTAGACCTTTAGACTTGTACTTATAGAATATCACTCTTGTCTTCTTATTCATCAAATCCTCCTAACAATAGGCCTAGCGTAAGGACTGAAACGTTAAGGCATCTAAATTTCTAAACGCAGTTCCACTTTTAATAGTTTATTGTTTGCATATTAAAAATGAATTCTTTAAGTTGGACGTGATCAAATCATCCAGTTTTACCAAATTTATACTGTGATTTGACTTGGTTCACTCACATTCACCGGGTTATACGTATGATTGGGTTGCATGGTTGAGCTAATCTCGACTATCGGGTGGCAACTCACCTTTTCTCCAAAGTTTGGGGCATGTGACCTCCAATCTTTCTATATTTATGCACTTCCCAAACTTATATTTATCCTAATCTCAACTCTAATGGTTCATAATGATACATCTTTCCAAATCAAGTTGCCAAAAGGCAAAGCGGTTGCATCGATACACAAGGGTACTCCTAAACCTTGCTCTTTCAATTTCAATCATTTCAATGCTTTCAACTTCAGATTATATGCACTGATGATACAGTGTAACATGCTCTTGGTTGCAGGTCAATCACCAGAAAAGCACTCAAGTTGGGTGACGCAAAGGCAAGGTGCGTTATACACACCCAGGAATGCATTTATTTTTCTTTAAACTAGCAATTTTGTTACTGGATTAAGAGGGGGCAAATACAACACCTCAGTCTTGTACACTTGGCAAATACAGACCTTAGTCGTTCCTCTCAATTCTAGACATTTTCCCATTGCCGAAAGGCTTGCATCTACCATCTCTTTGTGCTCATTGCTTATCTCTTAGTACGAACAATGTTATTTTGATGACCCAAGCCTTCTATCTTGCCCAGAATGCTATAAACCTAGTTATCATTTGTCGTTGTAAGTTTGATACTTATACCTGCTTTCCAAATTCTTGGACACTTGCAATCCAGTCAGATGGCTACGTCGATGCAAGTGTCATGTTCCAATGCAAGTGTCCAATGCCGTAAAATCGTCAAATTTGCAAATAAAATGTATCCCTATGGTAGGCCTAAGTGCTTTATTGCAAGATATTTTTTGAAATGATTAGTATAAATACATTATCAATCCTCATCCATTCCTCTCCTAACAACTTCCTACCTCTCACAAGGCAAAGTACCAAAAGCATTCAAGTGAGCAAAGCTTTCCTATTTTCTCCTATTCCTTATCAATCATAGTCATAAGGACAACACATCTACAAGTCTCAAATGCTAAAGGAGCACATCATGAGCCATACTTGCCAAGTTACAAGCTAGGTCACTGTTGTACATGCTTATCACACTTTGCATCCTTATACACATACAAGCCAACACATAGGAGAAAACTACATCAGTCTAAGGTTCTCTTTGGAGTAGTAGCTATGTAGGCAGCACCCACTGATAGAGGGGTCTTTGGGGTTAGCTCGACACCGTGAGCCAATTAACCCATTTTTTTCAAAGTCATTATGAAGATGAAGAGCTAGGGTTTTGATGATTCAACAAGAGCAACAGTCCATGAGCCATATCTAAATACACCAAAGCGAAGGCAACATAGAACCCAGAACATTCCAGACAGTCACAACTAAATCCTGTAAGTATTCCGTATTGGACACCTATGTCCAATTCAGATAGAAGCATCAATGCAACCGTCCCAGGTCGACACAAGTGTCCGAGGTCACAGAGGTCAAATTTTCAAAATCTAACGAATGATCCAAAATCCAGATCTAATCTATTTCCAACATGTTCCACATCATATCCGCATGCGCATTGTAATCCAACTAAGTACCATTATTTTTTATTTATTGCAATATCAATCATCGGTTGTACTTACTATTTTTAGCATATGTCAAGATTTAAATTTAAAATATTATTTATCTGAGTTTGCAATTAATTGCCCTGCTATAGAGATAGTTTATCACCTTTGTGCCCTAGGCTATCTCTATCCCTTTAACCCTAGATTCATTAATCTAGATTTTAGGGTTAAACATTTAAAATAAGAAATTATATGTTGTTGTATAGGCATTGATTCATTTATCACTCAAATGGATGGGAACGATGACGAAACGTTGACAGGAAGAAAATTTGAATCTGACAATGGGCGGGAAGGATCAGAAAAGAAGCAGGATGAAGGAGATCCCAACGATCCCAGCAAGGGAGTCAAGAAAGAAGGATCCATTATGGGACCCACAAGCTTTGGGTGGAAAGACGGAACGAGATGTTAGATCTTGGGTGGAAAGGTTAGTGGGAAAAAGCCCAGATCCCCCAACCCATGAGTTTTAAGAGCTTATCTCATAAGTTAGTGGAGAGAGCTAACTAATAGATGGAAAAATACCCGATAGGTAAGTTCATGAAAATCAGAGCCAACATTGACGTCTTTAGAGAATGGGCAAATAAGAATTGAAAACCTAAAGGCCACCTTGAGATTTGAGCCCTAGTGAAAGGTTTCTTCCTAATTAACTTCTCAAATAAAGAAGATTGTGCCAATACACTGTTGGGGGACCTTGGTTTTTAGGGAAAGCTAATCTCTGTTTAAAAAAATGGAAACTGAGTTTTGATTCGCACAAGAAGACCTTTAATGAAGTTCTTGTTTGAGTCAAACTATCGAGCTTGCCACTGGAATATTGGGAAGAAGAGTTCATGACAGGTATAGCTAAAGCTATAGGCCAGCTTATAGCCTTTGATGCAGTAACCAAATCAAGGAAAAGACTAGTTTATCCCAGATTCTACATCAATGTCCCATTCAAGATGGTTCTCCCGACATATAAAGTTGAAATCTAAATATGGAGATTGGAAACAAGAGATTGAATATGAAATAATGATGGAGATCTGTATGAAGTGAAAAAAGTTAGGCCATGATTCCAGAGGTTGCCCTGATAACAAGAAAGAGAAGCGGCTATGGAAAAGAAAAGAAGAATCAGAAAATAGCACAAAAAACATGGAGAAGGTCAAGGACCTTGAAGACCAAAAAAGGAAAAGGAAGAGCACAAACAAGAGCAAAACGAGGATTGAATTGAAGAAGGGGAAGGAGATCCCTAGGAAACATCCCCAGTCTCTCCAACAATTTATCCATCAGCAAAAAGGATCCAGCACACAAATGGAAAAAGCTAACAAAGTAAACCCCAATGCTAAGGAAGCAAAATCTGAAGCAGGGGAAGTCTCAAGGAAACTGGAAGAAAAGGGAATAGTCTCAAAAGAGGGTAAGAAAGAACTTATAGAGATGATGGAAGTGGTTCCATGCTCGCTACCACAATCTTATCCATATCAAAAATTCAGTTCCAAAAACATAAGTGATAAAAAAAAATATTAATGTGGGGACTGACAACAAAGCAAGAAGACACAACTCTAGAGATATTCAAGTCAAGGAAATAGCCAAAGAGGTGGCAAATAGAACCCAGAGAATCTTAGAGGTTAGTAGGACTTCTTCTAAATTTAAAAAATAAAAATCATTTCATGGAATGTAAGAGGGTTCAATAACCCAAATAAGCATAGAATAGTCAATAATCTTAGGAAAAATAATGGTCCTAGTAATTTGTTGTTGCAAGAAACAAAAATGCTAGATAGTAGTCTCACTCAAATTGAGGATAGGGTTTTAAAGAACTCCGTGTTGGAGTAAGTGTTGTAGGTGCTTTGGGAGGTTTGACTCCGTTTTGGGACCCTCGGGTGGTTGGGGGGGAAATCTTGATCAAAAACAGTAACCACTTAGTAATTTTGTTCACTAATAAAGATGATAAGAAGGTATGTGTTTTATGTAGCATCTACGCTCCTAACTCTAGAACTAGTAGAAGGAATTTATGGGCAGAACTAAAGACTTTTAGAAACTATTGTACATAGTGGAATTGGATGGTGGCAGGAGACTTCAATACTCGTCTATTCCCTACTAAGAAGAAAGGAGGATCTCAAGATTTCTCTGATAGCATAGGGGATTTTGTAGATTTTATCTCAGACAACGGGTTGGTTGATATAGATCTTAGAGGATCAAGAATGACCTAGGCCAACAAAAGACTAGGTGATGAGTTAATTCAAATCAGATTGGATAGATTTTTTTTTCCGATGGAATGCCTCTTCAACTTAAATTGCAATCTTTCTGCTCTTCAAAGAATCAGTTCTGATCACAACACTGTAGTTCTCCATACACATATAGAGAATAGAAAGGTCAAACCCCCCTTTAGATTTGAAATAAATGTGGCTCCAGCACCCAAACTTAAAAGAGAAAATTAAAGAATGGTGGTGCGAAAAATTTCAAGGTTCAGAAATGTTTAAAGTAGTTCATAAACTGAAAAAGGTTAAATTTAAGCTAAAGAAATGGAACAAAGAAACCTTTGGCAATATTTTCGACCAAAAAAAAGATTGCTAACGAATTGCAGATTTTTGAAGAAATTGTTCAAAACAAAGGATTGGATAAGACCTCTAGAAGAAAAAAGAACTAATCCGTAAATTCCATACTCTTGAAGCAAAAGAGGAAACCTTGTGGAGGCAGAAATCGAGGAACCTATGGCTGAAGGAGGAAGATAGAAACTCGAAATTTTTCCATCTTTCTACTCTCAAAAACAGGAGTTCAAATACAATAAAGGAGGTGGTAAATGATGGCAGATCAGTGTGCTCTGAAGTTGAAGATATTACTGAAAAAGTCTCTTTTTTCAGATATCTTCTTTTAAGAAGAGCCCAACCTACTCAGAATAAAGAGGAAGCTTTTCTAAATAAATTCCCATGTATCCTTAGCCAAGCTAACAATAACAATCTCATTGGATGACCTCCTTCCGAGGAATCAAGTTTGTTGTTTTCGCTATGAAAGGAGACAAAGCCCCAGGCCCATACGGTTTCCCTCCAGTTTTCTTCCAGCAGTTCTGGGATATTGTTCAAAAGACAAATTCTTCCATTCAATCAGAATTTTGAAAGAAATCAGTAACACTTTCTTGGTTCTTATTCCTAAAAAGGTAGGGGCAAGAGAATTAAAGGACTATAGACCCATTAGTTTGTGAAATACTATCTATAAGATTTTCTCCAAGACCCTAGCTCTAAGACTCTGAGTCTTATTACCCAAAATCATCTCTATCCATCACGGAGCTTTTGTCTTTGGTAGACAGATAACGCACAGCATAATCATGGTTCATGAAGTCTTACACTCTATAGACAAAACCAAAAGAGATGGTATGTTCTTGAAAATAGACATGAACAAGGCTAATGACAGTGTCTCTTGGAGTCTTCTAGGGAAGATTTTAGAAAGACTGGGTTTCCTTCCTAAGTACAGAGAGGATTTTCTAATGCATATCCATACCATGTTTTTTGGTTTTGGTTAATGGTTCCCTAGTGGGATTTTTCCCAACAAAAAGAGGACTAAGACAATGGGATCCTCTATCCCCATACCATTTTATCATCATCACTGAAGCTTTGGGAAGAAGCTTTGAGAGAGCCAAAAATTGGCAAATTAAGGGGTCTTCATATAGCTGCTAGTGTTGTCTTTATTACTCATCAGTTGTTCGTGGATGACACTTTCATTTTGAGGGAAGCTTCGGTTCAAGAAGCTAAAATCATTAAAAACCTTCTCAAAGATTATGCAGAGGTCTCAAGTCAATGCATCAATATGAACAAAAGCTCTCTTTTCTTCATCAAAACTCCAAAGGAGAACTACTAAGGATCTCGACCATTCTAGATTGCCAAGTCCAAGCTCTTTCCTCTTCATATTTGGGAGTGCCCTTATTCAAAGGCAGAATGGATATTAAAAGCTGGAACACCTTTTTGGACAAGTTCCAACGTAAGCTGGCAGGTTGGAAAGGGTGCCTTCTCACTCAAGCAGGTAAGCTTCAATTACTAAATAGCTTGCTTCAAAGTTTACCCATTTATCTATTGTCTCTTCTGAAAGTCCTGAACAAAATAGCGGAAACGATTGAACAAATTCAAAAAATATTCTTATGGTATAGGACTGAAGAGAAAAATATAATTCCGCTTGTGCCCTGGGATAAAGCTTGCTTACCCAAATCTCATGGAGTTCTTGGTTTAAAAAAATCAAAGAAATGAATAAAACCATCATAACTAAAACGCAATGGAGATTATTAACTAAAAATACCTTATGGACTGATATTATTAAGGTCAAGTATATGGAAAACAGGAATGCTGACCTCTTTCTAAATCTGGAATCTCCCCCATAGGGTTCTTCCTTTTGGAATTATCTTGTCAAGAATAGGAAGCTTTTGGGAAAAGGTTGCAGATTGAATTTTGGGGATGGCAACAAGGCATCGTTTTGGGATAATGCATGGCTCTTCAGTACTCCCTTAAGTACTATGGTTCCTTGGAATTCTTTGTGCCCAATTTTTAAAAGATCAATAGGAGAAAGGTTTAAAGATTATTGGGAAGATAACGGGATGAGAAAATCCTGGAAATTACTATCTATGGAAATAACTAAACTTGAAGTTCTTGATCACTTTCGGGTTCTGAATCAAAAATTGAAAAGTTTTCACATCGGTCATTTCGACAAAGAAGATGAAACGGTTTAGTCTGCATCGGAGGATGGTTCCTATAATGTCAGATTTGGCTATATCACTGACCTTAATCCCCATGAGGATGGATTTCATTGGGAAACCCTTTGGGAGAGAGACCTCATCCATAAGGTCAATCTTTTCTATTGGTTAGTTGCTCAAAACAAGATTCTTACAAGTGATAGCCTCATGAGAAAAGGACTACCTATACCGAATAGATGTGTCATCTGTGAGAATGAAGTTGAATCTGTCAGGAAATTATCCCTAGAAGGCCCTTATGCTCTAAGGGCTATAGATTTTATCCTCTCTCTTTTTAATATATCATGAGCAAGACCAAATTCTATTCTGGACTTAATTGTTCAATGGAGTGCCTCTTTCACCTCACCCTCTCTAAAGAAACTATGGAGGATAGCGCTACACCATTTTTTTGGGGGAATATGGAGAGAGAGGAATCTTAGAATTTTTTAGAATAATAGAAGAAACGTTGTAAGAGTTGGAGATATGATTGCTAAAGCAATGAAGGAGAATGTGCTTATCATCAAAAAGTGTAAGAAAAGTTATATCTAAAAAGCAGAAGAAATCCTAATCCAAAACTAGAATTTAAACATATCCACAAAGGTTTCGGAAAATAATGAGGCAGATCGAAAGAAGGTCAAATGGACAAAACTACCCTATGCATGGACTAAGCTTAGTTTTGATGGTGCTTTGAAAGGGAATCCTGGTAAGGCAGGAGGAATCATCAGACATAGCAACAGAGTCTTCTTAGCAACATACACAGGCCCTCTAGCAGTTCAAACGAATCAAGTTGCGGAGGCAAGTGCAGCCTTTTGGGGAATCCAAATGACCAAGGACTTAAACATAAAACTTATAATTGTTGAAGGAGACTCGTTAAACATAATTAATTGACTCGATAAAGTAACTACACCAAGTTGGACCAATAAAAATCTGGTTAATGATGCTTTGAATATCCTTCTAGTACTTTGATGAGATAAAAATAGTCCACACTTATAGATAGGGTAATGGTTGTGCAGATTGGTTAGCAAACATGGGAGTCACAAGCTTAGATCTAATCAAATGGACAAATTCCCTAGATCTACCCCCCACTTTCAATCATCTTATCGATGTGGAAGCTCATTTCTATTCCTCCTCCTTTGTAACCATCAATGGAAGTTACTAGGTCCTATCGGGATCTCCAATCCCCAAGATCCACCTTTTATGATTATTTATAAGGCAATGATCAAAGACACAAGGTGGAAAGGCATACTTGGTAGATTACGTGTGTCTATGAGGTCAGCCTTAGGAGAGAGGCTAAAGGCTGCTCGTTTTCATAATTATCCATCAAGTGACATTATTAGAATTAATCCTTGCACGAATTACTTTAGATTTGTGGGTTTTTTGAGTCATTATCCCTTGTGTAGAGCTGATTTCAAAGTCGAGAGGAGAAGTTTTTTGCTCGTTAAAACCATGGGAGGAGACTGCCTGCGTGTTGAACCAACCTCCTGCGAAGGACTAAAATGGAATAGCATTGTATGGAGCATTCTAAAGAAAGGTTGTCTACGCTGCTACATAGAGAAGATAAAAGGGTACAACCCAGGTTTGCTGACAGATTTTGTCGAAGCTTGGAAGGATAAAATTGTCACTATGAGGGGCATCACCTTGGAAGTTTCCAAAGACAGTATTGAAAAAGTCACTGGTATGGCCACAGACTAACTGAAAAATTTTAAAGATAGAACAAGGACGAATGAGGAAATCCACTAAATCTTCAAGGAGAACAAGAGAATTCATGAAGTGGAGGATGGCATTCTGCGTACTTCATTTCTTACAACTTGGGGAGAGGTATGCTTGCAATTTATGAAATATGTCACTTTAGAGGGCAGATTTTAAGAAGGATTCTCTTACTGCTTTTCTCTCCTCAATCATTTTAGGCACAATAGGATTCTAAGCATTCCTTTCTTCCTTTTTATGTCTCTTGACCATTCTGTGTTAGAATTTCAAGATGAAAAAATCAATATGCCTGTTCACCAAGCTCTTATTTATCTCCTCTTCCAAACGGGCCAACCTACCGTGGCTCCCAAAGTGGTTAACACAGGGATCTTAGCTCTCAAACCCCTTGGGAAGGGGAAGGGCACCTTTAATAGTCCTGCTAAAAGACATTTGGAACTAAATAAGGATGAGTATGAAACCCTGGCACATATGTCTAAGGAAGCCAAGGCAAAAAGGACTAGGGTTTCAGAACAATCCCAAAAGGGTACCTCACACCCTTAGGTGGTCTTTAGTTCTGCTTATGGTAAAAAGAAGGCTTTGGTGGTTTCCCACAATCCTGACGCTGAGGTGGAGTTTGGCGGCCATTTTGATTTTCAACCCCTTTGGTCACTCTCGGCTCTACTCCCACCCCTTCTTCCCCTCAACGTACGGATTTACCGCTCCGTGATGACAATCTCCGTGTAAGGGTTGGAAAATTAGTGAAAGCCCTAAATAAACCCATCTAGGAATTTTGAAAGAACTTTTTAATGAAATTAAGGAAATGAATATGGATATGAAGGAAATGCAGACCCTGATGGAAAAGAAAATGATGGAGAAGGCAAAAGAGTCTCAAGACCAAAGGAACCTTGCATAGGACATGTGCCAGATAAACAAGGGAATGGCTAATATGGAAAACAATTTGAAGATAATGGAGGAAGAGATGCAAACGGTTAAAGAAAAGTTAGAAGATGTCAGGGAGAAAAACAAAGAGAATTTCATCAACAACATTGTCATGTAAGCTGACACTAGGAAAAGGAAAGCCAAAGAAATTCAAGAAGGTCCTAGTAGGAGGACTATTGTTGGACCCCAGATTTTGTATTTATATATTCTAAGGCTTTAAAAGCAATAGCGTGAAAAAGCAAGGACGCGAGAATGGCACGGAAGACCTTGGTGCGGAAGAGAAAGGCATGAAAGAGAGGCACGGAGGACCTTGGTGTGGAAGAGCGAGTTGCAAGAGACAAGGATACAAAGAACAAGGAGAAACAAAAGACGCAAGACTCGGACAAAAGCGCAAGACTTGGACAAGGGCGCAGGAAGCGGAGACGATTATGAAGCAGCTCGTGGAAGCGTCGGAGGATACTAGTCAAGCATGAATCTAGCACCGGTTCGTGAGAAAATAGGAGCACAAAGATGGATATCTAGCATGGAGAGAATATTTAGCAGCCATTAGGCCCAAGTCAAAAAGTTGTTATTGTAATAGCTCTCCACGACTTTTTTTTTTAAACAGTTGTTGGCTAGTCATCTCTATTGTCCTAATGATCTAACCTAAGGAGAGGGGTTGGATTATGTATAAATACCCTTAGTTTTGTTCAGAAATGTATGTAGACAGACAAAGAGAGAATACTAGAAAGGAAATGCTCTTGAAATATCTTTGTAATCTTCTTCAAATGAAATCAATAGAATCACTACTTTTAATCTGCGAATTCTAATATGCATTACTCTGTTTCTTTGGTATTAAATATAAGTATGTGGAATGTATGGAGTAAATAACATGGATAACCACAATATGATGTTTGTAGCAACAAGAACTAAATGTAACTAACCCAAGAGCTTAAGTGTAGATAGAGAGTTAAGTTTATCCACCAACACGCGGCAAAATTGACAAGAACCAGTCTTGGTTGCGTGCTTCAGGTGAGCGCACAAGGTCACTACTTGTGTGATATGCCAGCATGCTAGCTTATTGGCTTCCTTGTTTCCTTTAGGCGCGCAACTAGTATTTAGTCAAACAAAACTAAGGATAAAAGGAAACGCCCCAACATTTTGGTTTTGTTGTCGAGACCCATTGCAATTGTTAGCGCGATGGTAAAAAGACGCTCAAATGACTCTCTTTGGAGAACGTCGAGCGTTGGATTGACACAACAGAAGAGAACTTCACGCTTCAATTTATTGGACTAGGAGTTTATGCGCGACAATGGGTAGAACAACATCTGTATGATTTTTTATATGAAACCTTCTTTGTAGAACTATCCATCCATTTGTATGCTTGGCTTTCAACATACATGCAAGATCGCTCGAGAAATTACAGATGGAAAGCGCCCCGGTTAACAGAGCGTCAGACAACCTTGGCAGAGTTGAAAACTACTTGCACACGTGCGGTGGACGACTGGTGGAAAGGAACACTAAATAGCTACATATTGGAATACGTTGTCTCTACATATTCCTATCCGAAGGAACCACAGTTCAATTTCCTAAAGGAACCAGGCAGGAAGTATCTAAAATAGTTTCCCTTAGAAATTAAGAAATGTATGATTAACACTAGACTTGGGAACTTCCCCATGGACGACTCAAACTCTCTCGTGCATGAGCAGCCCAACTGGTGGGGAAATGCAAGGGTATACATTGGCATAGGATTGGTTGTTCAGCATAGAAGTCAGTCAGTGAGAACTGCGGAAGCGTAAGTATGATGAGGCCAGGCGTAAGGCCATGATAGGCAGCGATTCCAAGGGAAAACAGGAGAATTCTAGAAGTGCCGCGAGAATCCACAGGAAGGCGGAAAGGCATAGTGAGTACTCCCTAACCACAGATCTGCGCCCTTAACTGGGACAAGTACGTGCAGCAGACATAGGGCAAGCATTGGTGACAACGGAACCCAATCCAATTAGGCCCAATTCCCCCACCACAACACACGCTCATGCATCTGAGTTTGATGGAATTATTGGAAGAGATTGGGATACTGATACTGATCGTGTGGAGTCTAAAGCCAAGTCCGTAGAAGAGACTATGGGACCACAAGTTCAAAGTAGTATTTGACAAGGCCAACTAAGTTTACCATTAGCTTTTACCTTTCCACTACAATTAAGACATATGGCTAACCTTGGAATGCAAGGTGGACCAAATATAAGTAGTGGGCAAAATACAGGCCTAACTCTAACTAATCAACCTCCCTTAGCATCCAATGTTTCAGGTGCTCCTAGTGCTCCAGTAGGCGCGCGAGACAATACTAGAGGTGCAGGAGGATCAGGAGGCGGCTCAAGAGGAATTGGCAGACCTCCACCACAAGGTTCGGGAGGAATTAGAGGACCGCCACCATAGGGTCCATTGCAACCACCCAGTGTACCTATAGTTTACTATGAGATGACACCATCTTCCTGAGTATCAAGGTGATGAGAATGCAGTTGAACATGTTCACAAGTGTGGACTCATTTGACTACTGAACGAAAGGCAACTCAATTTGCCACTACCCTATTGGATCGTGCGCACAAATGGTATAGGAAGTTTGATCCTCGACAAGCTATTGTAAACTATGAGTTGTTGAAAACTGCTTTTCTTCAGGAATTTGGCATTCCTAAGTTTGAGCAACAAAGTATTGCTACTTTAAAATATATTAAGCAAGAGCTCACTGAGTGCGTGCGTGCATATGATGCTCACTTTATAACCCTTCTTTCCAAGCTATCATTTGAAATCAACCCAACACAATATGCTCAATGGTTTGTAGGAGGGTTATTACTCCCTTTTCGACAAGCCTTATCCCATAAGACCTTTATCGATCCGTGCGAGGCACTGGAAGCTGCCCTCCGTGCTGAAACTGTGGGAAGTATAGACACAAGAATCAACCCCTTTATGGAGGCCCAAATTGTTGCAATGGCTTATCAGCTAGAGAAGCTTACGGCCAACAATGCTCATGACACTTGCAACAGCCTGTGGTGTGTTGACTGTGAAGTAGAGGGTCATAACAAGAACAATTGTCCACAAAGGAACGTTTGTGTCGTGTTAAAACAGCCCTGTGAAATCTGCAAGGAAGACCATGATGTAAGCAGTTGTCCTTTGCTTCAACGTGCCACCCAAGCCAAAGTGTCACTATATTGTAAGATATGTGATACATATACCCATAATACTAATGACTGTCGGGTCATCGATGAGATTCATGAAGTATGCGCACAAGGTACTCGCCAAGCTCTTACAGCTAACACAAAAGAAACTGGCGGGAGTCAATCTTTCAAAGGTCGAGGCCCCGAGGGCATGGCAATGGATGAGGAGGTGGTCGCTTTCCACCCACGTCATGTTACAAGTGTGGATCTTCAAACCACTACTAACTCAGTTGCACGATCTACCCTATTTGTGCCTTTTGTAAAAATGAGCATTGACTAGAAGAATGACCACACTTGTATGCCACTATTACCAAAGAACAGAATGAGGACGATGGAAAGATATGTGTTGCAAAAACTCCAACGACTCAGTGCAAACCGTGCCCTACCACTCCACCAACTGGACCCAAGATCAATATTACTACTCGAAGTGCGCTCATTCTCAACCTGTTGTTTCAACTCCACATGTTGAAAAGGTTCGACACGAAGAACCTCGTGCACAACACTATCCAAATGCCCAACGTCAAAAAAAGGTGTTGCATGACACAATGGCCTTGGTAAGGGAGTTGCAAGGGAAAATTTAGTTCTTAAAAGACAAGGATGCTACCATGCATACCGAGATGCAAAAAGTTATGGTACCCACGATCTCGGGGCATGATGAATTTCATGAGCTGTGCAAACTATTCCTTAGTGAAGACATCATCCCCCTCCTGAATAATTGGTTGTGACAACAAATGACAAAGTCTTCGGAGGATCGTCATTTGAACCATGCACGTAGACAAAAGACTCGCGTCCAACCAAATGTAGAATGTGACAAAGAGGTCCTTGTAAATGCATCCATTGATGGTTGGATGATCCGTGATATACTAGTGGATAGTGCCGCGGAGGTTAATGTTCTAACAAAGGATGCTTGGAAAAAAATGGGGAGCCCCACTTTGTAACCTTCACCACATGTTTTATTTATGGCCAATAAAACTCGCGCACTACTTATAGGTGTTCTTAAAGATGCCAAAGTTAACATCTTGGGTGCCGCATTTAAGGGTGACTTTGAAGTGATCGAGCTTGCTGAAGCTGATGACTTTCCTGCTCTCTTGGGTAGACCTTGGTGCTATGTTATGCTAACTTATGTTTCAAGAAGCGTCATATCAGCTTTGAGAATGACACTCAACACGTGGTCGTCCTTCTAAACAATGACCAAGGGCCTCCTTTTGTGGAAACCGTCAATGTTGATGAGGATCTCAACACTATTTATAACATCACTGCCCAAGGGAATGAACATGTGGATCCTACTCCTGACGGCATATTGCAATGGGAAGACGCACAATCCATTTCAGACAATACAAGTATTGCTTGCGATGAATGGGCTCAAGGAGCATATGATCATACAAGGCATGTTTGTGGTGTCCTTGATAGCCGCCAAAGTTCCTCCCCCAAGTTAGCTCAGTGCCACAAAAATGTTCACATCATTGGTCTACCACCCTTGAGGTCGAAACATGCACCTCAGTTCCATGGTCAAATTGAGGTCAGGGAGTATTTGCAACAAGTAGAAGACAATTATGTTAATGAAAGTGATCGTTTGCGCGTGCTCAACTTTGTGTTTCAAGGAACAGCTGCTCGATGGTGGTCTACTCATTGATAACAATTGCAGACATGGGAACAAGTACGCACCGCTATGGACTATCGCTTCCACCATGACAATCATGTTCGCGCCACCCTAAGTTATGATGGTGTTGCTTCTCCAGAAGACCATCTAACAAACTATGAAAGCCTTTAGAACACCGAAGCAACATTTTAACCATAATCCTTATGGATTCATGCATTTCATGGTACTCTACGCCCCTGGGCTAGGGTGTGGTACATCCATCAAGAAAACCGTAGGGGAACAAGTACCTGGCGGCATATCACACGTGGTCTACTTTCAACGCTTTCATTTTCTTCTCCACAGGCCGATTTATGTTTGTCCTTGCAAGCAATCCGTTAGGTAGTAATAGATTATGCACCAATTGAAGACTGCATATGTCACATGCATGGCATACCCGAGGACACCTTGGCCATATTTCAAGACCCCGATACTCCTACCTTGCCGTTGTTGGAGTCTAACTCAATCTGAATATGCATATCGGAAACAGATATAGAAGGGAAAGCAAAAGGTCATGTATCAAGTTGATGAGGGTACCAGTTATGATCTGCCAGAACCAACTTTCAACCACTTACATCTACATATAGATTATGGGGTGTGTGACGTCAAGGATACCATGCAATCCGAGCAGAAACCATATTTTGCACCACTCCAAACAATTCAGCATAATATTGGGACGAAGGATGTGCCTAAAATAGCCATTGTGGGCAATTCTAGTTAGATGTTGAGTTGGCTAAAAATTTTGAACTCTTGCAAGAATATCAAGACATTTTCCCACACAACTACACAGAACAAAGGGAGTGCATCCATCATTGGGCAAGATGCATATTAAGTTGGTTGAAGTCACTCGACCGATGAGGAAACGACTGTATCGAATGAACCCTAATCTATGCGTTAGAGTTAAAGAAGAAATTGATAGTATGTTGTGTTGGAGATATTCCTCCCATAGATGAATCTGAGTGGGTTAGTCTTATAGTGATCAACATTAAGAAAGATGGTTGAATTCGCATTTGCGTGGATTATAGGCAACTCAATGTTGTGAATGTCACTGACCCTTTCCCAATGCCATTCAAAGGAAATTTTGGAAGGTGTTGTTGGATGTGAGACCTACACTTTCACTGATGGCTTTTTTGGCTATCACCAAGTGCAAATTGCTGAGAAAAACAAGGCCAAAACAACTTTTGCAACTGAATGGGGTTCTTTTGTGTATAATGTTATGCCTTTTGGCTTAAAGAATGCACCAACAATGTTCTCGCACATTATGGTGGAAGCCTTCAAGGATTTCATCCACAATTTCCTTCAGGTGTACCTTGATGACTGGACCGTGTATGGTTTAGTGCGTGACCACTATGATAATTTGTGCCTCATGCTCTAGCATTGCCGTCAACTTCAAATTTCCTTAAATCTTAAGAAGTGTATCTTTGCCACGCCTTTTGGAATCCTATTGGGACACATCATTTACCGGGAAGGATTACTAATGGATCCGGCCAAGATTGTGGTCATTGTCCAACTCCCAGCTCCAACCACTCAATGCGAGGTCCACGCCTTCTTCGGTCACACTAGCTACTATCGTAAGTTCATTCGAGGTTATGCTAACATAGCAACTCCGATGGAAGAATTACTCAAACAAAATGGCCTATTCCTATGGACCACTACACACTAGCAAGCATTTGAGGCTCTGAAGGAAAAACTAGTGACTATGCCCATTCTCCAGTTCACGGACTAGAAGCAGCCATTTCATGTTCATGTCGACACTTTAGGGATGGCAGTGGGCGCCATCCTTGCACAACCTGGTGAAGGAAACCTTGATCATCCCATTTACTTTTCTAGCCAGAAACTCACCCCAGTTGAACGAAACTACTCTACTACAGACCATGAAGCCTTGTCCATGGTTTATGCACTCCAAAAGTTTTGTCAATACTTGTTGGTCACTTCATTTATCTTCTATACAGATCATGAAACGCTCAAGTATTTGGTTAATAAGCCAATTTTGCATGAATGCATTTGCCAATGGATTGCCTTATTTCAAGAATTCCAATTCTCTGTGGTCGTGAAACTAGGCAAAATTAATTTCGACCCAGACCACCTCTCATGCATTCTATCTAGCGAACCGGCGCTCGCAATAGAAGATGATTTCCCTGATGTTTAGCTCTTCCAAGTTATGCACACACCCAAAGAATTGGAAGAAATTGTTGCTTTTCTTGCAACAGACTTAACACCAGACCACCTTAGCACCCAAGAGAAGAAGCAACTAGCTATTCAATTTGCCCCCTTCTAGCTTATTAGAGATGACCTTTACAAGTTGGGACGTGATGAGGTATTACGAAGGTGTGTAATGTAGCACAAGCGTGTTGAAGTACTTCAAGAAGTCCATGAGGGTGTTGCAAGAGGACATTATGCTGGTGACACAATGGCAAGAAAGGTTCTACCATCTAGGTTATGGTGGCCCACATTATTCAAGGATGCCAAAGCCTATGCGTGCCAATGTGATATTTGTTAGCACATAGGTAAACCAAATCGATAGGATGCCATGCCCTTTCATCCGATGCTTGCTCATGAACCATTTGAAAAATGGGCTGTTGATTTTGTTGGCCCCATTCAACCTGCTACAAGACGGACTGGTGCATGCTATATCATTACTGCCACAGATTATCTCACACAATGGGTTGAAGCAGCACCCACACAGGATTGTATTGTTGCTATCGCTGCTAGATTTCTATGGGAACATATCATCACACGATATGGATGCCCATTAAGTCTAACCAGTGATCGTGGCACTCACTTTATCAATGCAACAGTGCGCATCCTCTTAGCTGAATTCATGATTGCACAACATAAAACCACACCATATCACCCTCAAGCCAATGATACAACTGAAGCCTTCAACAAGGTCCTTGGTACTACGTGGACTAAGATTTGCAATATTGGTCGCACTGATTGGGATGATCGTGTTTCAATAGTCTTATGCGCTTACCGAACTACATATAAAACGCTGAACAAAAGTACTTTCTTTAACCTTGTCTTTGGCACCGAAGCAGTCTTACCCATGGAATTCCTTGTACCTTCCTTGTGTATTGCACGCGTTGACAAATTAGACGGAGAAGAATACCTAAAGGCTCGACTGGACGCTTTACTTCAATTGGATGAAACACGCATTCTCGCTTATTGGAGTCAAGGGGTTGAGAAGCAAAAACAAAAACCCTAGCATGACCAACATATTAAAACAAAAGTTTTTCATCCTAGTATGCATGTATTGGTATATGATTCGAAGTTTGCGCGCCATCCAAGCAAACTACAGATCCGATGGAATGGTCCATTTATTATTCATGATATCCGCCAACGAGCGCTTGCAAGTTAAAAACATTAGATGGCCAATTCCTTCCAGGCCATTTTAATGGTAGTCGGCTTTGGCCCTACTATTCTACGTAACACTTTTAAACTCCGTAAATAAGACGTATGCCAATAGTTTAGCTTAGGACTTGGTTTTGTTTTCAAATAAGCATGGCATTGGTCACACGCCTCTTGCTAGGTTGTCTTTAGCACATTTCGTGCTTTCTGGTATTCGAAACTCTACCATTTATCAATACTATTTTCTTGACAAATAAATCTCACTAGGTTATGTCATGGACCACCACACACATCTTTTAATATGGTGTAAGTTTGAAGATGGATAAACTAAATAAGCTAAAGCGCATAGAGAAAAGGTTGGGAGGAATCACACGTGATCAAAGAAAGCTTACAAGACAAGGAGGTGTGCAAGGGGTGGCGCGAGGCGCGCAAGAGGTGGCGTGTGACCTAGGGATGTGGGATGGAGACAGCGAAGGAAACACCATTACAAAATGGTTAAAATAGAAAAGACAATCCCCACAAATAAAATTGGAAATTTGAATTTTTCTTTACAACTAACATGCATTACGAGAAAGGGGCAAACAACTTTCAAAGGATGGGACAGGCTCATTTATTGACGAAGTAGTGGCATAAATAGCAAGCATGTCAAGTGGACGCCATGGCATGCTATTTAAAGTATTAATTGTTGAAGTGATAGATGGCGGCATGGAGGGGTAGTTAATGTAAAACAATTTTCCTATCTATAAAAGACTTAGCGGGCTCTCATTCTCACTTTCACTGTTGAAAACTTTAAAATATTGCAGAGCTCGAACAAGTGTGTACAAGCAGCAGAAAAGGCGTCTTCACAAAATTTTCAATGACAGAAACGAAGCAGAGGTTGAGGCGAAGTTCATTCAAAGAAAGAGGAGTGGAAATGTGACCATACGAGAGTGTGTGACTGAGTTCCAAGTTTTAAACACTACGTTCACCATTGAAGGAGGTTGAAGCAGGAAAGCTGAAGTATTTTGAATTTGGAAAAAGGCAACAAAACATATTCATTCAGAAGAATTGGTCGGTCGTGCGTTAACCTTTGGGCACCCCGATTAGTGATGCAGCCCAAGCAAAAGTCGAGCAAGAGGAGAGATCTTTTACCAGTCATCCACGAAGTAGAAGAGTGCAAGGGCGCAGAGGAAGGTAGTCTTGTTTTCATCCAGGAGGAAGGTTCTAGTGTACACAGCACGCAAGACGAGAACTTGGCATAGCTGGTGGAAGAGACATTTGTCAGGAAGGCACCAGAGATGACACACGTAGGAAAGAAGGCTGCCACGACACCACCTCCACCTCCAGTTTTGATAGAAGAAATGCATTAGCCTAAGACGGTCTTGTACGTGGACAATTGGGAATCCAAGGTTTCCACTTATCGAGTACTTGACTACAATCATCGCCAATCCAGGAACAAGGGTGACTTGCAGTGAGACTACCAGATTGAGCGCCAAAACACAAGGAATGAGGTCGCCTATGATCTCACAGTTCACAATTTGCTAGAGGATGTTGGCGTGCTTCAACACTTCCAACTGGCATACTTTGGGAAACCTCAGGAGACGATTCGATTTCTGATTTCACACATCCATGAGGGCTACATTTACTTTGCAGGGCACAAAATGAGAATTACCCCCCACCGGATCAACAAAGTAACAAGGTTACTATGTTTAGGCGTTGATATCCGTGTGGATCTTAATGATCAAGACACTATTGATAAAACAGCAACAGTGCTAGAGTATAAGGAAGGCCATGCCATGTACATATCAAGTCTTTCAGTTTCTGCTATTCGAGTAGCCGTGTGCTTGGCAATGACAAAGTTAAGGGGCATGGATAGATGGAAGGAGGTGGATGCAGCCCACCTCCAAGTCGCAAGTCAAATGGTCAAGGGGACTAAATACAATTACTCCTAGTATTTTGTTGAGAGAATTGAAGAAAATGCGGAGAAGGCCCATAGACTACCTAGCTACAAGTTTCCCTAGGGCGTGATTTTACTTTTGCTTGTTTTTGATAAAATTGGTGTCCCGGAGTATTCCGACAAAGAACTCAAGTGGGTCTAACCACTAGAGCACAAGTCCTCTGTGAGAGGTTCAAACAATTTACATCTTCAGGCACCATCATACCCTCTTACAAAATGAATATGAAGGGTTGGTTCAAAGGGATGAAGGAAGCTTTTCGGAATGAGTAGTGTTTACCCAAAGATTTGATTGCGCAGATGGGGAGTCAAGCTAAATGTGCTGTTAAGCAACATTATTCGCTCGCGTGGATATGGATGGAGAGCACTGATAACTTGTCAAGTTGGCTCAAGTTGCCCTATGCCTTCACTACAAAATATTTCATGGCTTTCCTCAATCACATTGCAGATGCGCGCCCGGTAAACATTGATGTTGACAAGATTGACGTCGAGGTTCACACTCTTCCCAATTTATGTCTATCCGGGAAAGCAGGCATACACAAAGCGGCACGAATCTGATAGAACTGATATTAATCCTTTTAAGATAATCGTGCAAGGTACAATCTTTTTGGTTTACTATATGCTCAAGCCTAGGGAGAAAAAGTCGAGAAGCCAGGAGATAGAGAAAGAACCCCTCCCTCCTCGACCAGAAACACAAGCAAAAGGAAGGGCATGGAAAAAGGAGAAAAGACCAAGACCTGAAGCCACTGTTCTTAGCAGGGCGCAGAAGGAACAACCCAGGGCCGACCCCAAACGACAAAGGCAAGGCTCATCACCAACAAAAGCCCAGGGGTTACCTGCTGAACAAACGAAGGATGACATTGTTGCCTCACAACAATCCGCTGTCCATTCAAGGCCAGAGCTTTTGGCGCCCAAAGTGGTGATCTCTGAACCAGGAGAAGCATCTCCAAAAGCACAGCGTGAAAAAGAACCCACCCATGAGCCTAATAAAGAACAACATGCCACTGAGAAGCCACAAATGAACATTGAGAGTCCAAAACCTTTTGAAGAAGAGACAGTAAGGGGGGCAGCCCCCAACGCAGACGACCAAGGTGTCGGCACAAGCAACCAATGACCAAAAGAGTCTTGAAATTGTAGATCTAGAGCGCGATCCTCACAAGGGTAAGGAGCCTATGGAAGAAGCGAAAGAGCAGCAACAAACAAATGAGGGTAATGATGACCTTCTCGTTCGCACCTTATTCCAACAAGGCATTCTAGACAAGCAACTATATATGTGGGATTACTTCCCCAAAAATGAATCCCCCATTCAAACTCGACACAAACTCTCTTTTGCTATGGACATATACAACGATGAAGGTCGTTTTGAGCTTCCTAAGGCCAGTATAAATTTAAGCCCGGGCAGAGCAGATATTTCAGAAATGCTTTGGGTGGATCCCCTTAAATGCTCTGCAGGTCAAGCAGGTGCGACCCTAATAAAATTTGCCCTAGAGGTCACTAGGCAAGATATTCTCTATAGCAATGATGTTGGCCAGCTTCGCCACAAACATCGAGAGGTCGTCTGAATGTACACGAAGGAGCATGAGAAACAGCACAAACTTGAAGAGTAAGTAGAGGTGCTCAAACGCCAACACAATGCAACCGAAGCATCTTGACTAAGGGCACTAGGCCTTTGTCAAACAATATTGAAGAATGAGCCAACGCTTGTTGATGGTCTTCCTCTCACCAGCAAAGCCATCAACAAACAAGAGACACTAGTGGACCCTTTGCTCAAGAAATGCAAGAACCAAGTGAACCCTCAACAGTAGCAGTCGTGGACAACAAAGCAATTTACGAAGGCCATAGACGTCTGCAGAAGCTTTTTGACCAGATTAGGTGCCACTATTCCCATTGCTGATGGGTTTTTCATAAACTTGGCGCAACCAAACAAAATTTTGGAAGCACAACTTCAGCCCGAGGAGCAACAATGCCAATAGTTGGCTAAGGACACGCTCATTATCAAAGATAGAGCCTAACGCACCAAGGTGTTCCAGGATGTGGAAGAACTGGGCAAACAAATAAGCAACCATTGCCAAGAACTGAATGCTAGTTTTTCAGCACTTCAAGAGCAAGTTTTGGCGGAAGTCAGATCGCTCGAGGATGCACACAAGGCTACAACAACTCAGCTTGAGTTGATGACGACTCAAGCAGATGATTTTCTTAAGCATCACGAGGAGATGAAACAACTACATAGCGAGGTGGAAGTCAATACTTCCAATCTTCAGACTACACTCAACCAATGAGAGGAGATCAAACGCCAAGTGCAACAAGCGGGCCCTAAATTTTTGTTATCTGAGGAATCCATAACATAGACTGGGACGAACTATCAGTTTAGTAGGGGGTGATGTTGGACCCCAAATTTTGTATTTATATATTCTAAGGGTTTTGGAGGCATAACACGAAAGAACAAGGGCGCGAGAATGGCGCGGAGGACCTTGGCGCAGAAGAGAGGTGTGGAAGAGAGGTGCAGAGGACCTTTGTACGGAAGAGTGAGTTGCAGGAGACAAGGATATAGACAACAAGGAAAAACAAAAGACGAAGGACTTGGACAAGGGCACAGGAACCGGAGACAGTTATGAAACAACTCACAAAAGCATTAGAGACTAGTCAAGCACAAATCTAGCACCAATTTGCGAGAGAATACGAGCACGAAGACGAATATCTAGCATGGAGAGAATATATAGGGGCCATTAGGCCTGAGTCAAAAGGATGTTATTGCAATAGCTCGTCACGACTTCTTTTTCTAAAACAATCATTGGCTAGTCATCTCTATTGTATTAATGATATAACCTAAGGAAAGGAGCTGGATTATGTATAAATACCCCTTAGTTTTGTTTAGAGTTGTATGTAGACAAACAAAGAGAGAATACTAGAGAGGAAATGTTGTTGAAATATCTTTGTAATCTTCTTCAAATGAAACTACTTTTATCTACGAATTCTAATATGCGTTAATTTGTTTCTTTGGTATTAAATAGATGTATGTGGAATGTATGGAGTAAATAACATGGATAACCACAATATGATGTTTGTAACAACGAGAACTAAATGTAACTAACCCAAGCGCCTAAGGGTAGATAGAGAGTTAAGTTTACCCACCACCACGCGGCAAGATTGACGGGAACTAGTCTTCGCTGCGTGCTTTGGGTGAGCACGCAAGGTCACTACTCGCGTGATATGCCAACACACTAGCTCGTTGGCTTCCTCATTTCCTTTAGGCGCGCAACTAGTATTTAGTCAAACAAAACCAAGGATAAAAGGGAAAGCCCCAACAACTAGAAGTTAGAAGAAGAAACAGGAGGTAGAGAAAGAGGAAACAAATGAAGACTCCTTGGCAAACAAAATCCATGCTCTGCAAGATAAAATGGAGGCAGTAGAGAGTTTTATTGATCTTCCTAACAATTAATGCAGGGCTTCATGTGTTGTGAATAGTTGTTGATTGGGAGACTTTTCACTAATGTTTTGTTGATTGTCTCTATTGTACTGTGGTATGCTATCCTGGTGGACCTTGTTTTCGTTTGTTTTGTGTTTTGTGTTTAGTTTTATCTCTTTGGTTTTGTAAAAGGTTATGGGATCCTTTCAAAACACTTTTTATACCCTTATCAAAAAAAAACATCGGAGGCATTATCTCCTACATAGGGATTTTATTTTCATGATTGACAATCAAACCCTGAAGTACATAGATTCACAAGCTAGTTGTCCCACAAACATGCCAAATGGGCTTCAATTTTGTAGGCCTACACATTTGTTGTGCAACATAGGAGTGGTAAAACTAATGTGGTGCCTGTGCATTACGTAGGAGATGCCACTTGCTATTTGTGATGAGTAATGGGTTTGTTGGCTTTGAGGAAATAAAGGATGAATATTTAGATGATTCATACTTTGGCAGAATATATGGAGCCCCAAGTAGTCAAGACCATATAAGTATGCATTCTTTTGAAGACTATTTATTAATTGATGATTTTTGTTTAAGGGGTCCCAACTATGCATCCCCCTTGGATCATGAAGAGAAAAACTAGCGGCAAAAATTAACTCAAGTGGGTTGAATGGATGAGACCTACGGTTTGGTGAGGAAATAACGGATGATATTCAAATGATTCATACTTTGGCAAAATATATGGAGCTCTAAGTAGTCAAGGCCATATAAGATGCATTCTTTTGAAGACCATTTATTAACTGATGGTTTTTTGTTTAAGGGGTCCAAGCTCTGCATCCTCCTTGGATCGAGAAGAGAAAGCTAGTGACAGAAATGCACTCGAGTAGGTCGAGTGGATGAGACCTATGGTTTGGTGAGTGAAAAAATATTTCAGGTGCATACAAAGAAGGATATGAATAGGTTTGTTTCAGCTTGTAGAGTCTATCAAATTGCAAATGAAGGGCAGCAAAATATGGGCTTATATACAACTTTTCCAATGCCTAAAGAACCATGGACTGATGTTTCCATGGATTTTGTCTTAGGACTGCCACGAACCCAAAGAGGACATGTTATGATGTTTGTGGTGGTGGACCACTTTTCTAAAATGGCCCACTTCATACCCTAAAAAAGACAAATGATGCAACTCGGGTTGCTCATTTGTCCTTTAGAGAAGTGGTACAGTTGCATGGTATTTCAAAAACCATAAACAGTGACAATGACACTATATTTTATGCTTAGCATTTCTTGCAAGTGGTGGATGATGTCGTTCGTCGCCCTGAATATTTCCATCGTCATTGGTCTCACGGCTTGAGGTTTCCCCTCAGCCAGTTAACAATATACTCACAGCAACTGTGGGTTGAGACTAATCATCATATTCCACGTGAAGACTGGACTTGTCATCTTTTCCCCCTCCAAGAAGTGGAGATTGAATAGCACTTCATTTTTAGATGCCCTATTTATTATGAGATCCAGGGAAGATGCCACTGTCATTTATACAGACTCGGGAAACTCTCTATCCACTTTCTTTCGGTACCCCAATCAACAATCCCTGGCCCTTTTGCTTCAAGAGGTTGTCACCCTTCAACGCAGGTCCCTGCAAGGAGCCCCTAGAGCCTCCAAACTGATCATTCATTCTTTCAGCCCCTCATAGAGATTGGTGGCATTAAGCACCCTTTGGATACTACTATTTCACACATTGAGAGGGTAGATCACTGAGGCAACACTCATTTATACACAACACTACTCCTAAGGTACCCTAGTACACTAGCTCTTGGTGACAGGCATCCGCTCCTACTCAATGTTATGGATCTGCTTCTCGACATCATGGATGTACTTCTTCGCGACCAACTTCTGAGCTATGAAGGCAAACACACATTACAACTTTCTTTGCTGCCACAAGAGCTTCTTCGGCCTAGGACATTAGAAGGAACTCTTGGGGGAGCGCTATGCTTCCTCCTATGATTACCCAACCCAGCCCCCTCAGCTCTAGACATTCATCGAGGAGCATTATCAAATCTTGTATTGGCCCTTTCATAGTGGTAAGCAATGACACAATTGATTCCCTGTCTTGAGTACAATTGGAGATGTTCAATGAGCCTACCACCCAATCATTTTGACTTTCGACTTTCATCAGCCCATGCTCTTTGGGGGTTCTTACTCCCCCCATGTGACTATCTGTATAGTTACTGTAACCACATGAGTTGGGGGATTTACTGCGTTGAGTTTACCCCACATTTACTTTTCTTGCTTTTGTTCTTCTTCTTTTATTTAGTTAGTCATTGTTCCTAGGGTTCCTTTACCCTAAAACTTTCTATTGTAAATGGGTGTACTCTCAAGTCCCATTGACCTACTTTTGGTCATTTGTGGACATTAATATAATTTATTTCTTTCTTTCTTTCTTGTCGAATAAATTGGATAGCAACCTACAATACAGTTCAGCATACCACCCCAGACTGATTGAAGAAACAGAGGTGGTAAATAGGAGCCTAGGAAACCTACTGACATGCTTGGTCGGTGACAATCCATGGCAATGGGATTTGCTTCAATCCCAAGCTGAATTTTCGTATAATTCCAGCTATAACAGGTCTACAGGTAAATCTGCATTCCAAATTGTGTATGGTGTAAACCCTATAAGAATTGTGAACTTAATTGATCTGCCAGCAGGCCCACAAGTCAGCCGAGATTCTGCAGATGTTGCAGAGTATTCGAGAGGTACATTAACAGGTTTGGCACAAATTGCAGGCAATGAATGAACAACAATGCTGATACATCTGGAGGAAGGAGAGGTGCCCTCAAGGTACTTACAACAAATTAAAGCCCAATACCATTGGTCCTTGCAGGATCTATAAGAGGATAAATGACAATGCTTATTGTTTGACATGCTTAAGGATTTGGACATCAGTCCTATCTTTAATGTGGCTGATCTTTAATCGCACTGCACTGGTACAAATGATGATCTGTATGATGAGGAAGATATCAAAAGGAACAAGCACCTGCCAAAAAAGAAAAAAGAACATATAGAAAGAGTGTTGGATACCAGATTTGCTGCTAAAAGGCCCCAGACTCCCAGTCATATAAAATGTATTTTGTTAAATGGGAAGGCCTGCCGAATTCCTATAATTCCTAGATCACAGAAGCTGACTTGCTTAAGGCCCCAGACTCCCAGTCATATAAAATGTATTTTGTTAAATGGGAAGGCCTGCCGAATTCCTATAATTCCTAGATCACAGAAGCTGACTTGCTTAAGTACAGCAGAACAAACCCACAATATGACTCTGAACCAGGAGGTTTAGAATTTAAAAAAGATGGGGCAGATGAAGCACCACCAAATCTGGAATTTAATTCCTCGTCCTGTGTTGTTAGTGTAGTTGAAAAATTGGGAAGGGAATCATTTGTATAGTATTAGCAGTTGTTGGAACTACCCTGTTTTTTGGGGAAATGTGGGCAGATGTCTGCTATAGGGTTTATTGAATCAGCTAGTAGTTATAGATCTGTAAAGAGAGAGATTAGTTATAAGTGGGTCTTTTCTGATGCCTTTCGGCTGTATATATGGGAAGTACTTTACCAGCTTTGGGGAAGGGTAGACATTGTCTAATATTCATCTTTTATATAAATAAGGTTTTCTGTGTTTGCTGTTGTTAAAGGGCTTTTGCTGCACGTCTTTTTTGTTACCCTCCTTCCTTATGCTGTATTTGATCATGAGATCCACAAAAGAGGATTACATAGTAATTAGCAGTAATTTTAACAGAGACAATCACTCGAATGTAGTGAAAAGAATGTCAACAAGGATGGCCATAAATGTAATCTCTTTCTCACACACTAACTTCATAAGTTACTGAAGAGAGCAGGACTGTGGTTCAAAACAAAGGCAGGAAATTAACTTTTGAATCTAGTCTATTTAGACCCGGTATATTCATATGGGAATCCCAAAAATACATTTTAGGCCTCACCTTAGACCTTACTTTGTCATATTCCAAGATATCTGTGTTCTTTGAACAAATTAAGATGCCAATAAGTATAAACAATGACTGCACTAGGATTTCAAAAAAAAATCGTTTCCTCCTGACGATAGGGATAGAAAATGCTTACAGAGCCGTTCCTCCTAAGAACAATGCTATTCCTACTTCAAGCTTGAGATGATTACATTGACCTGTGTAGCATAGACAAAGAATTGCTACCAACCAATGATCGTGGATTGCATAAACAGAAGGAGAAAAGGCGTCAATACCAATAAACCTGAGGTAAAAGATGCCTCCTCTCTCTGAGCCTCCAGTGGCACGGACCTTGGCATCCAAACAAAATGGTAAAACTACTACAAGGAATGCCAATTTTCATGCATCTCCAAGAGCATAAATAGATCCCTCACTGTTGATGCTTCTCTCTTGAGTACCCAAACATTTCATTTGCAAATAATGTCCCTATGACAGTCTAGATACCCTCTTTTGATTCCTAAAAGGTCTATTGAAACTTGATACTGTTTGGCATTACATCTATTTCGGTATGATCTTGTGTTTGGAAAAAAGTATGCATAACAAACAAGGACGCTACTACTCAGTGATTTGGTATTGCATGCTCATTGTTTTAATGGATGGTGACCATGCTATTTCAGGCTTGCCTCACAGGTTCCATAACTGATAGGTTATAACCTTAGGTATCCTCGTTACAAGGGGACTATTTTTTAGCTCTCTATAAACAGATACCGGAGCATCGGCTACAAAGACCCGATAAGAATGGTATAAGAGCATACTTTGAGATGTGATTGGAACTTGAGCTTTCTTTCTTAGGAAACAAGTAAAGTACATAAACTCTTCTACATAAGAAGACAAGAAGTAACTATATGGCCCAACACAAGTAGAATTATTTGGCATTGAATAGAGGAGGATTCAAAGAGAAAATCCTCAAGAAGAACAGAAGACATTTGACAAAGATAATTCTTAAGCAGATGTTCACTCTCGGTGACCCGAGTGTTGAGTAATTGTTTTCGCAGAAGTATAAAGGTGTCCCTTTGGGCGGATGTATGTATAAAAAAAACAGTTGAGGTGGGAAATTTGAAGCAAAATGACCTGCACCTACTTGCAAACAAAAGGTGAATTTACTGTGGTTGAAAAATGGAGGCCATTCCATTCATTCATTCTCAATAGAAGGGAAAGGGAGGATTGTGCATGATAATGGACAAGGCAAACCAGAATTAAAAGTTTGAAGCCCTAAATCTGAAGTAGTGTTGAATAAAATGGAACAAAAAGAAAACAGACCTGTGGGAGAGTGAAGAGGGGGCTTGGGTTCCATGCCTTTACCCTTCGCATTGTCTTTGTCTTTGTCTGTGCGCTTTTTCAGATTTCTGCTGCTAATTTCGGATGTACTCAATGCTCCTCCCCTGGATGATGATCCTCCTCTGTTTTTCAACATACTCTTTTTCTTATCTTTTTTCTTTCACTGCGTCGTAGGGCATAAATATGACTCGGAATATTAATATCAATATGAAAATGAACAAAGAACAAGAACGATATGAGTGGAGGGAGGAACACAATAATCGACGATTCTTGGCTTTCAATTACCTGTTTTTCAGCGGCTTGTTTTTATCAATCCTCTTTAAATTGTCATATGAACCTTTTTAAAATTAAGGAAGTGGTCCCATGGAAGTAGGTTCCTAAAAAAATTTACGCTGGTAGTGAGCAATAATTTTGAAGAATATTTGGAATAAAAGTGATGTTCTGATATAATAAAATTTGAGTATATATTATAATATTGTAGGAGATAATATGTAAAATTATTATATTTTTATTTATAATAAAATTTTAAATTTAAATTCATTATTTATAAATTTCTATTTGGAAAAATATCTCTTTATAAAATAGAAGTAGGTATAGGGAATTTCCAGAGCTTTTTTTCATCCATTCGATTTTTTCTCCTAACAACATGTCAGCGCTTTAGTTTTAGTAAAAGATTCTAATATTCTCTATTTCATTCATTGCTTTTCATTTTTTATGGGGTCACTCGCTCATTAAAAATAAGAGCCACAGTGCTTTCCATGGGACCCTTGCCTAAAAGCTTCAATGCGACCAATCCTCCCAAGAGGCCCTCATAATTTGGAATATAAAACTTTATTTTATTTAAATCGAATTTATTTATAAAATATTATATTGTAGAATATTATAACTAATACACATATTTTAAATATATTTATCTAAAAAATGTAGATATATTAATTTTGAGGCACTTATGGTTGATTTGTCACAAAGTTTCACTCGTTAAAGGATGCCTTGATTAATGACTCTATCACCTTCTCCACAAATTTTTTGTCGATTGGTGATATATGACCTCAATTTCATTGCACTATTGCATTAAGGTTGAAAACATTTTTTCTAGGAACATACATAGGCTCCAAACTCAACTGTATGCCTAAAATATCGTGAATTTTTATTACCTTCTCCAAATAAGAAGGAAAACTATCGTCATTGTCTATCATTGTGATTACACCTCTCTGTGTAATAATATATATATATATATATATGAATGAAAAATGTCAAGATGTATCGATCTTGAAGTGCCTATATTAGATTGGTTGCATAGTTTTTCCTATTCAAGGGTCTCGCATTGATTAACTCCTCCATCACCTTCTTTGTGAATTTTCCATTAACTGGTGATAGATTGCCTCAGTCTAGTTGCACCACTACATTGGCCTTGAAAAAATGTTTCCAAGAAAAAAAGGGTCTCCAAACTACACCATATGCCCAAGTTATCGTGATTTTTCAATTGTATTCTCTAAGCAAAAATGAAAACTTCCCTATCGCAGTCAAATAGACGTCAAAATTAAAGTAAGCCATTTATATTGACACCCCACACTATTACATTCCACCACCATTGCCACCTCTACCTGCCATTGTAGGTTACACCTATCAGCATAACTAATAATTAAGTTCCTACTTTCAAAGTGTAGTATCGTAAATGAATTGACTACTTTTAACTAAGCATCCACAGTTCATGTACAATCATAATAGGTGTATCTTGAATGTGATGTTATTAAAGTTTGTCTTCCAAATCTAAACCTGGAAACACATTATTTAATATCTAAAATGACTATTAAATTAAATACATAAGGTTAGGAATGAATATCTTGAATATAAAATTGTAAGAGATTTGTTGTTTGAATATGAACATGAAAATGTGTCATCAGAACTATCAAACACCTCGCCCATAAATTTGAATCTAACTCCTTTCAAGAAAATCAAATTGATCAATTGTATTCATAAATAGAGAGGTTATTATAAGATCTTGATCTTCTACTAAGGAGTCAACTCTCATATCTCCCTATTCTAACTCGCTTATCTTAATCTCTATTTGAGTTGTTACAATAACTCGTACACACACATATTATAACTAATAGAACTAACATTATACTAATACATCACAAACTATCTCGCTTATCTTAATCTATATGTGCTAACCCAAGGTACATCTCTAAAATTCCCCCCTTTAGTACATATATAGGATAAGAAAAATCATGCACGAGAACTGGGACAAACACCAATTCGAAACAAACAATGATAGATGGGAACACATCACCAATCCAACAAGGGTAGTATGTATTAGGACTTATACTAAGTTCATACACAATTTTTTTGTAACGAGAATGGCCTCACTAACACTTTGGTCAAGGATAAGAACACACACATTATCCAATATCATACAAACAAATTTGAATAAGGACAAATACATTATTAGGTCTCTAAAACTATGAACGAACATACATTATTCACAACGAGATCAACGGACTGAGCCTTAATGACCACTACAACATAGACTAGAGGCATACACTTTATTCATTAAAAGTATGGCATGGGCTTCCATTTCTATCTATTACTACTCCTCTAGTTGGTTGGGCCTCATCGAGTAGGTACAAATAAAATAGTGTAGCTAAGTCCATAATATGCCTTCAATGGGTGTTGGCCACCTTACTGAACATTGCATTTGTAGTAGTCACACTTGATTGTTGCCACTAGATCACAAATAGCAGTATGGTGAACAGTATAGTAAACACCATCCATGGCTTTAGTCAATTTGGTTCAGGGTTTGCATTGATGAATACAAATCTTCGTGTGTTATCTTTTTGACACTTCATTTTTGTCACTATAGTAAATAATAACCTTAGAGTTAGTGACAAACTAAAGATTTGTGAATGGGCCTCCTTCCTTTGTTTCAGCGTCATGTGTGACTTAGCTTTATCAAATAAATTGAATTACATGGTCTTGTGAATCGCATCCACGATTGTGTATTTATGAGTAAAATCCCCCCACCACATAATGGACATATACATTTATCGAACATTGGGTTTTCTCAAAAATGCATCCTTATAAGAAGAATTTTTGGCTTTGATAACAATAAATAACTCAACTAATAAGATATAAACTAGGAAACGCAATTATAACTATATTTATGGAATTGACCAATTATTTCACTTAAAATAATATTAAATAAAAAATACAACCTAAGGCTTAAATGATTACATTAAAAATTGATTATATATAATATAAAAAACTATAATATAAATCTTCCAATGAGATGTGGGTGAGTTGGTAAAGTGGCTTGGTTGTTTCAAGCCCATCGAGGTTCAAATCTTAGGAATGGCATGTGAGACTAGCTGTGGTTGTTGGTTGCATTCTTGGGATTGGTTGTAGCCATTATTGGTACTCCTCGAGGCAGTGGTGGCCATTGGCCATATTTTTTGAGGACGTTAGTGGCATTCAAAAACTTATTGACTATCATATGCAGTAGTAGTTGGTATATATGTGGTAATATTTAGTACACATATGATATTCAGGGGACTAATAATCACTCGAGGATTTGGAGACCCGATTATGTCCCAAACTGGTTTGTGCTCTAATCAAAAATTGCTACCTAGAAAGAAAAAAAAAATTATAATATAAATCTTAAACCATTAACTATTAAAAATGATAATACTATTATAGTTAACAACAAAATATATAATAAATATTATAAACTAACTAAGCAAAACCTATCACCTAATATTACAAACACAAAACTATATATAAAAACTCATTAACAAAGCCCATTTCTTTTAAACTATTGGATTTAAATCGAAGTTGATGTCAGTGCATGTTAGCGTTCACTTGGTAGGCTAACATGGGAGAAGTCGTAAACTAAAGGCATAAAAATGGTAGGCATTTAATGCAATGATGACGAGATCGTGGATGCAAAAATAGTGAACACATGTGATGATGAAAACATGGAAATTATTGAAGATGATAGATATGTATTGGATCAAACATACACACACACACACACTTCCTCTTGGAGTGTGAGGCATACAAAGATGTGGTGGAGACGGAACGACACTTCCTCTTGGAGTACGAGGCATACAAAGACATCCGATACAGTTATGGTGAAACTTTGAAAATCGCCAACCTGGACACCCTGTTTGAAGCAACAAGGCTGGGTAATACAGCAAACCTCGTGATCAAACTTCACAGCAGAAGAGAAGATCTCAAGAAGAAAGTTTAGGCAATTAGGGAACATTTTGTGGTTGAGGTCTCGTTTTGAAGAAGATGTGCACGACTGATGGATCCCATAGACTGTTGTGATCTCGTGGATGTTATTAAAATCCTTCATTCATTCATTCACACATGGGTGGGTCAATAGTTGATAGCATAATGGGATGGATGGGTCTACACGATGAATGTCGATTGAGTGAAAGATGCACAAAACTCAGTCAGACATTGGTAGTATGATGATGAATACATTGTTAAATGTGATCGGTTGATCGTACTTCATCAAGATGCATGGGTTGAGTAATGAATGTGCTTTGATGACTGAGAGGGGAACATGATCAGATATCAAGGCAGCAACCACACATGAGATGTAGGTAGACATGTGCATGATCCACACGACATATCAGTGGCACATGAGGATGCAGAGCATGAAGTGGTCACATATGCACATTGACAAATGTCTAATATAGGATGGGTGAATTTATGATACACGAGTCTTGGGTGCACGAAGCCTGGCAGAGATGGAATCGATGGTACAACAATGTAACCTTTACATACACAAACTATTAAAAAATACATTAACAATTGCAAACACTACCTAAAAAAACTAATCTCGCTACCATATAAACTGTTTATCGAGGAAAGAATCATAAATTTATGGCACTAATGCAAGATATGGGACTGCCCTTTTCTCATTATATTATTTCTCACATGCACCTAACAAATAACGCTATGATACCACATATGGAAAATCAAATGGATTAATTTTATTTATAAATAGAGAGGTTCTTATACAAGTTTGATTTGATCTCCTATTAATAAGGAGATAATTCTCATCTTTCGTTATTCTAATTTTTATTTGAGTTGTTACAATAGTTTATACACACACATAAAATAACTAATAAAATTAGTATGTTACGTCTTTAATTTATAGTACGTTTAAGGATATGTGTGGCCAATTTGTGGTTTATATACTTTTCATATTATCTTATCGCATTTATCTATGTTCTTAGTATGGTTAACCTATGGAATACCCATGGATAAGTAGAGTATATATAGGAGGTAGCTGTTAGTCTTTTGTCATTATATTACGAATTATGCTCTTATTCTATTGTTATCGAGATTTCCCCCTCCAAGCAACTCAGTCATAATTATTAAGTATTATGTTCTTCTGTCAATTATTATTGTGGATCTAATTATTATGTTTTTATTTCTACAATATATTATTTCATTATTGCAAAACATCTAAGTAATTTCATTACAAATGGTATCATTGTGTCAATTTAAGCCAGTTTTTGTGACATTATTTTTAAAATCTGGTGTTGTGGTAATCAGAAGCGCTGAATAACCAAAAAACATAACTTATGATCCAAGAAGAATTTGATTTTTTCACCACTGCAGTATTATTCAAAGTCTTTTAGAAAAAAGTCTATAATATTTTTCACACCCTTGTGCAAATTACCAATCATTGGCTTCATCTTGGTGAGACAATCACAATGGTATAAACTATTGCTACACTTTTTCAAAGCTTGAAACCCTCCATAATAGGGCTTGTGCATTGTTGGTCCTAACACTTATGGATGCAAGAAAGGTCAAGGCACTCTAAAAACTCTTCACAAGGATGACGTGGTGTCTAGAACTTCATATATGTCAATTTATGAGGTAGTTCAATAAATTTAGTCAGATATACAAAGCATGGTAAGGAAGGATGATCTTGATGTAGTAAAAGGGGAAATGGATTTTATGAAGGATCAATTGTCAAATTTGAGTGCTTAGTTGACCACTATTAAGGTTCAACTTCCATAAAATAATCCTCCACCAGTCCAATCGAGTTCTCCCAATCTGAAAAATCATGACTCTAATACTGGTTCGAAACACATGATGCCAAAAATGGAAGTGTGCAAGTTTGATGGTAAGGATCCACTCACTTGGATCAATCAAATAGAAAATTTATTTGATCTACATCAAAACCCATGTGTGCAAAAGGTGATTATGGCAACTTTCTATCTAAAACCTGAGCAGTTTATTTGGTATAGGTGGTTATGTGATCAAAATAAAAAGAAGGATGCTCTTATTACCTGGTCGATATTTATCGAGAAGCTAAAAATACATTATCACAACAATGTATTAGAAAACTTTTTCAATCAATTAACAAAGTTGTGACAGATAGGTAATGTTAAGGATTATATTAAGTAATTTCAGAATTTATCCTTATGTGTGGAGGCATCAATGAGAATAACATGACTAACTTGTTCTTAGGGGGACTCAAGGATGGCATCCAACTTAAGGTTTGCATGTTTAATCCAATGTCAATTTTTGAAACCATACCATTCGCATGTTAGGTAGAGGAAAAATATTTGGTCAAGAGAAGGGTTTCAATCATGGTCTCAAACGTAATTTAACAACATCACCATTTTTTCAACTTGTAAGATTGACCTCTCAGTAAATTGAAGAGAAACATGCCAAAGGGTTATGTTTTTGTTATGACAACAAGTGGAGCAAAGGACATAAATGTATCTAAAATAAGTTGTTCTACATTGAAGGAGCCAATGAATATCAAGAAGATGATGAGGCCTCAGGTGAAGGTATGGAAGATCCATAGGATGAATATGAACATTTTAACCCTAGTATCTCTTAGCATGCCCTTTCAGGTATGCGTACTCCTCAAACTCTGAAGGTGGTGGGTTTCTTCGAGAAATAAAAGGTGACAATATTGATTGACTTAGGAAGTACACATAATTTCATCGACATTCAGTTGGTTAATCCTTTGAATTCTTTTATTTATCCAATTCCAAAATTTCAAGTCATGATTATAGATGGTGGCATAATTAATTGTTTTAGAAAATTCCATAGTATTAATATTGTCGTGGGGGACTACCTGCTTAATTATCCTATGTTTTCTATTACCATGGGTGGGTTTGACATTGTTTTGGGAGTATAATGGTGTAATGTCCCTTTTTCAGACAATTTAGGATAATTTGGGTTTTCTCTCAAACCCTTATACTATAAATATTGAATTCAATTTTTTTAAAACCCTAACGTAAAACCACAAAATTTTAAAAGTATATACTCAAGCAAGTAGATTAGTTATATATCTTTATAGCAACCATCGTAAGAAAATATAGGAGATATTATTTATTTATTTGACTCAAAAGTCTAATTTTTGCATCAATTATGGACCTGAAAATTACAACTCAATATCACTGAGTCGATGAACGAAGCAACTAACTTTTCATCCACCAAACCCTGTTAAAACTAAATTTTCAACCCTATATGCAATTTTCCACTTCCCAAATTGCTAAAGGGTTGTGTTGATCCTTAGAGAACTAATCCAGTTGAGTCGCCCAGTCTTCCAAGGCTGTCAACTAGTTTGGCCACCTTTAAACTACCCCAAAACACCATGTTCAGCCTTTAATGGCTTTTCCAAATAAAATCGTTAACCTTCCAAGTTTGTCAATGATGATTTGTTTCTCACCAAACTGCCCTAACAAGTTTGCCACACTTCGCAAGTGACCCATGACTGTTGAAAGATGAATTTAGATGCAAAAATGACTTATAAATAAGGCCATTATATGAGTATTCGAGGGTTTTCATCCCTGAATACTGAAGATAATGAGGGTTCTCATCCCCACAAGTTGTGATGCAAGCAATCATGCTTAACAACAAGAATTCAATTCATAAATAACAATGGATAGCCCTAAAATTAGATCTCCCTATGTCCCTTTATACCCCTTTTCCATCCAATCCTCCTCTAAGGTGGGTGCTCCAAATGGGAGGGAAAACAATTATTCAAAAGTAACACCAAAATAGCTCCCAACTAAGGGTTGACTTACATCACAATAGAAATCCTCCCTTCTTTATAAAAGATCAAATTAGAATAACTTGTCGACATAGTCACTTTTTGGTAACTAAGATATTATTATTTTACTTTAAGTATATAAAAATACTTATTAAAATCTAGAAAAGGGGGCATGACAATATACCATTCCTAAAAAGTTGCTTGCCCTCAAGTAAATACAAACCTGGATGCTCCAGTATCATTGTGCCACTGTAATAAATCATGTTGTAATACCTATATAGCTTTGATCCTGTACTTAACAAGTGAAGTAACTTCTTCAAAAAAGCACTATGGGATCCATTATAATGTAACCCTTACATTTTCTTACCCTGTATCAGAATTGTAGTGGCTAGAAACAAGTCATAATAGTCATAAACCTCCCCTAACCTCATATAAATCAACATGAGGAGGGCTAGGTTGATTGTCCCTAATAGCGGACATCTGTTACTAATATCACCATGCAAGAAAACTCTCCTAAAATACACAAATCCATAGTTGTTTATGACTGACAACAACAACTCATGATCTAAATTATCAAAATTAATAATGTGATAAGGGTACATCCATTGTTAAATTGATATTCCCTTCCAAAAATCAGAGGTATAAAGGTTGGAAACTATGTTATACTAACTAAAAATACTTCAACAAGAGTGACGAGTTGAAAACTTCTCTACCATGTGACCACAAACTCTTCCATGACCAAGGGTAGACCCTTAGTTGTCTCTACACATTGAGTGCTTTGTGCCACTTGATTTATTTGACAATATATCTTTCTCCCCTTTGTAGCAGTCATGCTTGGAACTCCAATCACTATACTTTGAAGTATTGATTTTTTCTCTTCATCTTAGATCCCATTTCATCAAGTAAATATAACCAATGCATGCCAACACTTATGATCACCTATTCTAGATTGTTGTCACATTTCTTATCATGATGCCCCAGATTATACCATTCAAAAAATGGTTCGGATTAGAATGTATGCTAACTGATTGGTGGTTGTAATAGTCATATGTTGCTATGATTTTATCCTCATTTAGCACTAAAGATGTTAGAATGTTTGCAATTAATGGTCTCAATTTATGATACCTCTTATACACCACATCAAACAAAGAAACCCTCCCCATATCGATACATTTTTAGTTACTCAAAGAGGATATTCTCCATTCCAAACATGAAATTGTCAATATCTCATTGAGATTGTGATTACCAGGATTACTTTGAGCTCCATGAGTTCTTTTTATGCTGCCCAAAGCAAAACATGTAAGAGTAACTACTCTCACCATTAGAACAACATGTGCAAGGGTTGGGTATGTGTCTCTCTAATGCTTCTACCCACTAATTACAATACTTTTCATCTACAACCTTGACTATATTTATTGCTTGATTGTGGAGGTGTTCACCTCTTACTTCTTTTTGCAAATAAATAAATATTGTGTCATGTATAAAATACACACTTCTAACCACATTAGTACTAGTAGCCTTTGTAACAAGATGTTTGTTAGCTCTTTTGGAAAGGTAATCCTGAATTACATAGATATTGTGAATACACTTAACATACTTGTTATTTGATAGATCTAAGGTCATATACCTTACATGAACAACTAAATGCTCCAAATGCTCATATTTTTTTGCAATGTGGATCGTAAATGGTATGATTGATGGATATTTTTTCATGGGCCCCATCACAAAATTTAGGCTCAAATGCACTCCCTTAACCATAGATGACCACTTCCTTTCCTCACATGTAATAATTAACTTGTCAAGGCTATCAATCACCATTTCACTCCATGCCTTATATCCTTTAATAACCATAGCTTTGGATCTAATAGTTTCTAAACTAATATTAGCCATAATTTTGGCTATGTTTGTAGATTTATTAGGTATTATATGTGTATACACATAATATTTTCAAAATTTATCAATTACTAATGCTTTATATCTTGCAAGAACCTGTAAAGTCTCAATCTCTCTGAGTGCATGCCTTTAAAGGGTGCACTGGGAAAGGGGTGGGCATACCATTGGTGCTTCACATGATTGTTAACCCCTATACCACCACTTGTTATCTACACAACCTTCTCCTATGCACTTCCCTAACCCTTGCCTCCTCTCTTACACACTCCTTCAAGCATTTCGCTGCCTTCATTAGCACCTACCTAAGCCTAAAATCCTTTTTGATAGTTTTCATTACACTGTCATCCTAGACTGACCTTGTATTCAAATTGTTAAAATCACATTACGGGTTTAGGTCAGCTCTGGGTAGCTTAGACTGGGACCTAATTTATTTTTAGTGAATAATGATACAGAGTCGATTGGGTCAACCCTATCAGTAAAACTTTTAGAATGGTTTAGAGTTAGATTTAGCTATATATACACATTAATTTCACCATTTCTTAGATAGAAGAGTTACTTATTCATTTGTGTTTCTTTACAATCTACTCTTCCACCATTCTACTTGAGGAGTTATTGCTTAGGGTTTATACTTGGAGAAGAATCTTGTCATGTGGAAAAGTCTTGGATTCTTTAGACTTTCTTAGTGATCCTTACAAACCATAACAACCTCTTATGAAAGACCTTTAGCCAAGGGAGAGATTGAGTCTCGACGGGTTCATCTTCAAGGTAAGTATCTCTAACTTTACTCCTCCATTTTAGTAGATAGAAGTAGCATAAGTAATGGTTTTTGAATATATTGCTCTCTCCATGAATTAGGGTTTTACTTATACATATCTTAATTAGGATTCTCCTATGCATGTTTACTTTTTATGTTTATTACCCCCACTTTATGCCACAAGCTTTGGTGAGCACTAGGTTAGAGATTTACTTTACTTGCATATACTTTGTGAATATGAAAACATAGGACCTAGCTAGGGTTATTAGTGTTGCTTGAGTAGAGGCTTTGGAACCCTCTCTAGTGATGTTATTACGATAAAAGATCCCTTGATTAGGTCTAGTGGATCCATCTTGGTCATGACCTCAAATATCTAATGTATCAACAATCAAAAGTGTAAGTAGGATTTATCTCCTTCAAGTTAGGATTGATTAATATATCAGTTGTATGTCCCTTTGTATACATTCTAGTAAACCCGACGTGAATCAAACCCTTGTAGGTTTTCTTTTACACTTTCATTTTATCATTATATTATATATTTTTATTTTTGTAGTGTTGTATCAAACATTTCGATATAGTTATAATAGTCTGTGCATGGGTTTAACACACAGTCATTCTAAAACTACTCTATTTTATTTGTGTAGGTATTCTCCAAGTATAGGTGACTAGATTGATCAGCTTGACACAGTCTTCTTCTTCAGTTCTAGATTTTCATACATAGTCAAACTAGTCAACTCTATTTGTAATTCTCATCTTTCAACATATAGGTCTGCAAACATAGTCAAGCCAATCGACTCTATTCATAACTTATTTTTGAAAATATAGTTTTTGCAAACTCCATCGAACTAGTTGTTAGGTTGTGGAGCTAAAATCTTCAACTGTTGCAGACATGGAGGAGGTTGCTGAGTTCTAGGGAGATCGGCATCGGCAAAGTACAGTGCAGAAGGCAACCGACATTGGCAGGTGTGAACTGAAGACAACCGACATCGACAGGAGGTTGGCCGACGTCGGTCACCTCCAAGCAGACAGGGACTGACGTCGGTCGCCTGTGTGTTCCAGAACTGTTCGTTGCACGAACAGTTAGTTAGTTGAACTGAGTGTTTGCATGTTAAAGGCTAATTATAGTCTTGAGTTGCGTGTCTAATTATTGTAATTAAGAAAGTCTAATTATTGTATGCATGAGATCTATATAATAGACTCATAGGTTGTATTGTAAAAGTGTGCTAGAGAGTAAGAGAGCAGAAATTGGCTCCTTCAAAGAGAAGAGAGCATGGTGTGTTCCTCCTAGTTCCAAAGGGGTGCTGAGTGTGTATGATCTTGGAGAGTTGCAGGTTTGCAAGTTCGGGTAGAAGATCCATCGGGGTAATGGTTGAAGAATCACAAGGACTTGGTGAGGCAAGGACAAGGGTTCTTCTGGGTGTAGAGATATCTACATGGTGAGTATGGTTTGTTAGTGATTGCAGGTTGATTGCAGGAGCATGGAGATCTACTTGGAGTACGGTTGTGTACTTGGTGTACTGGCAGCATTGTTACTGACTGGTTGGAGAGGTGAACATCAACTCTGTATTAGAGTTGATTGTTGGGACCGTAAGAGAGAGAGGGAAGAAGTCCTTGAGGTGTGGCAAGCCTTTGAGGTGGAAGAAGAAGTGGCATCTTCTTTATTGTATTTTCTTCTAGTAGTATATAATACAAGAGTGTGTATTGTCTCTCAAATTCTTTGTTGTTTCAAGTTTCTAGTTACTTAATCATTCTGGTATAATTTCGTGTTTAATTGCTTATAAGAAAAGTAATCAATTGTGCTTCCTTGGAGGGGTTCCTGACAGTTGGTATCAGAGCAGGTTGAGTAGGTGGACTAGGTTGATACCAATCTTGACAATTGGTATCAGAGCTTTTGGTTGGGTTGACTAATAGGTGGTTCAGATCTGGTTAGTGTTTGTTGATTACAGGTTATTCACAGGGGTTTCTGATTGAGTGGGAGTATAGCGATGGCAGAAGAAAGTAAGCTACGAATGGAGAAACTGAATAGCACGAATGGTCTGATTGATAGAAAAAAAGAGTAGGGAAAAGAAGATTGTTGGTCGGTAGAAGATCGGCGTGTAGAAGCAGATGTTGCAGGGGTTGTTGCACAGGTTGCTTTGGATAAAGTAGAATCTTGGTTTACAGATTCTTTTGCCTCTTTCCATGTAACCTGAAATAGAGCATCTTTTCATAGGTATGTCTTTGGAGACTTTGGAGAGATTTATTTAGGGGTTGGTAAGCCTTGTCAAATGGTTGGCAAAGGGGAAGTGAAGCTGAAATTGTAGACAGATAACACACAGGTGTTGAAGGAGGTCATGCAGGTACCAGTCTTGGAGATGAGTCTAATTTCTTCAGGAAAGTTGGGTGATGAGAGATGCACAGTAACTCTCACAGCGGATGCACTTGAATTAGATGATGGTAAGAAAGTAGGTATCATTTATCTATCTACTTATATTACTGATTCACCTTCTATTGTAGAGATGTGGCTTTGTAAGCTTGGTTACATATGCAAGAAGGGAATGCATGTTCTGAAGTGGAAGACATATGTCTTTGATAAACTTAAAAATTGGAAAGCCTTGGTGTTCATGGAGGAGATGACGGACAGAGATCAGCTGTGGGGACTGAATTATTCTGAGTAGGGCTGTGTTAATTTGAACAAGGTTTTGATCCAAAAGGAGCTCGCAGGTAAAAAGTCATCACTCACAAGCGAACATAGATACCGGCATCAGTCAGGAGGAACCGACGTCAAACAGACAGGCACTGACATTGGTCATGTGCAGATCAACAGAGTCGGTGGTGTCGGGAAGTAGGAATCGACGTTGGCAATAGGTACACTAGCGTCAGTCAGGAAACTGACGTCGATAGATAGGGTCAGTCACAGGAAACCAATGTCGGTCAGGTGCAGATTGGGAGATGGCCGAGATCGGTCACTGGAATGGATTTTGGGCGGACAACAAGCTGTCAAGGAGTCTTAAACGCCCATATGGAGGTCAGAAAGGGTAAGTGAACCTCATATTCATTGTTCACCTTCTTTATATTACTTATTGCTTACTGATGGTCAAGAACCAGGAAGATGTGAAGAGGCAATGCAAGTAGAATCCAAGAAACAGTGGGAGCATGGTATGAATTCTTCGAAAGAGAACCAAGCAGGGGATTTGGTAGAGTTGCCAGCACTGACAGATGGATGGATTCCCAGGTTAGAGAAGAGAGTGGATGGACACGTGAGAAGGAAGGCCAAGGTATATGGGCTTGAGGAAGCTGAAGGACAGTGGTACAGGTTTTGACATGTGGATGACAAAGCAGGGCTTTAGTCAATGTCAGTGTAACTATTGTGTTTGTCTTACCAGGTGGATGATGAGTTACGATATTATCCAATTACTGTATGTGGATGGTGTACTAGTTACAGGTTCAGACATATAGGGATTTGCTAAGCTAAAGGTAAGGATAGTTCAGTAGCATGTCATGAGGAATTTGGAGCAGCGAAATTCTTTGGCATAAGAAATATGGAGTTTTTTTTTGTCTCCAGTGGGAGCTGATGTGAAGACGGTGTTGGCGAGGTTCAAGATGCAGGATGAAAAATCGGTAAGCACACCAAGGGTTGGATAGTTCAAGCTTTGCTTAGAGCAGTGTTTGAAATCACATGAGGTCTAGTGTAGGGCCTGAGTTTTTCCAAGCAGTGGGAGTTGTCAGAGAGTTTGGAGCCAATTTGGGGAAAAAGTACTGGAGGGCAGTTCAGTGGATTCTCAGGTATCTGAGAGGGATCAACAGTAGGGATTCATGCTATGCAGGGTCAAGGTCTTCACTACATGGAGTTGTAGGTTCGGATGTGGCAGGTTACTTGGATGACAGGTAGTGCACCACAGGGTGTGTGGTGGTTGGTCTTCAGGATTGAGCTTGAAGAGGGATACAAGCCAGGAAACAAATTAGACGGTGTACAGGTACAGGTATAGTTGCAACTGTTTATCTCCAAGTGGGAGATTGTTAGGTTGTGGAGCTAAAAGCTTCAACTGTTGCAGACATGGAGGAGGTTGCTGAGTTCTAGGGAGACTGGCGTCGACAGAGTACAGTGCAGAAGGCAACTGACATCGGCAGGTGTGAACTGAATACAATCGGCATCGATAGGAGGTCGGCCGACGTCAGTCACCTCTAGGCAGACAGGGACCGATGTCGGTCGCTTGTGTGTTCCAAAATTGTTCGTTGCACGAATAGTTAGTTAGTTGAACTGAGTGTTTGCATGTTAAAGGCTAATTATAGTCTTGAGTTGCATGTCTAATTATTGTAATTAAGAAAGTCTAATTATTGTATGCATGAGATCTATATAATAGACTCATAGGTTGTATTGTAAAAGTGTGCTAGAGAGTAAGAGAGCAGAAATTAGCTCCTTCAGAGAGAAGAGAGCATGGTGTGTTCCTCCTAGTTCCAAAGGGGTGCTGAGTGTGTATGATCTTGGAGAGTTGCAGGTTTGCAAGTTCGGGTAGAAGATCCATCGGGGTACTAGTTGAAGAATCATAAGGACTTGGTGAGGCAAGGACAAGGGTTCTTCTGGGTGTAGAGATATCTACATGGTGAGTATGGTATGTTAGTGATTGCAGGTTGATTGTAGGAGCAGGGAGATCTACTTGGAGTACGGTTGTGTACTTGGTGTACTGGCAGCATTGTTACTGACTGGTTGGAGAGGTGAACATCAACTCTGTATTAGAGTTGATTGTTGGGACCGTAAGAGAGAGAGGGAAGAAGTCCTTGAGGTGTGGCAAGCCTTTGAGGTGGAAGAAGAAGTGGCATCTTCTTTATTGTATTTTCTTCTAGTAGTATTTAATACAAGAGTGTGTATTGTCTCTCAAATTCTTTGTTGTTTCAAGTTTCTAGTTACTTAATCATTCTGGTATAATTCCGTGTTTAATTGCTTATAAGAAAAGTAATCAATTGTGCTTCCTTGGAGGGGTTCCTGACACTAGTCGACTCTGTTATAATTTTTTTTGAATCAGTACTTAAGCATCACAACATAAAATTTTGCAATCTAAACATCTTCAAGCCCACTAAGGTTCATTCTTACCTTATCTGCCATTTTAGTTTTTCTTTTTTTTAGTACAATTTTTCACAAGTTTGTAGTTTGTAAAACTACAACCTTAAAACCAATTAGGTCGACTAACTCGACATAATTTTGTAGCTTATTTTCTATCTAGAAGACAAGGTCAACTTGTTTGACTATGTTCTTCTAGATCTTACTTCTGCAGAACCGTAATGACCTAGTCAACTCTATTCTACATTGTTTGCATATAATATCACCTAAACCGATTATGTACTCTTCATAATCAAGGAATTGACCTTTGTTTGCTATTAATTAATTCACCTTTTCTTTCAGTTGCTTACATGCTTAGAGTAACAAACATAGATTAATTAGGTGGTTTTTTAAATTATCATTTTATTCACACTATTTTTTTTCTCTTTTGTACACACTTCCAAATCACTTTACACACAAAAAACATTAAACATTTGTCTTCCCAAGGTTTACCTACTTGGATTTCATCACCAAGGGGGAAGCTAACTTGGTTTTTTAGCCAAGTACAAACACGTGGTTGATGGTATATATTGGCAAAGCACCTGATACCCTTATCATTGTGAGATTGTGAAGTGAGCAGGTAGGCCCCAATACCAAACTAGTACCATTACTAATATAGATCCATTTTAACCTAAGTTTCCTTAAACCATCCTTAAATTGCCTTCTAGTTCTTTATTACAACCAACTTCCAATCACATTATATTCAAACTTCATTATAACTAATAACATTTAGGAATAACCAATTATTTATCATTTACTTTCAAGTTGTTGCTTACTCTTTAATCATTGTATTTTGTATTGCAAAACTTGCATTAACTAGCTTTGGTGCAAGGGTTGTGTCATGTGTTCCAATTGGATTAGTCACATTGATCAAATTGTTTGTGTACTTAATTTCATCTACTTAGATATTATCTTACAAAATCATTTTCATTTTCTAGAACACTGTCGTCTATGTCACTACAGTCTCTTCCAGACTATCAATCTTGTTTACCTTCAATACACAGTCACTCCACATGACTATACATTTTATCAACCTGATCAACTTCCCCTTTTCAAGTACATAGTTAACCCATTTGACTGTAGAACTTTCTTAACTATTTGGTTTCCTCGTCTACAATATATTGTCGACCCATACAATTATGTATCTCTCTTGCCTATTTCAATTTTATAACACACACTCAACCAGTTTGATTATGTTCTTTTAATTCCTGTTATGTGAACCTTCTTCACATACTTTGTTGGCACAGTTAACTCTGTACCTATTGGCTGACACTATTTTCTATCTAGCTGACTTTGTCTCTATTTTTCCTTTTTATTTCTTGATCTCATATTCTTTCTTTAAGCATCATGAAATCCCCTATCAAAGTCTTTTTGGACAACCTAAATCCATTTAAACTCTATATGGGATCTTATTTTATTCCTACCTTCACTTCCCAAGAGGATCCTCACTCTTGGATCACCTCTTCTCCTCCCTCATCCTTCAATTGCAACATGGTTCAAATCACTCAAACAAATGAGATTGGTGGTTCAGATCCTTTTCATACTTATCAAAACAATCTCCATCTTCAAACATCTCACCATAATGTGGGGGCAATTGATACAAGCCTATCCAATAACCCCATAGGGAATATACCACCTAGCAACCCTCCCCCTAATACCAATTAGGGGAATCCTATTACAAACACTAACCCACCAATTGACATAGCTCAGATTCTTGCACAAATAGTGCGACAAATGAACATCATGCAAACATATAACACCTCCCAAATGATTCAACTACAACATCATTTGATCAACATGGCTAATCAACCTCCTGTTCTTCTCCCTCAAAATAATCAAAACTTTATTCCTCCACCTCTTAGAGATGTCATAGTTAATGTCATTCCTTAACCTATCATGCACAATAAGATGCTTTAGCAAATTCAAAACAAGCCTTTATCCCCTTTCATTATATCCATTGACATTAACAATATATCTCAAACTATTAAATACGATGGGACTAAAGACCCTGCATCTTTTCTTAAGGCATTCAGTAATCTTTATAAAGAGTGGATCCAAACTAATACTTTTGCCATAACTAAGCTTTTAGTTAAAACCTTCATCGATGATGTATTAGAATGGTATAACCAACCTCCCGAACATTCTATATGGTAACTAAAGGATATAGTCAATCCTTTAGTTAAATAATTCTAACACAATGATCTTTTTGAAAATAACCTTAGTCATTTCATCAATGCTAAGTAATCCCCTATCAACTCTACTCATGACTTTATCAAATGATGGAAATCTTTAGCTCACAAGGCCAATCATAATATGATTGATGACAACTTATTTAAATTCTTTATAACAACATTAACACATTCACTCTAATACAAGGTTCAAACTTTTGCTCCCCAAATTTTAAATGAGGCTCTTGACCAAGCCAAGTGTCAAGACTTCTTAATGAAACAATTTGAACCTAATACTAAAATCATCAAGGGATCTTTCCAAAATTTAACCAATGTAATAACCAACAATCCTCCTCAACCCAAATCAGGAGTAGCCAAAGCAAAAAATCCCCAACCTTCTCATATGGCACTAACCATGAAATAATTATTTATCACCCTCTAAACCATTCACGTATCCTAATAACCCCCCTGAATGGTATGATCCTAATCAATTTTGCTAGTTCCATGTTGATATAGCTCATTCCCACAAAACATGTCAAGGGTTTACAAAATTTGTTATTTCTATTATGCTTTGTGATTCATTCAATCATGATGTCATGATCAAAATCCATCATAAAAAATACTTTAATGCTTCTCAAAAGAAATAAACTTCCAAAGTTTATTATTCTAAAAATCCAAAATCTTTCTCTACATCTAACCCCCAATAATCAAACAAGGAGATTTGTGTAATTGACATCGATTATGATCAATAGTAACCAATTCCCAATACATAAATGTGGCTAAGGTCACTTATTGATGCAAACCAACCCACAAATATCCCATCACTAAACCAAAAAAAATGTATTTAGAAGAGCAACTTCTCAAAGATACTACTAATACTCACTTATCTTCAAAAACCAATGAAGAATCACCTCTTTCCTCTGAAAATACAACCACTTCTCTTCCTCCTAAACATATCTTATCTCTCAAATCTCATGTTGGTTCTTCTTCTTCCAAAACTCATTGGAAATTCTTATAAGAACTCAACTTTATGCCTTGAAAAAATCCTCTCATGAATTTAGTTTGCATCTCTCCTTATCATCATAAATTCCGGATTCAACAACTCCAAGAAATTGAAGAACCGTCTCCCTTAGAAGAAGAACCATCTTTTCACGAGCCTCAACTAATAGAAGTTCATACCATTGAATCTATTTGTCCCTCTTCAAAACCTTCCAAAGAGTTCCTTGAAGAAGACATGATCAATAATGATATCCTCTTTTGAGTAGATGATCCACCCTTCTTTATTAAAATATCCATTAATACAACCCTCATTCATAAAGTATTAGTAGACAAGGGGTCGGTAATTAATATGACATCTCTTTGGCTCATTCAATAACTCATACATAATAAAGATCATCTCAAGCAAAATCATTTGAAATGTCATGGATTCGACAAGACCAATCAAAAGCTACTTGGTTGTCTTTATCTCCTTACTATTGGAACCAAAACTATATGTACTAAGCTTACGGTCCTTGATTTACCACTATGTTACAATAAACTCCTAGGATGCCCATGGACTCATCGCACGAGGGCCATCACCTCTTTTAGAAGCCAATGTATCAAGTTCAATCATAATGGCAAACGGTGTAAACATGAGGCTGATCCTAACCCATGGAGTATTCAACTTCCTAATTCTAAATCTCAATATCGGCTCCCCACTATTCCAAAGATTAATAGTACCCTTTTACACGAATTCATCAATTTGAATCTAGATTTACATGTCACTCTAACTGATTTTGATGATGATGAGCCCAATGATTTGAAAAATACATGCAATAATACCAACCTACCTCCTTACATATTAGAGTGACTCCCTCCTTCCTTATTACATCATGATCATACCATCCCTCTTATTAATGAGATCACTAATTTCCCTCCTCCATGTAATGCACATGAAACATCTTATACAAAAGATGTCTTCACATGTAATGATTATCGAGTGGCCAAATTATTTCAAGATACTTTAATTATCTTGCCATGTAAATTTAGCAAATTAGGCATCTCACCTTCTGAAGTTCTTTCTAAGTCACAAACATGCACTACTTTTCCAACTTATGGTGCTAACTACATTATGGTTGAAACTCAACCAAGAGACTTAGATATTCAACATTATCAGAAAACTTTAGGCCAAATACATGCTTTTAACCATGATGTTCATATCATTTTCATGACTATTGAGTTAGAATTTGAAGGTCATGTACCTCCAATCAATTTTCATCTTCTTAATATTCTTTGGGTGGTTGAAAAAATCTCACCTCTCACATCTTTGAAAATTTTGGAACCTTTTATACCTCTTATCACACCGGTCATTCTACTTGATCTTCTTTCCATCAATAATGCTAAAGATACATTGATTGAATCCAACCAAACTTCTTCTACAATTCTAACTACTCTTGAGATCACTCTTGACACCAAGGCCGCAAATGTACACCAAATACATTTTGAATATAAATGCCATGGTAACAAAATTATTGATCTCGAAGTAGATGTGGAATATTATGGAGCTCTACCTATGTTACCTAGTGATGAAGCCATCCTTGAATTACTCCATGCTTGAGAACCTCAACTTCTTCTATAATATCATAAACTTGGGAATTTCAAACACAGAGCTCCTCATTTTAATAACTTCATTTCTAGTATTGATCCTAAAACCAACCCCATTTCCTCTCTTCCTAATACACCATATCATTTTTAATATGGAAATGTTATGATTATTAAAGAAACTACAATAATCGAATATGGCTACCTGTCATATCCTTGACCTATAACATTATCTAGAGAATTTTTACCAACTAAACATGATAAATTTAGCCTATTATTTGACAATTATTATGAAATTTCACTTGGTCATATGAGGACATGCCTGAAATTGATCTTAGTAAAATTGATCTTAGTATCATGGTGTATGACATCATCACATATCCCAACGCTAAACCCATTCGGTAAAAACAATATATATTTCCCCCTCAAGTTTCTAACTTATGCCATAAATAGAGTATTAAACTTTTAGATGCCAAATTTATCAAACATGTGTACTATTCTAAATGGGTTTCCAACATTATCCCCATTCACAAAAAAGCCACCATGGTCATTTGCATTTGCATCAAATTTCATAATCTCAATCTCGCTTGTCCTAAGGACAATTTTCCATTACCTTTGATAAATGCCATCATTGATTCCACTACTGGCTATAAAATGTTTTCCCTCATGGATGGTTTCTTGGGCGATAATCAAATTCATATCACCCTCAAATACCAATACAAGATGACTTTCACCATCGAATGGGGCACTTATTGCTATGTTAAAATGCCCTTCAACCTTAAAAACACTAAAGCTACCTATCAACAGGCTATGACCCACATTTTTCATGATCTTATCCATAAAATTATGGAAACCTATGTGAATGATCTCATTTCAAAATCCAAAAGTCGTAAAACTCATCTTTCTAATCTTGCCATCATCTTTAATCGACTCATCAAATATAAAGTTAGATTCAACCCATACAAATGTGTTTTTGGCATTACATCTAAAAAATTGTTAGGATTTTTAGTTTTTTTTTGCTGTATTGATGTTGATCCCACTAACATCAACACTATAATCAACATGCCTATTCCTCGCTCTATTCTAGACATTTGTAATTACCTTGGCAAGCTTGGGGTAATTCGATGATTTATCCCCAAAATGGCTTATTACATTTATTCTATAGATTCCCTTATTAAGAATGGTAATGTTCTTGAATGCGCTGATCCTTGTTAAAAGGCATTTGATAACATGAAAGAATCATTGCTTCACCCACCCACCTTTCATCCACCTTCCAATGACCATACCTTAATTTTATACACTTCTTCCACACCTGTATTAGTTAGGGCAATGTTTGCCCAACAAGATAATACTGGAAGAGAGTATGCTATCTACCATATCAGTTGAGGTCTCATTAATTACAAAAAAAATTATACCAAAGTAGAATGTGACTATCTCGCTATCTATTTTACAGCTAAAAATCTCTGTCATTACATGCTTTATCAAACAACTTATGTCATAGTTCATTCTGACCCACTTCATCACTTATTTTCTAAAGCCTTTCTCCTTGGAGACATAATTGGAAAGTGGATGGTTCTTTTAATGGAATTTGATCTCTACATCATCATGCAAATAACTATTAAAGGACAAGTCATTGCTGACCAACTCACAATAGCACCCATACCCACTACCAATCATCTTCAAGTTAGTCTCCCCAATGATAACATCCTCTATATTGAAGGTCTTAATCATGCTATCTCTCTTAAAGATTAATTCCATAACTTCACTATTGATTTAGAAGCAAGTAATCAAGAATATTCCTATGTCATTCCCAATACTACTAAATCTAAAGTCATCATCAAAGAACTTCCCAAAATCAATGATGATTTACACAAAGACACTTGGACCCTTCATTTGATGGATCCAAACCAATTGTATACTCATTAGTCCTCATGGTAAAATTATCCCTTTGGCATTTCAACTTATATTTGATGCCCCTAATAACATGATGGAATATGAAGCATTAATCCTAGGTATGAGAGTGGCACTTGGCTTATATATTGCATATCTACACATTTTGGTGACTTCCAACTCATCTACCAACAGGTGAATGGTGATTATCAATGTAAAAGTGAAAATCTTATTCCTTATCATCAAAAGGCCACTACCCTTGCCAAATAACTTGCTTATTTTACCATTGAGCCCATTCCAAGAGATCAAAACTCTATTGTTAATTCACTTGCTTCTTGAGCATCTTTATTTCATTCACACCAAGTTCTCATTGATTCTAAATTTCTTATTTAAATAAGAAAGTCCCAATCTTCCATCTAACCATAAGATTTACTTATCTATCATATTGAGATTGTCACCATTCGACAAAGCCTATAGTACAAAGACATTATCCAATTCCTTGAGCATTAAACTTATCCTCCAAATATGGATTCCTACAAAAATACTCAAATTCACAAACAAGTTTTCAAATATGTATTTGAATATAACACCCTTTATTATCACAATGCCGAAGGTACCCTGCTCCATTGTGTAATACAAGAAGAGGTCCCTCATATCCTTGAACAAACACATGGAGGAATTTGTGGTGGTCACTATAGTGGACATGCAACAACATGCAAATGCCTTCATATGGGATAATTTTGGCCTAATCTTAAAAATGATGACATTTTATTCGTTAAAAAGTGTAGTCCTTGCCAACTTCATGATTATCTAATCCATTCACCACTAGTCAAACTCCAAACTATGGAATCTCCTTGGCTATTTTCCACGTGTGGATTAAATCTCATAGGCAAACTACCTAAATCATAGGATGGGCATGTTTTTATCATCATAACTACTGAATATTTTACCAAATGGGTAAAATCCATGCCTCTCATCAACATCATGAGAACTACTATTTCCAAGTTCATCCTTAATCAAATCATTTATCATTTTAGAGTTCCCCATACTATCATTTCTGATAATGGTAATAATTTCAAGAATAAGGACATGAAACAATTATGTGCTAAATTCAAAATATCCCATAAATTTTCCACACCCTATCATCCATAATACAATGACTAAGTTGAGCCATTAACAAAATTCTCAACAAAATCCTCCAAAAGACAATCCATGAAACCTGCATGGATTGGCGTCTTCATTTATATCCTACACTTTGGGCCTATTGCACTATTGACATGGCCTATTGCACGAGCAACCCATAGCCTAACCTATTGCCTATTGGCATCGTATTACCAAGTAACATAACAAAAAGGTTAACATCCACACTTTCAATGTTGGTGATCTAGTCCTTAAATTAGACTATACCCATGATAAACAAGACAAATATACCCAAAAATGGTGGGGCCCTTGTTTAGTGAAAGATATTCTTGGTCCTAACACCTATCTCCTCCAAAATAATGAAGGCCATGTTTTCAAAGAGCCTACCAATACATAATTCTTGAAAAATTACTTTACTTAGATATTTCCCTTCTTATCATGTCTTCTATATACTATTCTACTAACACTTTTTATAGGATTTCTTCATGGTTCTCACCCTCTGCAATAGTTTCTCTCTCCACATACCTTAGTTCCTTCCCCTGGTCTTTTACTTTCTCTTTCTCATGAGTTGTATTTTAAAACTATGGATAGGACGCGGTCTTCCTCATGAATTCCTTTTGCTTTCATATTTACTTTATTATTTCCCCAAGGCATTTTACACCCTCTTAGGTTTTTCTTTTTTGAGTTGTAGTGTAAAACCATGGATAGGACCAAACCTTCCTCACAAACACCATCTTTCTCATTTTTATTTTTCACATGCTTTGTTCACCCTCTTGGGTTTTTCTTTTATGAGTTGCAGTGTAAGACAATGGATAGGACCAGGCCCTCCTCATAAAATCACCATCTTTAATTAATCTAGTGTTCCTTTTCTAGAATGTCAAGAAATGATTATAAGTTTGTGATTCCATATTCTTAGCTTTGATTTCTACTTATTTTATAGATAAAACTTGCACAACAAACTATGTTAACATGCTCCCTTACATTTACAACATTCTTATGATAAGGAATCATACTTACCTATCATTATATCCATTTTCACCTTTATCACATTTTTTGCAATTTGAAGTAATTCAAATTGTTTCATGTTCATTCCCTTTGATTTCCTTTCCTTCCATTCCACTTTGGATAAACCAATGTCAAAGTCAAGATAACACTTTTATTTCAGATGAATTAACAAGACTCTTAGACACCATGCTCTCTAAGTTCTCTTTATTAGCTACCAAGTCCAAAGTTTTCAAATGATAGTAATTTTTAACACCCATGTTTGTTCTCCAAATCCATATGGAGGAGGAGTAGAAAAAGCTTTCAAAAGTTAAAAGGTAAATTATTTGAAATAAAAAACAATGATCAAAAGGAAACATACAAAGTTAAAAGTTAAAATCACATCAAAAGACATGATTCATAGCACATCTCCTATCTCCAATTGAAGATCAAACTCCACAATTGGCCTCATGATAGAGTTGAGGTCCATTGGGGTATGGTAGGCCAGTAGACTGGGATAGGAGAATTCAAAATCATCTATGGTGCTACCTACTTTCTCATGTAAGTACTTGATCTTTGTAGTAGACTGTAAGGGGTCCTAAGGAATGGGGAACACATTATGGGAAGGTAAGCCCATTTTACTTTTCATGCATATAGCCTTCATGAGATGATATTCATACTTCATTTGGTGACCTAATATTTGCATGGTTAGGAAAATTTCTTCATAGTCTTTAATGTCAAAATTCCTCTTATTTTGACAAACTTAATTTAAGTGTCTTGATTTCAATAAAGAGTTTCTCTACCTTGTTTTTTCCTTCATTTCCCCTCCACCCATTTCATTTCCTACCCTTGATAGGTAAGTTTGATTCTAAATTTATTTTCTGACCTCTATATGCCCTCTTCTTCACATCTTCAAAAACATGCTAGTACTACTTTGTTTCAATTTTCTCTATCTTTCGAACAAAATAATATCCTTGAGCAACTCTGGACTACTTTCTTTACACCATTACTTTACATTCCTAGAATTGCCCTAGGTTGATTTAAATACTTTTCCATTATTGTACCTTATTTTTTGTATATAATTGCATCCATTTATATTTTTCAATACTTTTTCCATTGTTGAGTGAGGTTGGCTTGTTACTTCTCAATCACCAATGTTGTTTTACCTTTTCATGTCTTTTTTCCATTGATGATTGGGTAAGGATTGTTACTACTCACTCACCAATGTTGTTTTGTCATTTGCTGCCCATCTTTATTTAAGGATTGTTACTGCTTTTTACATTGATGTTTGATTACCATTTTTACATGTATCCTTCATTTGACTTGGTTTGTTTGCCATTCTTACTTAAGGTTTACTTGTTTGAGTCTTTCAGTCATTTAGTAGCCTTGGATTTTCAGTTACCTGATTAAATCTAAAATTTGATTTGGGCATTTGATCCAAACTTAGAATTTATCAACCTAGTTTCCAAATTTCCAAGTACATCATGCCTACACCGCATCAGTTATCTTGGCTTTCATATGTTTATTTTTTCTCTTTAGTTTTGTATCCTTAGGTTTGTCAAAAGCAATTTCTATGCCCTCCATGATCAAAACTATAAACACAACAAACAACTATCTAATTATAAAGGTAATTCAAAGTATGCATACATTACTTTTATTTTCTATTATTTATTCTAGCCATTTACTTTCATTTGATTTATGCTTTAAATTACTGTAATTTATTTAGCTTCAATTTTATGTGTTACTATGTTCTTTTCTTGAAGCACCATCCCTTGTTGCACCTGAGTGACATGTGATGAGCTTCGAGTGGGGCATATGTATACACATAATATTCTCAAAATTAATCAATTATTGATATTTTCTCTCTTGTCAAAACCTCTCAAGTCTAAATTTCTTTGAGTGCACACCTTAAAGGGTGCTTTGGGAAAGGGGTGGGTAGACCATTAGTGCTTTGCAAGATTGTTGTCCCCTAAACCACCACTTACTATCTACACAACCTTTTTCTATGCACTTCCTTTAGCCTTACCTTCTCTCTTGTGCACTCCTCTAAGCATTTTTCCACCTTCATTAACACCTACCTAAGCCTAAAACCATTTTTGATAGTTTACATTACACTATCAACCTAGGCCGACCCTGTATTTAAATTGTTAAAAGCATGTTATGGGTTAGAGCTGACCTAGACTAAGACCTAACTTATTTTTAGAAAATATCAATACAAATTTGATTGGGCTGACCCTATTAACAAAACTTTTGGAAAGGTATAGGGTTAAATTCAACTATATATACACATTCATTTTGCCATTTCTTAGAAAGAAGAGTTAAGTATTCATTTGCCTTTCTTTACAATATGCTCTTTTACAATTCTACTTGAGGAGTTATTCCTTGGGGGTTATACTTGGAGAAGAATCTTGTCTTTTGGAAAAGTTTGGGATGCTTTGGCCTTTCTTAATGATACTTACAAACCATAACAACCTCTTGCAAAACACCTTTGGCCAAGTAAGAGATTGAGTCTCGACAAGTTCATCTTCAAGGTAAGTATCTCTAACTTTACTCCTCTATTTTAGTAGATAGAAGTAGCATAAGTAATGGCTTTTGAATATATTGTTGTATCCATTTATTAGAGTTTTACCTATACCTATATAATTTAGGATTCTCCTATGCATGTTTAATTTTTATGTTTATTAACCCCACTTTATGCCACAAGCTGTGGTGAGCACTGGGTTAGAGTTTTAATTTGCTTGCATATACTTTGTGAATATTAAAATGTGGGACTTAACTAGGGTTATTGCATAGTGTTACTTGACTAGAGGCTTTGGAACAATATCTAGTGATGTTATTGTGATAAGAGATCTATTGGTTAGGTCTAGTGGATCCATCTTGGTCATGACCTCAAATATCTAATGTATCAAAAATTGGAAGTGTAAGTAGTATTTATCTTCTTCAAGCTAGGATGATTAATATATCAATTGCATTTCCTTTTGTATACAATTTGATTTTTGGTAAGAGTCCCATCTCCAAAATAAGAATCAACTTGTGACTCCACTTTTTCTTTATCAATATAATAAGATCCATCAAATTAGCTCTTCTTTGGAGAACTTGAACAATTTTTATTTGAATGATCTAAAATAATATCAATTCTTGTGTCTTTAAAAGAAATATAATCATCCATATTTATTTTCTAATCACAAAATCCTTTATCAGTCCCTTTGATATAAGTTTGAAAAGTTTCAATCTCTTGATTGTCTTGACTAAAACATATGTCTTCAAATTCCATAATAGTTATCAAAGTTCCACCTAATTTTCCTGTATCTAAAATCCTTTTAGATATGGGGGTTTCATCATTATTTTTCTCCTATAGGTTTTAGACTTCATATCTTGATTCTTTATTCCCTTTATTTGACCATACTTCCTCATAGTGTTGTCCACGATGACAAGAAATCTAAAATAACATAATATGAAACAACAAATCTGAAACATGATTTTCCTTTTAACACCTTAGGCTATAATCAAATTTATTACCCTTCGTTATTGGTCTAAATATTCCAAAAATCTTAAGACACACATAGTTAGATGGCGACACACTTTCCTCATGTGCAAGCCTCACAACAAGGTCTTCCTGGAATTCCACCTCATAAACCTTGTGCAAATATAATTATTATTCATGTTCAAAACTTCCATAGTGATGATTCAAGAGCTTACCTATGTATTTAAATTTATTTAGGTGTCATTTTACTTGACTAGCTATCAACTTAGCTTCCTTATCTCTTCTCAACCATTCATCACACCTTTCTCTGGTCCTTATCACATCCTCTACACTTGCGTATAATGTAGCTAATTTCATTTACACACTAGTATCCACTTTGGTTGTCAATGGTGGATCATTAAAATTTTCCCCATATATGTGATTTATTCCCTTCTTTTCCATTTAAATATTTAGACAATTAATGAATGGTGCTTTCCCCTTCACAATTTCTTCCTTAACTTCCTCGTTCTTTTTTATTTATTTATCAGTAGGAGCCTTTGAGCAGTTTGCCTTGACACAAAGATCCTTGAAATGCTTAAAATTTTGATAGGAATTTCTAGGGTTATTTATGTCTAAGATCCTTCCCTTTTCACTTACATGGTGGATTCTTTTATGGGCTTTTCACTAATTTCTTTCTGGTCTAAATTCTCTTGCTACCCAATTTCTTCCTTGGGATCCTTTTGAAGTTTTGGGTTTCCATCTTTTTCTTCAAAATTTTATTTCTATTTTTTGTATATACCTCCAATAATTATTCAAAGGTATTATAAAATGTGTATACATTAGCCTTCTTATCATATTCATTAAAAGAAAAAAGTTTGACCTCATCTCTATCACACTACTCTTCTAACCATGTTTCTTGAATAAGATCATTCTTATGCATTCTTCTAAATGACTCTATGGTTTTTTAGTTGATAGAAAACTAATTCTTAATATCTTGGCTTTTTCCTATACATTTTGTCTTATTTTTTATTTTTTTCTTCAAGACAATCCCTAGCTTTTTGTTTCTCTTTTTGTATTTGCATCCACACCTCTTAGATGAGATTTATATATTCTTCCTTCAGTAAGAACTCAGGTCACAAATCCATTTTAGATTTGAAAATTATGTTATATTTCAAAACTGCAGGCTAGTAAGATCAAGTTCTCATACACTGTAATGTCCCTTTTTTGGATAATTTTAGATAATTCAGGTTTTCTCACAAACCTTTGTATTGAAAATATTGAATTATGTTTTTTTTAAAACCCTAACATAGAACCACAAAATTTTGAAAATATATATTCAAGTAAGTAGATTAATTCAAGATCTTCATATAAGCCATCATAAAAAAGTATAAGAAATTCAATTTATTTATTTGAATTAAAAGTTTGCTTTTAGCATCAATTACAACCCTAAAAATTACAACTCAATATCACTGAGTCAATGAATGAAGCAACTAACTTTTTCATCCACCAAACCCTACTAAAATTGAATTTTCAACCCTAGATGCAAATCACCACTTCCCAAATTACCTTAAGGGTTGCGTTGACCCTCAAAGAACTGACCCATTTGAGTCACCTAGTCTTCCAAGGCTGCCAACTAATTCGACCACCTTCAAACTTCCCCAAAACACTATGCTCAACCTCTAATGGCTTCTCTAAATATAATTGATAACCTTCTAAGGATGTCAATGATGATTCACTACTCACCAAACTACCCTAGTAGGTTCTTCACATTCCACAAGTGACCCTTGATTGCTAAAACATGAATTTAGATGCAAGTGTGACCTCTAAATAAGGCCACCAGATGATTATTTGAGAGTTTTTATCCTCAAATACTGAATCCAATAAGGGTTCTCATCCCCACAAGCTATGATGCAAGTAAGCATGCTTAACAACAATAATTTAATGCATAAATAATAGTGGATGGTGCTAAAATTAGATTTTCTTATCTCCATTTATACCCCTTTTCCCCTCTAATATTCCTCCAAGGTGGGTGACCCAAATGGGAGGGAAACCAATTACTCAAAATTAAACCCAAAATAGCTTCCAACTAAGGGCTGACTTACATCATAATATAAAACCCCCTTCTTTATTAAAGATAAAATTAGAATAAGTTGCCAACATAGTCACTTTTTGGCAACTAAGACATATTATTATTTTTAATTTAAGTAATTAAAAATAATTATTATTAAAATCTAGAAAAGAGGACATGACAAATTAATCATGCCTTTGGGCATAATAGAGATGAATTTATAGGAATTGTTCATGCATTTTCACTCGAAAGGTAGGACATTTGAACTATGGGGATTACGAGCAAAGTCTCCTTAATTGGTAACTTCACATCAGATGATGAAGATTCTAAAAGAGGGCCTGAAGGATTTGTATCATGATTGTTTTCCATAAAAATTTGGCTAAAAATTATGTCTACACATCTCAATTGACAAATGAGTCTTAATGACCACCCAATAATTTTTGTCACAATACCAAAGGTCTACCACCAAGAAGAGAATATGATCTTGACATAAGAGTAATTATAGGTAGTACACCACCAAACATCAAACCATACAGGTATCCATATGCCCAAAAAGTGAAATGGAAAAGATGGTACAAGAGATGTTGGAAATAGGTATTATCTGACATAGCCAAAGTGAATATTCATCCCCAGTGGTCATGGTGCAAAAGAAGGATGACACTTGAAGGATGTGTCATAATTACATAAAAATAAATAAGTACATCATCAAAGATATGTTACTTATTCTAGTAATTGATGATTTGTTAGATGAAATACATGGTACTGCTTATTTCACCAAACTAGATCTTCATTTTAGGTATGATCAAATTTAAATCACAGATGAGGATATCCCTAAAATAACTTTTAAAACTCATGAAGGCCATTATGAGTTTATGGTCATGCCCTTTGGTCTCAAAAATGCACCATTTACATTTCAAAGTTTGATGAATATTATTTTAGGCCTTTTAAGGAAGTTTGTGTTGGTATTTTTTGATGACATCCTAATCTACAACAAAACTTGGGAAGAACATTTGAATCATGTGAAACAAGTACTATTAGTTCTATAACAATATAAAATTTATGTGAAACCTTCTAAATGTGATTTTGGATTCCTCAAGGTGGATTACTTGGTTCATATTGTTTCATATGGAGGATTCAAAGTTGACCCTATAAAGATCAAAGTTATGATGGAGTGGCAATTGCTAAAGACCCTCAAGATCCTTCATGGATTTTTGGGGATAATTAGTTAGTATCATAGATTTGTAAGAAATTATGGAAGAATAACAGCTCCACTCATAATTATTTTGAATAAAGATTCCTTCCATTGGACTGAACCAATTAGCAATGCATTTGAGAAGCTAAAAGAGGCTATGTGCACCACTCCAATTTTGGTGACCCCTAAATTTTCCAAACTATTTATTGTTGAATGTGATGCATTATTATATGGCACAGGGGCAATAGTCATGCAAGAAGGAAGATCCATTACATTCGAGAGTCATCAACTCAAGGGAAATAACAATCTCAGAATAATCTATGAGAAAGAGATGATGGATATTCTTCATATAATCAAACAATGGAGACTTTATCTGATGGGTAGACACTTTCAAGTAAAGATTGATCATGATAGTTTAAAATAATTTTTAGAACAATGATTTTCATCATAATAATAACAAGAAATGGTGACTAAAATGTTAGGATATGAATTTGAAATAATCTATAATAAATGAAAAAAGAATATGGTAGCTGATACACTTTCTAGGAGGTATGAATCAGTTGAGGATTGTTATGTGCAATGACCATTTAATAAGTAGATTGGTTAGAAGAATCAAGATTAGAATGGGAGAATGAAATAGATACACATGTTTTGATTCAAAATCTTTAGCATGGTTCAGGTGTTTCTAAAATATTTGAGTGTAAAGGGAACACATTATGGGATAGAGATAAATTATACCTATTTAAGGATTTTGTCCTCAAACACAAGATCATTTAGGTTCATGCATCTCCAATAGGGTCACTTGGTATTTTTGAAGACATATAATTGAATCAAGCAATATTTATTTTGGTAATGACTCAAGGGGGATATACATAATTTTTTGGTAGAATGCATGGTTTGTCAACAAAACAAAGGAGAAATAATTAAGACATCAAGTCTTATATAGTCATTATCCATCCCTAACCAATAGTAGGAGGAGGTTTCTATAGATTTCATTATAGGGTTGTTAAGATCTAAAGATAAAAATGTCATAATGGTGGTTGTCAATAGGCTCATATAATATGCTCATTTTTTTCCTTATTGTTATCACATAGGATTACACCTATCTTAATTATGTAGCTTGTTGTGTAAGTGCCTAATGAAACAATGGAAAACCTCTAAAGCTGTGGGACTTTGTCAATTTGAGGTTGATCTCTGAAGAAGGCTGACTTCCTTTCACTAAAATCTCATGCAAACTGATAAGATATCAACCTTGTGAAAATCTCGCTCTTTAATGCTTTAGGATCCTAAACTAAGGTTTTAATGGGAAAAGGGTTGAAGAATTGAAATTTGTAGAAAAATGAAAATATGATGATTGCACCAAACTTATATAGTGGATCTAGATGCTTGCTTGGAAAGCACAATAGGGCAAAAAATAGATTAAGTTTATTTTTAAGCATAAACTTAAGCATATTTGAAACCAAAGGTAGTATTTTAGCTATTCTTCAACAAAGGGAAAAAGATATTTATTTATAATAATATTATCAAGAGTGAAAAATAACATAGATGAATTCTCTTGAGACTGAAATAAAAGATAAAAACTTCCATAAAGAATCAAATAACTTGCATGACACAGAGATTCCAAAGACAAGAAAGGCAAAACTCAACTTTATTTCTCGTTAAAGGCTATAGCTTGTAGCAAATACATTCAAAATACAGAAAAATATTACTAACAACAAAAGATAGATTGGGCCATGGGGTTTGCCCATCTTTATAAAGAGTCTCTCATACATGAGAAGTAAATAACAAAACTTGAATGCCTAGTTGAAGGAGATCATGTAAATATGAAACCCTCATGCAAAAAGGCAAGTTCTTCTATTTCCAACATTTCTAAACTTGTGGAATGGCTAGAAAAAGGCATGCAAGAGGTGGGCATGATTTTGGAAGTGGTTTTGGCATAGCTAGAGATCTTCATGCAAGGTTCCTTGGGTGATGGCTGGAAATAACTCTCCATGCAAGAATGACGCTCATAATTACTTTGTCTTTTTCCAAATGAAAGATAATATTGAAAATAATTTTTCAAACTTATTTTCATGTAAACCCTAGCGTGCAAGACTAAAGTGAGACTTTTTCTATATCCAAGCCTTTATCACTTTTTACCCAAAAAGGGAGCATGCAATTTTCTTTATGACATTGCACCCTTTCATTTCACATTAATGAAAACAGAAAGTGCAATTTACAGCTTGGTTTTTGCAACTTCCTCATTTTTAAGATATAAAGTGAAAAGTATATGTTTTTATCTTTCTCAAAAGAGTTATATAAAAAAAATACACAGTTGCACTTTGTAATTACAAATTACAATTATAATGTCTCAAAAATGAGGGTACTCATGATAGCAAAATTTTAAAATATTTGAAAGAGAGGGAAAATTTAATTTGTCTTCAAAATAGCTTCAAATTTCTTGTCACTTTATGCTTGTAGTTTATCTGAGTATGCATCAAAGGCCTTGAATATTTCCTGTATTCATTCTTCATCTGACCCGTAAGAATAAATGTTAGAATCTATGCAATCTGCCTGTACATCAAATAACTCTCTTTGGAAAGCTCTAATACCTTGAATTTTGGTTCTCATTCAATCAATTACCTTCTTGTAATTGATAAACATATGGATTGAACTTAAGACAAATATTGTGTCTTTTCTAGACTACTTTTCAACTATTTCCTTAAAATGCTCCTTAACCTATTCTACTTGGTAGAGATAGTCGGTATCATCCAGTGGTTGGCATGACATTAAATTCATCATGCCATCAGTCTCATATAGCACATCAATAACTTTATCGTGAGCCTCCTTGGGTAGTTCAATATACTTGGTCAATATTCTTATCTAGAATTGGGTAACCCTATGTAATTCCTCATGCTCAATAGAGTTCTTCAATATATTCTCGATAATGAGGGTATCCATATCTATTGACTTTATGGTTCTCAACTTGGGATAATACATGTTCAGAGTTTGGATCTCCTCTTCACAACGACTAATATGTGCTTTCATAATTTCCTTTCTCTCCATGATGATACCATAATGTTCTAGCATTGCTGCAAGGGCCCTGTTACCACTTGTAATCAATTCCTTAGACCATTCCTTTATAGCCCTTCCCATGTGAGTATTCTCTCATATAGAATTAATTTAACTTGATTCAGATTGATTAGTTGTACTATCTGTGGCTATTATGATGTTTTATTGGGCTTTATGAATTGGTTGAGTGCTTTGGTCAACTGATTAACCTTCCTCTTTTTGGTGACTAATTGGGATAACCAACTGGGGGTAGCCTTTTGTGTATCTGGCATAGTTACCAAATAATCTATAGCTAACGTAGTTGCACTAACTAACATTGTGACCAAGGAGGACTCCTTAGAAGATGACATTGTTGATAGCTTAGGATGTGTCTTTATAGGGTTCTCCTTGCCAATATCTTGTAAACTTATTACTATACCAAGTGTTTGAGTTGCTCCAAGCTCAACTAGTGGTATGGATGAAATACTGGAAATAGGGGAAGTAGGAGCAATGAAAGTAGGGACCATGAATTTAGGAACTAGTGGAGGGGTGGAAACCAAGGCACTAAAAGTGTAGATTAGGTGTGTGAGGCCACTTAGGGTTGGTGAGGTGAAAATGGTGGGTTGAGAGGAAGAGGGAATAGTACTCACTCCAGAGGTTGAAGTGGCTTGTGGGATGGTAGTCAGGATAATTGATTCTGAGGCAATGTACTATTGAGTGGTGTTAGGGATCAATGGTGATGAAATGAAAGGAATTATGAATGGAATAGAAAGTGGGAGTGGATCAAATAGGGAAGGAGAAGTGGGAGGAAGGGAAAGTGAAGTGGAAATTTAGACTTCTACTATAGGGGGTCCCTGAGTGCTCCCTAGACTTGTTTATGATATTTACACTTGGCTTATTAAGGTGAGTAGAGTAGTAGATGAAGTGGGGATGAATGGAGGGAGAGGAGCTAAAACTTGTGATACAATGGGAACTTGGGATGCTTGATGAGGAGAGGCATCTGATGGAAGTGTTGAAGCCTCATATACTATAGGAGTAGGAGAAGGAGGAACAATGGTTATAGGGGCTAGTGTTATAGGATTTGAAGTAGTATATCCTTGTGTTTTTGGTGTTGTCTCTTCTATTGAAAGTTATATGGGTTCATTTGTAGCTTCCCCTTCCTTACTTGTTTCTCCTTTCTTGGCCTTAGTCTTTGTTTTCCTCTTATTTTTCTATTCAAGTCCCATTGATGATTCACTAGGGCCCTCCACTATTTGTGTAATGCCCTCTATTTTTAATTTCAGGAGCTTTTCCTTAACTCCTATTGTTTCTCTTATAACTTGCACTCATTTACTCAGCCAATTAATAGTCCTATTGATGACATGAGCTATTCTATCAACGAGAGAAAATGACTTGAGAACTAACCACCTAATTGGTGGTAGGGGTTTCCCAATGACTTGGGTGAGGTATAGTGGATCCACTCTAGAAACATCATCTTCTAAGTTATCAGGAACTGGTGCCAGATCATAATCCTTTATTTGATATAGGGACATTCTTGAGTAGTCCCTCATTCTCACCATCTCTTCATCATCACAATCATCCTAGTAATCTTCACAGTATGGCACATGTTCATATGATACCAAATATAATACATTGGTGATTCTACCATATGGGTCAAAATATGGCCTGGAATCTAGGGTCTTCAATGTTACTTGGCTCAACTCTACCTCTACACCTTTGGACTTCAAAAGAGTTTGGCAGGTATAATGGCCAATAGAAACAAGGAAATGAATCCCTGCCTTGTGTCTATCTAAGAGGACCTTATGGGTTTTTTCTAGTTGCCACACCAACTCCAATAATGCCCATTTATCACTTACATACCGGGGGAGGGTGAAGGGACAATCACTAAAGCCTATTTCCCTAATGTAAGAATATGTTGGTAATTGTATAAAGAAAGATCCCTATTTAGTGATTTCCTCTTTTTTTTCCCTTGAGAACCTCTCCTTAAGTTTTGAATCAAACATGGTGATGATGTTGTAGATGAAAGCATCATTAACTCTTCTAAAGTGTTGCTTACTAGCTTGAAGGGTGAGGTCAGGGTAGTAGTTGTATACTCTTATTATTTCATTGAGAACAAAAATGAGACCTGGAAACAATCTCCCCTTAGCCAAAATATAAACAACATATGAGGTCATGTAAAATTTGTTTGAGGTTTAAACCTCCAACATCTATTGATGAAGAGAATCGCTGATTAATTATGCCCAATGTATATATTGCTTATTCTCTTGTATACTCTAAATATACTAATACATCCATTATTCATAGCACTGGGCATCGAGACTACTAGTGACTCTATGTAGCAATGTTATCATATCTCCCACCTCCTCTATAAAATTAGACCTATACATTGTCTTGGGAAATCTAGTGGAGGAGTGCTTAGAGGTGTTGAGCCATTATTTATTGATTATCTTTTGGCATCCATCTCTCTTCTCCTCATAGAACTGTGTAAATGTTTTGAGAGTTGTATCCAAATAACTCTCAAATTCAAGAATGACAAACACTGTGTTGATGTAGTTGAAGTCAAGGTCCAAAATATTTTCTCCCTTATCATTATACACTTGCCTCTTGTTGGGGTCATAATGCTGAGCCATTGTCAAAATCAATTCAGGACTTTGAATGGTTAGGGTTAAGGCTATAGCTTGTGGAAGTCCAAAGTCATAAATACTTTATATCCAGTCATTTTTGAATTCTATCCCTATTCTAGCCCAAAAGTCTCCTAGGTCAATATTACCTAAATTTGTATTACTAATTTTTATGAGGTTGGATTCTAGACAAGAAGCTGCTTTAGGACCCTTAGATTTTGAACTTCATCTCTTTGGGAGGCATGAGGATTATAGAAAAAATCCTCTAAGTGACCAACTATGGAAGTTGGTAGAAACTATTGTTGTATGGTGCACTTATTCCTTCTGGTGGAACTTGGAGGTGTTATGAGCATATCTAATATCTGTAGTGCATGTAACTTAAGAATCTTTAGCGGAGGTGGCACGTGTTTGAGGTAGGTCCACTCTTCATGGTGATGCAAGGATGTTGGGTTCTTGGTAGAAGTGGGAGGTGCTTGAGGCATGTCCACCATCCGTGGTGAAATGGAATATCTACAAAGGTTAAGGGTGCTTGAAACATGTCTAGTATCCATAAGGATGCTGGGGTAAGGAATATTGGAAGGAATATTCTCTAAGTTTTGAATAGGAAATACATGTTTAGGAATATTCAATTTAGCCAGGCAAAATTTTGAGATTTCAATTGTGAAAAATCAAGAGGGAAAATGAAAATTTTAGGATGAAAACAACCTCAAGGTGAAGCTTTCAAAACCCTAGACTACCTTAGACTGCTCTAGACACGCAAAATAATTTTCTATAATACTTGAAAGAGACAAACCCTAAACTAGACATTTTAATGAAAACCCCAAAATGAAAGGAAAAAACCTTGGAAATTCTAAAGCTTTAAGGGAATGGAAGCTTGAAGCAAAAATTGACACAAAGAGGTAACATTTTCTCATGCAAGTGACGTGACTTGAAATTTTTCATTCATTTTTACTTGAAGTACTATTCATATGCACGAGGCTCGAGGTTTAGCTACAAGGGTATAGGTGACCAGAGCTCCAAAAACATATTAACAATTTTAAACAATGATAATAATTTGTAAAAGATTTAGATTATATAGGAAAAACTTTATAATTAATGTGGGTAATGGTGGTAGGTGGTAGAGGTTGGACCTTCTTTAATCAAGTCCACTCTCTGTGGCTCAAAATGGCTCAGCAGGAAATAGGGTTCATCGTGCACTTTGCACATTGTGAAAAACTTGTAATGTGCACTTCGATCCCTGCTTCATGCAAAAGGGTTTGAATTTGGCCTTGTGGGGTTAGAATTTCTTGAAGTAGGTCCACCTCCCATTGACGATTTAATGAATTGGTAAGGAATAAAGCTCAACGTGCACTTTATACATTATAAAAATGTGCAATGTGAACTCTAGGCCCTACTTCCCATGAGAAAAGGTTAAGGTGGGCCAATGAAGGTTGGACCTGCTTGAAACAAGTACACCTTCCATGGGGAGATTTAGTGGTTGGTGGGATCTAGAGCTTGTCATGCACTTTGCACATTGTGAAATCATGTAATGTGCATATTGAATTCTAAATTCTATCAGATGGGTGCATGGTGGGATTCAGAGCCCACCATGCATTTTGCATGTTCGAGAATGTGCAAAGTGTATGGGGAGTTTTTGATTTTGTGGACTTTAGATTTTGGTGCCTCGCAAGACCCAGGACCCACAAAGTAATTTATAGTGGTGCAAATTGCATCTAGAGTTCCAAATTCTATGAGGTAAAGGAAAAATGATTTTTTTTGGGAGGGTTAAGGGTTTTATCTAAAAAATAAAAGGGTTCTCCCTTAGGTTTTGCGATGTAATGAGATTTTTGGGTCAAAAATCTCAACACTTATCATAGCCATGCTAGTACAATAGTTGTTGCTTTTCTCAACATAATTCAAAAGTTACATGGTACTCCCAAAACATTGTAAGTGGTTGTGATCCTATCTTCACTTGTATATATTGGACTAAATTATTTACATGTTTGGGTACTCAATTAGATCATATCTCATCTTATCATACTCAATTTGATGGGCAAATAGGGGTTGTCAATAAATGCCTACAAGGATATCTGTATTATTTTGCATTAAATAAATAGGAACTTTGGGTCCATTGGTAGGCACTAGAATAATGGAGGCACAAAACTTCCTTCCATACCTCTTCTAAAATGTCTCCCTTTGTGGCACTTTATGGTTATCATCCCCCATCCATCACTTCATCTTTGAAGGTGCAACCTAGGGTTTGAACTATTAAGGAACACATTTAACATCAACATGAGAAATTGACTAATTTAAGGGAGAATTTATTAATGACACGAAATAGAATGAATTAACAAGTTGATCAACACTATAGTGAGAGGAATTTTATATCAGTGATTGGGTCTTTGTGTGCTTGCAACCATATAAGAATATTCCTTTGAAGCAATATAAAAAAGACATCAAATTTTCTCTTAAGTATTACAACCCTTTTCACATCTTATAGAAAATTGGTAGTGTGGCATATAAGTTAGAGCTACCCAATCCACTCACATATACATCTTATATTTCATGTATCTTACTTGAAGAAAGATATGGGACAAAGAGTTTCTATGTATATTAAGTTACCTAAATTGGATGAAGAAGGTATAATCATTATGTAACCTAAGGATATACTTTACACTCGAACAAAAAGGCCATGAATAAGAGAGCTTAATGAGTATTTGGTCAAGTGGAAGAGACTGAATCATGAAGATATAACCTGAAAGGATGAATATTTCTTGCAATAACAACAATAGTTGATTTAACAATGAGGGAAACATTATTTTGAAGAATAGGGGCATGTTATGCCCTTAATCTATAGTACATCTAGGGATATACATGGCTGACTTATGGTTTACATACCTTTCATATTAACTTATTGTATTTATTCATGTTCTTAGTATGGTCGACCTATGGAATAACCATGGCTAGGTAGAGTATATAGGAGGTAGTGGTTATAATTATGTCATCATATTGCAAATTCTTCTTTTATTACAATATTATGGAGGTTTCCACTTCAAAGTGGTTTAGTCATAATTATTAAGTATTATGCTCTTTTGTCAATTATTGTTTTGGATCTAATCTTCTCTTAATTTGACGATATATTATTTGATTATTATTATAAAACATCATCACATAACATTAGACTAATACATCACAAACTATAACATACTAAACTAAGGTATATCTCAAACATATCTTAGTGTATCATTAGAATCTAGATATTATTTAGTTCTACTTATTCAATAATTACAAATGATCAAATGAAGTATCAAGAACTAATAATCTACACCTAAGACCTCGTGAGAATACAAATATTAAGATAATAATGCTAATATTAAATCAATACAATGTAAAATTTCACTAGAAAACTCATCTTTATGTATGATTTGGCTCAGATGTAGTTTCAATAGGTATTCACTAATTCCATCTCATAATGAAACATATTATTTAAAATCTTGGTTTAGTTGAAATTGATGAAGATTAGAAAGGTGATGCACAGGAAGACTTAAAAATATGATAGTACTTTGTTGTCTAATTTGAGTGTGTTTATTGTAAAAGAGAAGAGATATATTTATAATAAATTTGATTCAATGAGGACCCTTCATATTGACTCCAAGATGGATGGCTACAAATGCATCCTCTCTAAGACACATAGATCAACACATGTATTGATCACATGAGCCCTTCATCTTATCCAAGATGAAGGGTGGAGAATAGCTCTTGAAAATATCAAGGGAGGATTAACATTAACCTTCCATCTTACATGCAAGATGGAGGGTGCAGAATTCTCCTTAAATTATTCTTTTGAGAGTCAATGTGGATCCTTCATGTTGTTTCCAAAATGAAGAGTGGGGAATCATTCCCAAGAAAGCACATGGATAATCAATGTAGGCCCTTCATCTTGTTTCTAAGTTGAAGGGTTGAGAATGTTCCCCAAAAATATCTCACAAGATTCATTATGGGTCCTTCATATTATATCCAAGATGAAGGGTGGAGAACAATCATTTATATTAATTCTTTTAGTAATTAGTGAGCTCATAAAAAAATATTCCCTAGGATCTCAAGATTCTTTCTTGAATGAAATTGCCCTTTTGGGAAGAAAAGGAAAATGAAGCATTAATAATTGAAAGAAAATTATAATTCCATTTGAATAGAATTATAATTTCATTTCCATATAATTATAATTAGAAGAATGATTGATTCAATTAATCAAAGATTAATTTAATTAATATGATGTGGGGAATTTGATTAGAAGAATGATTTAGGTAAGGGAAAATTAAATGCATTAATTGATCAATGAAGTAGAATTAGTGAATTGATCAGAGTAGAAGAATTAACCAAAGAAAATGACCAAAATGATAATTGAACAAACTTAATATGGTGAAATATCCCACTTAGGGATGCCCTAAGGTGAATTCAAACTCATACATTAGATGAACATATGATTTCAAACTAGTTTGTGTGTAATTATGGGAAGTTTTTTCCTTTTTTAATTTTGACATGAAAGTGATAAAAATGGAGTGTCTACACTTAGCATATATTACAGGTTTCAACATTGTCCCTAACCTTTCTAATAGGTGTCGCTATCATCATCAATGCTTATGGCAGGTGACTCTAGGCTGAAATTGGATTTGACAGTTGTGTTTGCTAGCTTCTTTTATTTCACTTCCTCACTCCTATTTTGTGTGTTGTAACTTGTAATATCCATAAAACATTAAATAAAATTTTGAGGTTATACATTATATTTAATGATTAATGTGAACTAACTAGTCATCTAGTTTTAGGCCTCACAATGATAACAAATATGTCAATAATTCTATATTTCAAAGTGTACTAAAAAAAAAAATCAAATAAAGAATATCAATGATCATGTCCTGAATATGACCCCTAGTGATGCAATCTAGAAATATAGAGTAACTAGCTTGTACACGAGCTTATATTAACTAAAGGTTGGAAGCTAATGCACATCAATGTAAGGGTGAAACATTTTATATTATTTAAACCTGAATTAGTTTCTAGATTGGGGTTATATAGGGTTAAAGGGGCAAAGATAGCCCAGGGCACACATATGATAAAATATCTCTAAATCAAGTTAATTGGGTGCTAAACTTAGATATAAACATATACTAAATTTATTAAATTGAGATAGGCTAAAAATAGTAATTACAACTATGCTAGATATGGAAATGACAAAGAAGTAACACACTTAGCTCGTTCTAATGCTAATGTAGTTTTGGATCTATAATAGACATGGAGTAGACTAGAAGAGGATTTTGGAATAATCATCAGATTCTAGATTAGATGCTTTTAGAGTTGTAGACACTAGCGGCAGCCTGTCATGGTTGTGTTGATGCTACTATATGAACCTAACATAATTGTCATGTATGAAATACTTGCTGAAAAAGGATGTGACCACTTGGATGCTTTTGGGTTTTAATTTGTCCTCACTCTGGTGCATTCAAATCTAGGTCATGTGTAGACACTATTTTATGATTATATAACACCCCAGTCTTGAACACTTGGCAAACTCAAAGCTTGGTTGTTCCTCTTAGTTCCATACATTTCCTACTTTTGTAAGTCTTACTTATCCTCTATCTTATGCCCCTTGGCCTATATATCTTAATCTGACTAGTCTTATATTGATGACCCAGGTCTTCTATCTCATGTTTAAAAAGTACTTATCTTCTATCTTTGCAAGTTTTGAATGTGTACCTACTTTTATGCTCCCTAGACACTAACATTTAGGATAAACACTAGCATCGACACTTTTGTCCTGACCTGATGCAAGTGTGTAGTTCCCTAAAGTCATCAATTTTTTAAATGAAATGTATATTAATGGTTAGCCTAAGTTTTTTAATGCGAGATATTACTCTAAAAGGATTCATCACTCTATCAAGCATTCTATCAAGCATTCAATTGAATAAAGCTTCCCTATTTCCATACTAGTCATAGGTACAAAACATCTACAAGTTTGAAGTACTAAAAGAGTAGTCCAAGAGCTTGATTTTCCAAGTTATAAGCTAGGTCATTATTGTACTTACTTTGCACAATGTTGCATGATTCACAACGAGCTAACACAAGAAAAAACTACATGAGTCTAAGGCCCTCTTTTAAAATATTGGATATGTAGGCAACACCATCTGATAGTGGGGTCTTTGGGGTTAGCTTGACACTATGTTCCCACTAACCCATTTTCCCCTAAGGTCACTATGAAGATGGAGAAATAAGTTTTATCATTTCATAAGGAGTGATAGTCCATGGCCTATATCTGAATGCACTAGAGTGAAGGTGAAGCAAAACCCAAAAGCATCTAGGTGGTTGCATCTTTATCCAACATGTATTACATAAAGGACACTTGAGTCAAACCTATATAGTAGCATCGATGCAGCTATCCCAAATGATGTTAATGTCCAAATCTCTAAAAGTGTTAGATATAAAATCTGATGACTATTATATAATTTCCTTATAGTCTACTTTCTACTTGTTCTAGATCCAAAATTACATTAGTATCAGAATAAGTTAAGTACATCACTTCTTTATCATTTCCATATCTAGCATATTTGTACTTTATATATTTATACTATTTTAGCATAATTCAATGTATGCTTATATCTAAGTTTAGCATCTAATTAGCCTCCTATATATCTGATTACCACCCTTGTGCCATTTCATTTCTATATACCCCTTTAATCAAATATAGGGTTAACAATAATATCACCTTAGATTGCATTTTAGGGTTAAACATTTGGTGAACCTAATCTTTGAACATCCAATCCTAAGACAAATTAGGGTTTTCTTTTCTTTTCTAATTGATGTACTCTATTACAAATTTTATATTTTTCATTTGTGAAACAATGGAAAATATTTGGTTTGAAAAATATTAGTGCAAAAGTCTGATTCCAAATGGAAGATAAATCAACATTAATTAATCATCTCAATAATAATAAGAGCTTAATGGATGTTTTTTTATATCTTACAAGAGATGAAATAAGTAAAAAAGATACAACTAAGGGTACCTCACCTAATGATGGTGAATCCTTAGAAGGCACTCTAACTAATCCCACACCCACCAATCCACCTACAACTAGTGGAGGCACAGGTTATGTGTTTAAACCTTTGTTTCTTAAAACTACTATTGATACATCAATCATGGACTTACCCATTATTTCAACACAAGTATTGGTTTTAATTCCTATTACTACTTAAAACATGTTTTCATCCCCTTTGGTGACTACTCAAATTGCTGATCTAAATCCCATTGGGCCTACAATTTAATCACTCTACATTATAAATACCTTGAAGGAGAAGGTTACAAATAGTGAACACAATGCTTTAAAATCTTCTCATGATATCTTTCACTTGAGATCTCTTTTTATGATGACAAAGGTGATCCTGAACAACATCTTTCAACCTTTTATGTGGCATGCCTTGATTATGCCTCCAATGATAAACTTTTGACTAAATTATTTTCAAGAAGCCTCAAGGACCATGCTTTGAGGCAGTTCTATGATTTACCTCTCTAATCCATAAAAGCATTTAAACCTTTTGCAAACCAATTTTTAGCACTTTTTTCCATTACTATTTCTAAAAAGGTTTCCTATGCTCAAATTTCCAAAATCAAATAAGGAACCAATAACCTATCAATGAATATGTTTTGACATATAAGACAATGCTAGCTAAAATGACAAATCTTATGGTAGACAAAGAGTTACAAGACATATTGAAGCAAAATTTGCTTACTCATTTACATGAGTCCTTTGTTTTTAAGAAGTTAAAAATGTTTTTATGACTTGTGCCATATTGTACGAGACCATGAAATGAAGATTATGTCATTGAATAAGTTTAAGTATGTAACAAACACACTAGTTGCATTTATATCTCGTACCAAATTTACAATCAATCCAATTTATACGGTATAACCTCCTAAGCCTAAAAAGGAAAAAACACCATGATTAACATAGTTAGACAACAACCTAATCTAATTGTTTTAACCAATACACCCAAAAGATAATTTACATGTTTACCCGAGTCCCCAACTTTGTTACTCCTATGATTACTAGAGTTCTAGCTTATATCTCTCCATCATCCTATCAAGGTTCATATGAGTCAAATTTTACCTAAAGGATATGATGATTATTTTGATTATAATCAAGGACCAAAACATTCTACAAGCAAATGATTTACCTTGAAGCATGAGATCCAAGATCTTATCGATGACCAAAATCTTACATTTGAGCTCCAAAGGAATCAGGATCATGACCTAGTGATCACCAATAATATAAAATATTTAACAATCTTTTACAAGACCATTTAAAGAAGGAACCACAAGTCCAAATGGAATATAATGCACATCATCTTCCATCACATTATGGGCACCCACTAGATGGGATTATTTATACTTACATGCGACATATACCTCCTATTGTTTAGAAACATTATATTTCTTTTGATGATAGTGAAATTAAGGATGATGAATTTGATCTTCATTCTCTATTCATTTAAGCATGCCTTGAAAAATAACCCATACACAGTGTTATGATTGATAATAGTGCAAGTGAGAAAATTTGCACCATGACATTACTTATGCACTTGGGTTATACTGATAATGATTTACATCCTTCTACTAGATCAGTTAGAGCATTCGACAGGGCTTTCTAGAAGGTTCTTAGTGAGATTGACTTATATTTATAGGTTGATCCCATGCATGTGGTTACTACCTTTTTAGTTATCCCTTCCACCTGCATCTTTGATATGTTATTGGGAAGACCCTAGATATACACTCTTTGAGTAGTACCTTGTACAATGCATGAGTGTGTTAAATACATTCATGCCAATTGGGTAATTACAATTTATATAATTTCATATGAGCATCCTCTTAAACAAAAAAAACTTATACCTAGATAGCTAGCTATCAAGCCTACTAAGGCTAATTCACCACAAGAGGGTAAACAACAAGAAATCCCATTTACTAGGTGGCCAATACTTGAGAGACCATTACATTAGAGACATACAATAGATTCCATAGAATCCCCATCTTCTACCACACACCATATTCAAATATCTAGAGCATTTCTAAATGTACATATTACTATTATACCAAAGAAACAAACAAACACTCAATGTTGGGTTCCTAGAACCCTGACTCCTATTACTCCTACTATTGCTTCATAACTATAAAGTCCTCTTTTACATATGTAGAGCACCATTACATGCTCCTCGATGGCATAAAAGGGGTATTAAACTAGGTTCACAATGGCAAGAAATATATGACCATCCATTGGATGGCATCATAGGATGATTTTTCCTCTTCAAAAAATCCAAAAAATACCCAAAAAATTAAAAACATTCAAAATTTTTTTTTTTTTGGTACCTACATGTTCTACTAGCTCCTTGGAATCTATTTGTTAGTTCTATGTCGATAGATGGCATATTTAGTTACTTCTACATAAAAACATATGTGTCACACTTCTACTTGAGTGTGATACAAGCATACACAAATACATGATCTATTCCTATTTTGGGTGTTGGGCTTTCCCTCTACTCATGTCATATAGACATTGGGGGCATCCACTTCCTTGATCTTGATACACACAAGTTATATGGTTCAATGACCATATTTCATTATCATATTTGAGCTTATATATGGACTTACACATGCCTATTATCCATGATTATATATTTCATAGGGTACTTGATATGCTATACACTTGACATTTTTCCTAACACATTAGATCCATAGGCTATTATGACATGTTTATGTTGGTTGCTTATACTTTACTTTATGCACTTCCTTGAGTGTTTTACCTTACTATTATATTTATTGTTCGAGCATTTTAATATGCTCCTTTACTTGTGGTCCCCATGCCAATGTATGCTTCCATTGATATTTACATATGTCATTGTTTATTGTATGGACATTTAAATGTCATTCTTACTTTTATGGACATGTGACTAAGGCATGTCCTTTTGATTGTGTGGCATTTGAACATGCCCCTTGTTTGTGGTCTCCTTAGACCATTACCTTTTGACTTATTTTTGAGTGCTCTTGTGTGTGTGCTTGTTTGATTGTCGATCTTGTATTGTCACTATCTAAATTTTGCCATGAATTTTATCATGCATCTTAGGCCTACATGTGATCATATTGGTTTTATGTGCTTTAATGATATATTTACCTAAACTTGTTCCATTTTATATGTTACATGGTTACATTCAAAAAATTACACAGTTATCTTATCCTTTTGAGGTGAGGTAACGACCAATTCCTATCTTTCCCTCACCTCAAAGGGGGGGCATATTAGTGGGGGCATGTCATAGAGGCATGTTCTCCACACTTGGCACAATTTCTATATTTAGTGGGGGCATGATTCAGAAGCATGTTCTCTACACTCATTTAGTATATGCTACTTATATCAATTTTTAAATTTCGTAGGGGCATGTCATATGGGAATAGATTCCACACATTCATAGCTCCCAAATTTAGTGGTGGTATGCTTTATAAGCATTTTATCTACACCTATTCAGTATTTATCATCTCTAGTTTATAGTGGGGGCATGTTTTGAAAACATGTTCTGCACATTGGTATTTATATCAGTTTTCAAATTTCTCCATATATAGTGGGGACATGATTTGGAAGCATGTTCTCCACACTTACACAGTTTTTCAAATTGGCCAAAACACATAGTTATATGATTTAGATTCATAATTGTGGCATAATTCTATACATTGGTACCATTGTTATACACAATTTCAACATGAGACATATCTAAGGTGCATATGTTATGCAATATGTGCCTAATATTACAAAATCCAAACCAATTTTAGATTTCAAAACTTTTTAATGGAATGTTACCACATCATGGACTTTTTCATACTAATACCCTACATTTTTTTATAGACTTAAATGAGTCAATCTACTATAGTAGTTGGTTCAGTTTTTGGTATAGTTGAGATGATAAAATCACTTAATGTTTCCAAGTTTTCATGTTGGAATTAATTTTATCATCCAACCTCACCAGGTTATAAGTATCATTGGAGTGCATGGTTGAGATAATCTCAACTACCAGGTGGCAACTCATGTTTTGATCCAAATTCGGGGGCATGTGCCTTCCAATATCTCTTTCTCTATCTATCTCCTTGGATATATGAACTTTAAAATTTATCCATATTTATCCTAATCTTAGTTTTAGAGCCTTAAAATGATACATATTTTTCAAAATAATTTGCCAATAGGCAAGGCAATTACATCTACACATATGTGTACTCCTGAACCTCATTCTTTCAATTTCAAGTACTTTCAATATGAGATTATATACACTAATGTTATATTGTAACATGATCTTGGTTACAGGATAATCACCAGTAAAGCACTCAAGTTAGGCACATGCAAAGACAAGGCGTGCATACATACCCATGTAAGCATTATTTTCCTTTAACCAAAATTTTTATTATTATATTAAGGGGGTGGGAATGTAGGCACTATTTTATGATTATATACCACCTCAGTCTTGTACACTTGGCTAACTCAAACCTTAGTTATTCCTTTCATTTTTATACCTTTCCTGCTTCCACAAGTCTCACATATGCTCTATCTTGTGCCCCTTGGAATATATGTCTTAGTCTGGCTAATTTTATGTTGATGACCTAGGTCTTCTATCTTTCACAAAATGCTTGAAATTTACTTATCTTCCATCTCTATAAGTTTTGAACCTATACCCACTTTCCTACTCCCTAGACACTAGTGTTTGGGACAAACACTAGTATTGGCATTAGTGTCCCAACTTGATGTAAGTGTTCAGTGCCCCAAATCCATATATTTTTCAAATGAAATATATAATAATGGTTGGCATAAGTTCTTTAATAAAAGTTATTACTCCAAAAGGATTGATATGAATACAAGATCAACCCTCATTCATTTATCACCTAGCAAAAGACCAAAGAGACCAAGGCAACTTATTAAAAGCACTATATCAAACATTAAATTGAACAAATCTTCATTATTTCTATACCAATCATATGTACAACACATCTATAGGTATAAAATGCTAAATGAGTAACCCAGGAGCCTAATTTTCTAAGTTACAAGTTAGGTCACTATTATACTTGCTTTTCATAATATTGCATGATTCACACACAAGCCAACACATAGGTGAGAACTACATGAGTATAAGGCCCTCTTCTAGAGTATTGGCCTATGTTGGTAATGTCTTATGATATTGGGGCCCTTGGGGTTGGCTCAAAACCATGTGTCTACTAACCCATTTTTTTCCAAGGTCACTATGAAGATGGAGAACTAGGGTTCTTACATTTTACAAGGAACGATGGTCCATGAACTAGATATAAATACACCAGAGTGAAGGTGAAAAAAACCTATAGGGATTTTGATGGTCCTATCTTTTTCTAGTAGGTATTTCATACATGACACTTATATTAAACCCAAATAATAACGTTGACACAACTATCCTAATCTGACATTACTGTTTAAAACTCTAAAAGTGTCAGATTCAGAATCTAACTATTATTTTAGAATTCCTTATAGTCTATTTTATACCTATTTTAGATCCAAAACTATATTATTAGGAGAATAATCTAAGTACTGATAGGATTAGGAGCACAATTGATTACCTTTGTATAAGCAACTAAACACATAATTAAACTAGAAGTAAAATGTAACTAGAATTCAGAAACAACACAAAATATGAGAGACAATACAATCTTGTATTAACACTCTTCCAGAAGGAAATACAATGAAGAAATTACACTCTTCCAACACCTCTTGGGTGTACCAATAATTCTCTCTCAAGATTTCTCTCTCACATAACCAATTACAACCACAACTCAAACACAGAGTTGTACCCTCCACCAGTCAGTAACAATACTGCCATTACCAAGTACTCAAAGTACTCCAAGTAGATCTCCCTGATCTTGCAACAACCTACAAATCAACTGATCTTACTTACCATGTAGATCTCCCCTGATCTTGCAACAACTTGCAGATCAACCTGATCTTACAATTGGAAGGATCTCTTCCTTGTCCTTGATTATAATATAGCCCCATGGGTCTCTTAAATAGATCCCATGCAAACAATAATTAGACTTCATAATTACAATAATTAGAAACACAGACTCAAGACTAAAATTAGTCTTTTACATGCAAACTGACTGTCCGTCTAAAATTAGACTAGTTCTAGAAGCGCATGCAAATGCACACACACACAATTGCCAACGTTGGTTCCTGTCTGACCGATGTCGACCAAACCATAATCGACATCAGTTACTGCGAACACTAAAGATGACCAACATCAGTTGATCAGACTGACGTCGATTGCTCTGCAACTCAGTAACCTCCTCCATTTGCATCAGTAAAGCTTTTAGCTCCACAACTTAACAATCTCCCACTTGGAGATAAACAACTACACCTATACCTGTACCTGTACATCATCTAATTTTGTTTCCTGGCTTGTATCCCTCTTCAAGTTTAGTCTTGAAGACCAACCACCACATATCCTGTGGTGCTACTCCTGTCATCCAAGTAACCTACCATATCTGAATCTACATACCCATGTAGAGAAGTGCTTGACGCTGCATAGCATGTTAACCTGCTACTGGTCCCTCTCAGATACCTGAGAATCCACTGAACTGCTTTTCAGTGCTTCTTTCTCGGATTAGCCACAAACTTGGTGACAACTCCCACTGCTTGGGCAATATCAGGTCTAGTACACATGTACTCAACCTCATCATGTGATTTGGGACACTGTTCTATTTAGTGTCCATCCATAGGTGTGCTCACCATTTTGTATCCTACATATTGAACCTCTCCACTACCTTATTCACATAATCATCCTGAGACAACATCAACCTGTGATTTTCCCTGTCTCTAGAAATACTCATGCCAAAGAATTTTACTGCTCTCAAATCCTTCATGGCACACCTCTAAACTAACTTTACCTTTAGCTCAGCAATCTCCTGCATGTGTGAGCCTGCAACAAGCATATACACAACTTACAGTAACAGGATAATGTAGCTAATATTATCCAACCTGGTAAAGTAAACACAATGATCACATTGACATTGACTAAAGCCATGCTTTGTCATACACCTGTCAAACCTTAAACACCATTGTCCTACAGCCTACTCAAGACCATATAACCTAGCCTCCTATCTCACGTGTCCATTCTCTCCTTTCTTTAACCTGAGAATCCATTCGTCTTTCAGTGCTTTCTTTCTGACTGACAACTCTACCAAATCTCCCATTTGGTTCTTTTCCAATGAATCAATTTCCTCATTCATGCCATGCTCCCCCTGTTTCCTAGATTCTACCTGCTCTGTGTCTTCAAAACTTCCTAGTTCTTGACCATCAGTGAGCAACAAGTAGTGTAAAGAAGGGGAATAGCAAATTTGAGGCTTACTTACCCTTTTAGTCCTCCTCATGGGCATTTGAGACTCCTTGACAGCTTATTGTCTGCCCAAAATCTGTTCTCTAATCAACCTTGGTCTGCACCTGACTGATGTCGATTCCACCTGATCACCGATGTCAGTTCCCTGACTGACGTCGGTGTCCACCTGGTCATTGATGTCGGTTCCCTGACCGACGTCGGTCTCCACCTGCCCGACACCACCGACTCTAATTTGCACATGACTGATATCAGTACCTGCCTGATCGATGTCAATTCTCACCTTACTAACATAAGTAACTATGTTTTCCTGTGAGTGATGACTTTTACCTGTAAGCTCACCTTGGATCATAACCCTATCTAAACTGCCCTGCTCAGAATTATTCAGCCCCATTAAGCTGATCTCTGTCCATCATCTTCTCCATGAAAACCAAGGCTTTCCAATTTTTAAGTTTGTCAAAGACATCAGACTTCCTCTTAAGAACATGCATCCCCTTCTCACTCATATGACCAAGCCTACAGAGCCACATCTTTACAACAGAAGGAGAATCAGTAATACAAGTAGATAGATAAAGAGTACCTACTTTCTTACCACATGCTAATTCAAGTGCACCCTTGGAAACTTTCCAAGATTCCACTGTGAAAGTAACTGTGTAACCCTCATCACCCAACTTTCCTGTAGAAATTAGACTCCTCTTCAGGACTGGGACATGCATGACATCCTTCAACACCCATGTGTTGCCCGTCTACAATTTCAGCTGCACTTTCCCTTTGCCAACCATTTGACAAGGCCTACCATCCCCTAAATAAATATTTCCAAAGTCCCCTTGGACATAATCATAAAAAAATTCTCTATTTGGGGTTGCATGGAAAGAGGCACCAGAATCTAAAATCCAAGATTCCACTTTATCCAAGGAACATACAAGAGCATCTTGTGCAACAATACCTGCAACATCTGCTTCTTCATTTCCTTCATGTTGATCTTCTTTCAACCAACAATCTTTCTTTACATGCCCTTTCTTTCCACAATTCCAGTAGATTTTACTGCCATACCTGGATCTGGATCTCCTACCTATCTTTGACCTTGATTTTCTTTGCTCGACCTTCTCTCTTTGCTTTCCCCTGCTTTCAACACTTAAAGCATTCCCTGATGATTCCCCTGTGCTTTTCCTGTGAATTTTTTCATTCAAGATTACACTAACAACATCATCAACTTTCAAGATATTTGAAGCAGACACAGTATTACTAACTGCCATTACCAAACTATCACAACTTTTAGGTAAAGAGCATAAGATTAAGAGAGCCTCAATTTCATCATCAAAATCTATATTGACTGAAATTAATTGATTTACTAATCCATGGAAATCACTAAGATGACTATGTACCAATCCACCTTCTAGCATTTGCAAATTAAATAATTGCTTCATAAGAAATACCTTATTCGAAGCTAAGGGTTTTTCATATAAATTTGCCAAAGATTCCATTAACTTTACTATTGTCTTAGCCTGTGATAAGCTAGAAATCACAGATGATGCCAGGCTCAACCTTATAGATTCCAGAGCCTTCCAATCAAGAACATTCCATTCTTCATCTTTCATATCTGTGGGCTTGCATGCAACCCCACCCAATGGTAAGTACATATCTTTTTGATACAGATAATCTTCTATCTGCATCCTCCATAATTGATAATTCTTGCCATTGAATTTCTCCATTCTTAGCTTACTTTCTTCTGCCATTGCTTTACTCCCACTCAATCAGAAACCCCTGAGAGTGACCTGTAATCAAACACTAACCTGCTCTGAACCAGGCTCTGATGAACCTGTAACCTCGCTCTGATACCACTTGATAGGATTAAGAGCACAATTGATTACCTTTATATAAGCAACTAAACACGGAATTAAACCAAAAGTAAAATGTAACTAGAATTTAGAAACAACACAGAATATGAGAGACAATACAATCTTGTATTAACACTCTTCCAAAAGGAAATACAATGAAGAAATCACACTCTTCCCACACCTCTTGGGCATACCAACAATTCTCCCTCAAGAGTTCTCTCTCACACAACCAATTACAACCATAACTAAAACACAGAGTTGTACCTTCCACCAGTTAGTAATAATACTGCCAGTACCAAGTACTCAAAGTACTCCAAGTAGATCTCCCTAATCTTGTAACAACCTGCAAATCAACTGATCTTACTTACCATGTAGATCTCCCCTGATCTTGCAACAACCTGCAGATCAACCTGATCTTACAATTGGAAGGACCTCTTCCTTGTCCTTGATTATAATATAGCCCCATGGGTCTCTTAAATAGATCCCATGCAAACAATAATTATACTTCTTAATTACAATAATTAGAAATGCAGATTCAAGACTAAAATTAGTCTTTTACATGCAAACTGACTGTCCATCTAAAATTAGACCAGTTCTGAAAGCGCATGCAAACACACACACACACAGGTTGCTGACATCGATTCCTATCTGACCAATGTCAGCCGACCCATAACCGACGTCGGTTACTACAAACACTGAAGAAGACCGATGTCGGTTACTCTGCAACTCAGTAACCTCCTCCATTTGCATTAGTGAAGCTTTTAGCTCCATAACTTAATAAGTACATCACTTTTTTGTCATTTTCATATCTAACATAGTTATACTTTTTATATTTAGATTATCTCAATGTAATAAATCTAGTGTATGCTTATATCTAAGCTTAGCATCTAATTTGACTACTATAAATATGATTATCACCCTTATGTGATTTCATTTATATATACCCCTTTAATTACATCTAGGGTTAATAATAATATCACTTTATATTGAATTTTAGGGTTAAACACATGGATTGTCACTCTTAATGAATTTGCAAAACCCTAGTTCTCCATCTTCATAGTGACCCTGCGGAAAAATGGGTTAGTGGGCACATGGTGTCAAACTGACCCCATAAATTCCTTTGTCAATGAGCTCTATCAACATAGTCAATACTTTGAAGAAGGACTCAGATTGATGTAGTTCTCCCCTACATGTTGGATTGTGTGTAAATCATATAATATGTTCAAAACAAGTATAATAGTGACCTAAATTGTAACTTGGAAAATTAGGCTCTTAGATTGATTCTTTAATACTTTAGACTTGTATATGTGTTGTCCCTATGCTTTAAATGGAAATAGGAGAAAATAGGGAAGCTTTGCTTTATCGATTGCTTGATTGAGTAATTTGATAAGATGCCTTAGATCTTTTTGTGTGTATTTTAGGTGAAGAATGAATGAGGGTTGATCTTGTATTTATATTAATCCCTTTGGAGAAATAAATCACATTAAATCACTTAGGCTAGCCATTAGGATACATTTCATTTGTAAATTAGATGACTTTAGGGAACTGGACTCTTGTGTTATATCAGGACACTAACATCAATATAGGTGTTTGTCCTAGATTCTAGTGTCTAGGGAACATGAAAGTAGGTACAAACTCAAAACTTGCAAAGGTGGAAGAAAAACAAGATTTAAGCATTCTATGAAAGATAGAAGGTCTGGGTCATCAACATAAGACTGGTCAAATTAAGAGATATGCCAAAGGGCATAAGATAGAGTAGATGTGAGACTTCAGAAATTGGGAAAGGTCCAGAATTGAGAGTAATAACCAAGGCTTGAGTTTATCAAGTGTACAATATTGTGGTACTATAAAGTTCATAAAATATTGTTTACATATATTGTGTTGATATTTTTTACTAAGAATATATCTTAATAATAGTTTTAATCTTGTATATATATGAATATGTTAAAATATGATGTTAAACATGTGACACTTTACACCATGGGGACCATGATGATGGCACAAAGAGTCACACAATAACCTAGTCACTAAACTATTATGTCATGATGAATATGTAATAGCTTAAATTTTTGAATAACTAAATATAAACAGTCATGAAAATTAAGGGATAAAAAACTAATTATCTTTTATTAATATGATGAACATAGAAAATACATGTGTACAATAAATCTAATTCATGGAAATGAAGAGATAAAAAATTAATTATCTTCTATTAATATGATAAACATAGAAATTACATGTGTATAAAGAATTTAAAATATTGAGAATTAGAATTTGTGTTATCATTTAAAACTATGGAAAAAAACATAATGAGTATATATATAATTAATATAAGCTATTATATTCAATAAATTTTCATTTTTATAATATGGCATGGGTTGATATAGGCAACATCATTAGCCTGATAGACGACGTTGGTAGAAAGCAATATGAATTTATAACATCATAAGCCCGACCATTGAAATCAAAGTTTCTCAAACTTTATTATCTTGATGTTATTAAAGATATTTCAAAAGCTATGTGAATTATAGGATAAACTTGGACATTATTATAAATTTTCAATGTAGAAAACAATTAGGTTATGTAACCTAAATCAATGCATGAAATAATGTGCTTCATGCCTTACATGTGAATTAGGTTATCTTCATTAGTAAAGGCATTAGGGTTGAATGTATTTTCAATGGCATTATTCATTTGAGTTAGATTTTTTTGAATGTTAGTTTAAGTGGCTTCAGTTTTGGATAGATCTAGTAGGGGATTGGTAGACATACCCAAGTGGGCATTTACTTGGAAAATGGCTTTGTACTTATTTTGGGTTTCATTGATTTTGGAAGTGTTAAGGAAATTTTAATACCAATCTTTAGCCATAACATTATTGTAAAATTTAATACCAAGGAGGAAAGTGTATGTTAGGTGTCTAAGATAATTTTTTTCATTTGAATGACCCCAATAAATGTGAAACCAAAAAATATTTATGCATCATACATTTAGGGTGTTAACTTAGTAGTATTTCACTCTTTGGTATGAGGTCTTCGTAATATGTTTTTTAAGTTTGTCTTTACTTAGAGGTTGATGGTTATAGTCTCCTAATTGAGGATGTGGTCAAAAAGGGCTCCTCATAAGTGGTTTGGAAAGAGACACATTTTGAAAAGCATTATGCATGATTATGTGGATTATCCATTTAGATTAAAAAATATGATCACAAGTGTTAGAAACACCATCATGTAGTCACTAAAATTAACATTTAATCCTAAAATAATGCACTTGTGACCACTCCTTATGCATACTTAACCTATGCTCAATTATTTGATTTTAAGCCATTATTCATCTACTTTTATGTGAATGACTCTATATCCTTAGACACCTATAATACTGAATGTTCATAGTCCTCGTTCCAAATAGCCTAGAATCACTATTGAACTGATTCACACTTCTAGTTTATTTGTATATGTTCCTTAGATGAAACCACCCCTTCAAGATAATCTCATTGACTGGTAGTGTTTGAATCTACTGATTTTGTCCTCCTACCAATTAATGGCTAATTGCCCAAATTCAAGTTCATCACAATAGGTCATCCCACATGTTTTCCAACCCCAATTCAAGGAAATCCCCAAAAGACCAATATCTAAGCACATTTCCCTTCCATTTAGTCATTAGATGGAAAAAGGCTACCATTATTGTAATTTTTTGAATTATTTATCTACACATTGAGAGTAAAGCACCTATTATTCCCAATTCTGAATCCATATAGTCCAAGTAGCACTGAGCTAGGTCTAAATAAAATAATAAGGCCATAATTAATTATTCAAGCACATAATTACATCATGATTGCACCAACATATATCATTTCCTAATATTTCACACACACCACCATAGAGTGGGAGAACTACATGGAGTTTGATCCATATTCATAGTATTGGTATGTAAGCAACACTCAACACATGGGGTGTTGAGGTTAAGCACAATCCCATCCCATTAACCTACTCCCCCATTTTACTACATTTGTTCTTCCTTATCATTGAACTAGGGTTTCAAGTGAAGAGGAAGGCACATAATGGCTCCTATAGTGAATCAAATGAATCTCATCACACACATAAGACCTACAAGTGAAGGCACATCTCAAAAAATTCACGTAGAAGGAAAAACCCTAAAGGACATTGACACACCCTATACATAATAGTGCATGCTAACCTAGTTTGAATAACATATCATTATCCCAGATCAATGTAGATCACTTTTGTTGATTTACAACACCATCACATAGCTTTATAGTCAGTTTCATAGACACGGTGTAGTCATGTAGACCATGTTCTAGCTAATTCAACCAAATTTAATACTTTCCCCTTTTAGCATATTTATAAAAATAGTATGTTCCAAGTTAGTCATGTGTATTTATCATATATTTTATGCATTTTGATTTACCCAGTAGTTTGTCTTAAGTAGATTAACACTCTCTTAATCTCTAATTTTGAGCAAACATATTAGTTAACATGTTTATTAGTGAATATTTCAAAACACTATCCATTCATGTTGCTATGGTTTCTTTCCTTCTTTTTATTGTTTCCAATTGTTGCATTAAGTTTTCAAATTTAGTAAAATATTTTTAAACATCAATCTTTTAAGTTTGCATTTCATATTTTATGCAATCTAAGAAAGTTGTTTTTATCTATCTTAAACAAAGTGCTAGACTTTGTGCTATTAAAGTTTAACATTTCTAGATTTTAATTGATGACAACACAATGGTAGAATTAGTTAATAAATTTTGGGATACCAAAAAAAGTGATCTAATAATATATCTATCAAATAATCTAGATGTGCAAGCTGTGTTTTTTTTTAAATAGAGAGGAAATAAAGAAATCATTCAAAAGTAAATCCTTTTAGATATTTATTATTATGGGTTCCTTACCTATATTTTCATCACTAAATATAACTTTTATTCCAACATCTACAATGGGGGCAACCTATGGGTTTCAACAGATCAATATGCCAATCTCTACTCAGTTCCTCTTTACACCACCTTTGGTTAACATGCATTCTATTCATAATGTAAAATCCCTTATGAAAAATATTATACCTCTACAAATTAAGGTGTTACATTTAAAATAAGGTGCTTCAAAACTTAATCATGCACTTGACTCATATAATTTAATACATGTCAGGTAATCTAGAACAACAAACATGCTATGATACCAACTGTTAGGACCCAGAAGCACCATTGATTACCAAGCAACTAAACATGCAGAAATAACCAGAATCACAAGTAACTAGAATTCAGAAACAACACAGAATATGAGAGACAATACCCAATTGTATTAATACTCTTCCAGAAAAGAATTACAACCAAGAAGATGTCACAGTTATTCTTCCTTACATCTCTAGAGCTCACACACATCTAGAGCATAAACAGTAAATCTCTTCAAGAGCTCACTCTCTCTTACAGTCCCAACACACAACTAAAACACAGGGTGTTCACCTCCAACCAGTCAGTATCCACTATTGCCAGTACACTGAGTATACCCACATACTCAACCGAGTACACAACGTACTCCAAGTAGATCTCCCATGAACTTGCAACAACCTGCAACTCAAATGATCTTACTTATGGAAGGATCTACCTTGCCTTCCTCTATGCTCAATAACCGAGTACACACTGTACTCCAAGTAGATCTCTCTTGATCTTGCTCTCTATTGTGTTGCTGTCACCTTGATCCTGCTGCCACCTGCAGTCAACCTGGTTTTACACACCTGTAAACCTAGACCTCGCACACACATACACCTGCATATCAATGATCTTACTTACCATGTATATCTCCAAACATGGCCTTGCACACCTGCTGACCAAGATCTTACATACATGAAGAATCCTTCTGATTCTCCAAACCAACACCCATAGTTGGCACTGTGGCATTAGGAGGAACACACCTTGCTCTCTTCACTCTGAAGGAGCTAATATTTGCTCTCTTACTCTCTATCACAAATTACAATACAACCCATGAGTCTATTATATAGATCTCATGCAAACAATAATTAGACATCTAATTATAATAATTAGATCCATAGCTCAAGACTATAATTAGCCTTCTTCATGCAAAAAACTAGTTCATTAACGAACTGTCCGTGGAACTCATAGTTCGGAACCGCACAGGCGACCGACGTCGGTCCCTGTCTGCCTGGGGGTGACTGACGTCGGCCAATCTCTGACCGCCATCAGCAGCTTCTTGTCTCCACCTGATTGACATCAGTTGGCCTGACCGATGTCGGTGACTGTGACACTCAGCACCCTCCTCCAATGTCTGCATCAGTGAAGCTTTTAGCTCCACAACCTAATAATCTCCCACTTAGAGATAAATAGCTGCACTGTACCTATAATTGTACCCCATCTAATCTATTTCTTAGATTGTATCCCTCTTCAAGCTCAACCTTTAAGACCAACCACCACAAAACCTGTGGTGAACCTCCTGTCATCCAAGTTAACTACCACATCCGAACCTACAAAACCATGTGGTAAAGTCCTGACCCTGCATAGCATGTATACCTGTTGCTGGTCCCTCTTAAATACCTGAGAACCCACTTCCCCGAATTGGCTTCTAACTCTCTGACAGCTCCCACTGCTGAGGAAAACTCAGGTCTATACTAGACCTCATGTGATTTCAGACACTAAACTGTCTAGCCCTTGGTGTGCTCCGGTTCTGCATCCTGCGTATTGAACCTCGCTAACACCTGATTCACATCAGCTCCCACTGGAGACAAAATCAACCTGTGATCTTCCATGTCTCTCATGCCAAAGAATTTTGCTGATCCCAAATCATTCATGGCAAACCACTGAACTAACCTTACCTTTAGCTCAGCAAAACCCTGTATGTCTGAACCTGCTAGCTAGCATACCATCCACATACATCAATAGGATAATGTTGCAACCATCATCCACCTGGTAAGACAAACACAATGGTTACAATGACACTGACTAAAGCCCTATTTTTTCATCCACCTGTCAAACTTGTACCACTATCCTACAGCTTCCACAAGACCATATGACCTGGCCTTCTGTCTCACGTGTCCATTCTCTCTATTCTTTAACCAAGGAATCCATTCATCTTTCAGTGCTTTCATATCGGCTGGCAACCCTACCAAATCTCCCATTTGGTTCTGCATCCTGATCATGCCATGCTCCCACTGTTTCCTAGATCATTCCTACTCTGCAGTGAGCAATGAGTATAAAGAAGAGGAACAATGAATTTGAGGCTTACTTAACCTTTTAGTCCTCCATATGGGCGTTTGAGACTCCTTGACAGCTTGCTGTCTACCCAAAATCTGTCTCAGTGACCGACCTCAGTCACCACACAATCTGCATCTGATTGATGTCAGTTCCCATGCGACTATCCTTTTTACCGATGCTAGTTTTCTGACCAACATCAGTCTTACCTGGTTGCCAACGTCGGTTCCATGACCAATGCTGCCAGCCACCCTTCCCAACACCACCGGCTCTGGTCTGCACATGACTGACATCAGCATCTATCTATTCAATGTCGGTTCTCCTTGACCGACGCCGATAACTATGTTTGCCTGTGAGTGATGACTTTTTACCCGCAAGCTCTCCATGGATCAAAACCCTGTCCAAACTGATCTGCTCAGAGATGTCCAGCCTTCTCCATTGATCTCTATCTGTCATCTCCTCTAGAAACACCAAGGCTTTCCAGTTCTTAAGTCTGTCAAACATATTTGACTTCCTCTTAAGAACATGCATCTCCTTCTTGCTCATGTGACCAAGCCTACAAAGCCACGTCTTTGCAATAGAAGAAGAATCAGTAATATAAGTAGATAGATAAAGGATACCTACTTTGTTACCACCAGCTAATTCAAGTGCATCCACTGTGAGAGTTTCTGTGCATCTCTCATCACCCAACTTTCCTAAAGAAATTAGCCACATCTTCAAGACCGGGACCTGCATGATCTCCTTCAACACCCATGTGTTGGCCACATGCAATTTTAGCAACACTTCCCCTTTGCCAATACTTTGACAAGGCTCACCAACCCCTCTATTTCGGGTTGCATGGAAATAGCCAATAGAATCTATAAACCAAGATTCTACTTTATCTAAGAAACATCCCAGAGCATCCTGTGCAACAACACCTGCAACATCTACTTCTTCAGCTCTTTCATGCTGATCTGCTACCAACTAACAATATTTCTTTACCTGCTCTTTCTTTCCATAACATCGTAATTGATCATTCATGCCTTTGAATTCCTCCATTCTTAGTGTACTTTCTTCTGCCATTGCTATACTCCCACTCAATCAAAAACCCCTGAGAGTGACCTGTAACCAAACACAAACCTGCTCCCTGCAACCTTAGCTCTGATACTAACTGTCAGGTAATCTAAAACAACAAACATGATCTGATACCAACTGTTAGGACCCAGAAGCACCATTGATTACCAAGCAACTAAACATGCAGAAATAACTAGAATCACAAGTAACTAGAATTCAGAAACAACACAAAATATGAGAGACAATACCCAATTGTATTAATACTCTTCCAGAAAAGAATTACAACCAAGAAGATGCCACAGTTCTTCTTCCTTACATCTCTAGAGCTCACACACATCTAGAGCATAAATAGTAAATCTCTTCAAGAGCTCACTCTCTCTTATGGTCCCAACACACAACTCAAATACAGAGTTGGTGTTCACCTCTAACCAGTCAGTATCCACTACTGCCAGTACACCGAGTATACCCACATACTCAACCGAGTACACAACGTACTCCAAGTAGATCTCTCATGAACTTGCAACAATCTGCAACTCAAATGATCTTACTTATGGAAGGATCTACCTTGCCTTCCTCTATGCTCAATAATCGAGTACACATTGTACTCCAAGTAGATCTCTCTTGATCTTGCTCCCTATTGTGTTGCTGTCACCTTGATCCTGCTGCCACCTGCAGATCAACCTGGTTTTGTACACCTGCAAACCTAGACCTCACACACACATACACCTACAGATCAATGATCTTACTTACCATGTAGATCTCCAAACGTGGCCTTGCACACCTGCTGACCAAGATCCTACATACATGAAGAATCTTTCTGATTCTCCAAACCAGCACCCACACTTGGCACTGTGGCACTAGGAGGAACACACCTTGCTCTCTTCACTCTTAAGGAGCTAATATTTGCTCTCTTACTCTCTATCACAAATTACAATACAGCCCATGAGTCTATTATATAGATCTCATGCAAATAATAATTAGACATCTAATTATAATAATTAGATCCACAGCTCAAGACTATAATTAGCCTTCTTCATGTAAACAACCGGTTCTTTAATGAACTGTCCGTGGAACTCGCAGTTCGGAACCACACAAGTGACTGACGTCGGTCTTTGTCTACCTGGGGGTGACCGACATTGGCCGATCTCTGACTGCCGTCGGTAGCTTCCTGTCTCCACCTGACCGACGTCGGTTGGCCTGACCGACGTCGGTTGGCCTGACCGATGCCGGTGATTGTGACACTCAGCACCCTCCTCCAATGTCTGCATCAGTGAAGCTTTTAGCTCCACAACCTAACAATACATACTCCATTAACTTAACATATTTCAACATATCCTTTACCACTTAGTTTTATGGCACCTAAGGTTACATTGTATGATGGAAAGGGTAAGCCTGAAATACATTTGAGAGCATTTCACGCATCATGTTTGGATTGTGTATAATGATAGGTTATTGACCGTGTTGTTTACATAGAGTTTAAAAGAGTATAATCTAAAATGGTTTTATGATTTCCTATATCAATTAGTTAGTTCATTTAATCCTTTAGCAGATTTGTTCTTTGCACATTTCTCAATTAACATAAGTGAAAAGATTTCATATGATCAAATTGTTCAAATGAAACAATAATCCAATGAGCCAATCACAAATTATGTATTATAGTATAAGATGATGTTGTCTAAGATGATAAGGAATTGCAAGACATATTTAAACATAGTTTACTTCCACCTATATATGAATCTATTATGTTTAAGAAGTTTCTATCATTCACTAATTTATGTCACATGGTTAAGGAAAGAGAGGTTAAGTTGTTGGAAATAAATAAGGTAAAGTATGTAACCAACCTAATTTCTACTTCTAATACAAATAATCTGAGTAAGTTTCCATATAGGGTGAAACCAAATGAAAATAAAAAGTGATTAAAAGACAATAATGAATGTAGTTTTGATCTTACTCCATATATTGTGTTATTTATATACATATTATATTATTAAACTTTATCAATTGCTAATGCTTTCTATCTTGTAGAAACCCATCGAGTCTCAATCTCTCTGAGTTTATGTCTTAAAGGGTGCACCAAGAAAGGGTTGGGCAGACCATTAATGATTCATAGGATTGTTGTCCCTTTTCACCACTTGCTATCTACACACTTGTCTCCTAAAACTATTCCCCTAAGATTTGCCTCCTATTTTGCACCCTCTTCTAGTATTTTACCACCTTAATTAGCCCTTCCCTAACTTAAAACCCCCTTTTGATAATTTACATTACATATTCGACCACATTGACCTCGTATTATTATCTCTAAAACTTATTAGGGCCTAAGTTGACCCCTGGCCGACCTAATCCATGACCTAGTTTATTTTTATCAATCACGATACTAGGTTTATTGGGTCAACCTTATCAGCCTAGGATTTGGAAGGGTTAGGGGTATATCCACCTATATAAACACATCCATTTTACCATTTCTAAAATAAGATAAGTAAGTAGATATATTGTGCATCTACTTGAGGAGCAAGCTTAGGGTTTCATACTTTCTTTGGATATATGGATATTGTATTTTGGAGAAGTCTTTTAGATGCATTAATAGGTTGTGTAGCTTAGAGATGATTTATACTTATCATACTTACATACCATAACAACCTCTTGTGAAACACCTTGGCCAAGGGAGAGATTGAGGTTCAATGGGTTTGCCTTTAAAGGTAAGTATTTCTAAATGTGTTCCTCCTTTGTAAGAGTAGATAGATCTGCATTTGTAATTTTCTTCCATGTATTAGGATTATGAATAAATTGACATGAGTATATATCTTTTATACATGTTTAATTTTCATGTTTATTACCCTACTTTGTGCCATAAACTTTGGTGACAACTAGATTAGACTTTACTTGTTATTAGTTTAGTGAATATGAAAACATAAGACCTAGTTAGGTTTACTACGTAGTTTTTCTTGACTAGAGGCTTTGGAATGATCTTTAGTGATATTATTTATGGTAAGAGATCCCTTGGATAGGTATACTAGATCCATATTAGTCATTACCTTGATTATCTAATGTATCCCCAATCAAAAGTGTAAGTAGGATTTATCTTCTCTGAGTTAGGATTGATTTATAGATTTGATGCATTTCCCATTGCATACATTCTAGTGAACCCGATGTGAATCTAACCCTTGTAGGTTTTCTTTCACACTTTCATTTCTATCATCTTATTATTTTTCTATATTTATGATATAGTATTAAACTAGTTGGTTTAGTTATAACTCTATGTGTGCATGTTTAATACATAGTCACATCAAAATGACTCTATTATTTATATGTAGGTATTCATCAAATATAGGTTATTGGATAGAATAGGTCAACACAATACTCTAATTCAGTCCCAAATAATAATACAAGGTTGAATAGGTTGACTATGTCATCTTATTCTCTCTGCCAACATCCATATCAATAAACTAGGTTGAATAAATTGACTTAGTCTCTACACCAACATCCCAACCAAAAAACTAAGTCAAACAAGTTGAATTAGTCTATCTTCCATCATTTATATCAATAAACTAGGTCAAACTAGTCAACCTAGTCATCTTATCTTTCTTCAACAGATAGGGTTTTATAGAACTGGGTCAAACCAGTCTACTTAATTCGCATAATTTGAAAACAATATTCAAGGAACTTTAGCATAAAATTTAAAACCATAATCATATTCCAACTCACCAAGGTTCCTCTCTTTCTCTCCCAGTCATTTCATTACTTCATTTTAGTTATATTTTATACAAGTTAGTAGTCATTAAAATTGCAACCCTACAACAAACTAAGTTGACCTAGGTAACTTATTCTATAGCTTGTCTTCTATCTAAAAGACTGAGTCAACATGCTCGACTATTCTTAAATAATTTTACTTCTATAGAATAGTAGTAACCTAATCGACTCTATTTTATATTGTTTTCATACAATGTCATTTGAATTGACTTTGTACCATTCTTAAATTTGGGAATTAACAACTATTTACTAGTAATTAATTCACACTTTCATTTTTAGCTGGTTGCATGTTTAAAGCAACTCACATAGTCTAAATAGGTGGTTTTTTAAATTACCATTTAGTTAAATTATTTTTATCTTTTGCACACACTACCAATTCACATAATATTCAAAACATATTTAACACTTGTCTTCTCAAGGCCTACCTACTTGGATTTTATCACCAAGGGAGAAGCTGACTTGGTTTTCTGGCCGAGTATAAATATATGGTTAATGATATATATTAACAAAGTCCCCAACACCCTTATCACTATAAGATTGTGAAGTGAGGGGGTAGACCCTAATACCAAACTAGAACCATTGCCAACATAGATCCATTTCAGCTTAAACATCTTGAAACCATCCATAGATTGCTTGTTAGTTCCCTATTTTTAGCCAACTTTCTTATCACACTTGAAAAAACACTTTCTAATAATCTATTAACACTCAGAATGACCATTTAGTTAGCATTTAATTTTCAATTGATTTCTTATTCTCTTATCATTGTGTGTTGTATTGTAAAAACTTGCATTGGCCAATTGGTGCAAGGTTTTGTGTTGTGTGCCATAATTAGATCACTCACATTGATCCATTTATTTGTGTGTTTACTTTACTTCAATTATATTACATATTTTTTCCTTGTTTTATCACACTATCATTCTATTCGCTATAGTTTCTTACAAACCATGTTTTCTCCTGTTAGCATTACATAATTAACTTGTATGAATATGTATCCCTTTTTGCCTGCTTTATCTCCTAGTCTGCAATATAGAGTCAACCTCTACGACTCTATATCCTTTTATGATAGTTAGGCTATAATACTAAGTCAATTGGTTTGACCCTATATCCTTATCAGCTTAGTTTTATACCTTGTCTTAAGTACAAAGTTGACCTGTATGACTCTGTACCCTTATTTACCTCTAGGATTATAGAACATAGTTGACCTGGTTGACTCTATATCCTTTTTACCTCTTTGCATTTACATTATCTTAGTCTTCCTTAATATTTCTCCCTCGTCATGAACTTCCTATTTGAAGACAACACTAAGTTGAATTCAACATATACGATGAACCTTACCGACCCCAATAAGTTCTCCCATTAATTTCTTGTCACTCCTACCCTAGATTAAAGTAATGTGCATGTAGCAACTCACACTACAAACTATGGGACCCATCCTTATTCCTTTTTCATTAACAACCCTCTTTTATCCTTATAAGATCAACCTAAATTAGAGTATATTCTAGAAATGCTCTTCTTCATCAATGAATTTTCTCAACATCAAGGAAAAGATCCTTCTACTATTTACCATCTCATGATAAGTGGTCAAACTGAGGAACCCCATTCACCTTTTCCCACATCTCACATGGATATGGGGACACTAGCTTCTTTGATTCTCAACTTCTTCCTTCTCTTTTGATCCCTTCTCATACTATGACATCTTCCTCTCTAATTTCCTCCACCTCCATGCCAAATATCTCTAATAACATTACAGGTTCTACATCTAGTGGGACCCTTCTTAGACCCACTCTTCTCTATTCTTCCACTAGTACATCATTTTATACCCTTGGTAATCATGCCTCTAGTGATGCTTCTTCTCATCCCTCTACTAGTGCATCTTTTTCCACACAAGCAAATCATGCTACTAGTGCCTTACTAATAATTCCTCTCAAGCCACTACTAGAATGCATAATAACACCCATAGTGGTACCCAAGTCACTACTACCACTTCTAATGCTTCACACAATGCAAATAACACAACTCAAACCCATCAAATTCTATTACAAACTCTTAATCATAAGTTGATAATGCCAACCAAATTATATAAATACAAAATCGTCTCATCCATCTTTAAAATCACCCTCAACAAGTTCCACGGGGAATGCATAACCAAAATACCCCATACCCCACCTTAAGGATTCCCATGGTAATCTTATCCCTCAACCTCCTCTTATTGAAGAAATAATCAAGCACCTTCAAAATGATCTTATTACACCTCAAATTTCTAACATTGATATAGGAGGTATCACCCCAACCATTAGTTATAATGTGTCAAATGATCCTACTCTCCACTTAAAAACATTTAGAAATATATACAAATATTGGGTCAAGTTAAATACTTTTACCACTACCAAGATATTAGTGAAAACTCTCTTTGATGATGCTTTACATTGGTATAAGCAACTCAAATCTCATTGCATCACTAGTTTGGAAGATTTAGTCAATACTCTAGTCCAAAAGTTTCAAATTAGTGATCTCCTTGAAAATATTGTTGTCACTTAATCCTAGAGAGGCTGTTCAAGCCTTCTCTAGATTGAGTGAAACATTGGATTACCTATAGGCATGTGGGTTGCCTATAACAATGGTAAACCTCTAGGTTTAAGGGCTAACTCCCTAGATTAGTCTTTAATAACTTATCACCTATACCATTTTATTTTCTTAGATGAAAAGAGATAAAATGAAACATGAAAATGACCTATTATAACAAGGTGATACAATAAATCAATATCAAATAGACTACTATGACCTGTACTATGACTGGTTTTAACCTCCTATATTACTCGAGCATAAGTATTTCAAACATGAAGGTGATGTGAACTGCACTTCTCAAGGTGAATGGACAAAGTCCATAATCATAGACACTAATACTACTCCTTAAACTTAGCGATAAAAAAGGACACTAATTACACTTCATGTGACTTATTAGAGAGTGAATTACTTACACACAACATGAGAGAGTAAGATTAATACAAGGATAGGTGATTATCACTTATCATTCATATTTACACTGCTCCACACACTTAGACAAGGAATTATAGAATCAAAACTAGTTTCAAATATTTTATTTAAAGGTAATCATTAGTATTCAAACTAGTAGGGTTTTGCCATACTAGACATGGATTAGATACAAATGCCAAAAAGGCTTGTATATATAGAGCATAGGAGAGGAGAGAGAAGATCAAGAGTCACAAGGCCAAGTGTCAAGACTTGGAAACTAGTTATAAAATAAGAAAATGAAGTGGAAAATAGGTCAAGGAGGTATCATGGACAAGTGTCCATCAGAAATGCATCATTCTACCTCAAGTCGGTATAGAGACTCCTCATGTTCTTCTTTGAAATTGCCTTTTTGTGATGAGTCCACTTGATTGTTTTAAACCACCTTAGGAGTCCTTGACACATATGGATTATCTTAAGAGGGTGGAAACCTAATAGAGATAGTTGTCAGATACTTTTCAACTGATGAACTCCTCATAGATATTTGTTATTCACTCTCTAACAACCACTCACTAGCCCTTTTAGGATTGTCTTCACATTTATCACTCAATTGACTTTCAGGTGCTCAAATAAAGTTCATTGAAAAGGTCTTACACATCTCATCAGACCCTATTTTCCTTCTATTCTAGCATATGGAATTTATTGAAACTCAATATAACACTTATCATCTTCCCCATATGCAGTCACTCTATCTTCTCGCTATGCTAGCTCAGACTAATTACAATGAATGGTTTAATAGAGGTGTTTATATGTATATCCATGGTGATATTTAAGTATGAGGGGTTAGATTAAGTCTCTACACATCTTCCATAGTGACTTTCATCTATCCATTCCATTCTTCAACTATGAAACACATCAAATCCTATAAAATAGACTAAATTAGGACTATCTATACAAGTGATGGTATAGAAAAAATGGATGGCGAGGATCCTGAGAGAGTGACACAGAGGTCCAAAACACTTTCAAGGCCATTTGACTTCTTTTAAATTCATATATTTTCATTTTTTCTCTATCGGGTTCAAGCAAGGGTTTTAGGTCTCTTAACTTCTTAGCAATGATTCATAAAGGTTAGACATTCAAATCCTAAAACAATTCACCAAATCTTGAGTTTATGACCCTCTTCAACTACCCCTAAGTTTTTGAGGCACCATGCACAGTGTCCATACAAATGTGAGCAAAAGAAAATGGTCTCTCGAGCTCCTACTTGTATTATGGGTACCCCTGAGAGAAGATTTGGCCAAAATGGCCAATTATTTATTGTCTTATGCAAAATGATGGCTATAATTGACTCCATATTCTCCCCTAAAGTTTATCAAATGAATTGGAAGGATCTCATGATGTCATGAGTGAAGTTAGATACCTTTAGGGTTCATGCTTACTTCTATGCCTAGTTTGCGTATACTGTGTATCTAAGTAAGTGATCAATTCTAAGTGATCCCCATGGTTGTGAGTGTTTCTCTAAGGTTTATTACATCCAATTAAATTATACACATTACCTTACATTCACCTAAGGCTCTCGTATTCATGTTTTTTCCATTCACACATTAGGTCTACAATTTGCATGATTCTAAAGTACCCTTTGTCTGAGACAAAACAAAGGATACTTCCCCTATTGGTTTGGCTCAATTAAGGGCATGATGAGCTTGTTTAGGTAATGAGGAAATTTTATACCATTTTAAAATCTTGTTAATACCTCTATAGCCTCCAAATGTCTCAAACTATCAATACTAGTTTCCTAAAATAGTGACTGTGTGCAGGGTTTTTTGGTTGAGTCTTAGAACTCTGAGTTATGGTTGTCTCTATTCTTCCTTGATTTTGAGGATCACTTAGAAGTATTATGACATCACTCTAAGGATGAAATATATATGATAATCTTCAACCCATGTCTTTGTTTATCAATAAAACCTACTATTTCCATTAGCATGAGACTAGTTCGTGTATGGGGGCTAGATTGTAGATGTCCATTCGGTGCATCAAGGGATGCATGTAGGTATGTATTAGTGTCTGAGCATTGTGTTTCATGTTTTTGGTTCCATCTTAGATCACCAAGACAATTTCATCTAAAATTTATTTTCATCAACCGAAGTGCATCCTTCATTGGCTTAGACTAGTCTATGCTCTGAGTCTAAATTGTAGGTATCTATTCTTAGGGAAACCAAATATTTCTTATAGGTGTAGGTTCCTACCTTGAGCACTATGTTTCCATCCCTTTATTTTTATTAGGGTCATTAATGTCACCTCACAAATTGAATGGATTTATTTATGTCTTGGAACCATACATCATTCCTTTTCATCAACACCATAGGTGTTACTTTCAAGTTATAGGTCTATTTGGTCTCAATTGTACTGTATTTCACTACATATCTTCAGTAAAAGCTTGGATGGTTCGAAAGTTCATTTACCATTGCTCTCTCTTGATCAACCACCTTCTCTTTGTGTTTAAGTGTTACTACTAGGCCTAGGCTACAAGAAGGAAAACATTAGGCCTATTTATACCTCATATATCTTCACCAAATGATTGCACTATGTTGAAAAAAGTCTCATTTTAGAGAAGTTAAGGTAACATTTCCACTGAGAAACTTTTCCAACCCTAAAAATCTATGAGTGCCAATGAGGGATCTGAGGGTAGAATGATTGTGTTTTAATTTTTCTAGTCTTTCAAACCAATTTCAAACATTTCAAGGCTTCAAAATGAAGTTTACATGTTTTAAAAACCATTGTTTGAACATTCTTACATAGTCATGTAGGTGACTATTTCAATACTTATTAATTGTGCTTGTGTCTAAAGCCTAGAACTACATCAATGACACTCTTGAATACAAAATTCCAATGGATAAACCAATGACCATGATTTAAAGTGAGAAACATAGGGGCATTATCTTGATCTTGAGGCCATTGATAGAAGAACAAAATACTGTAATTGATGAAATAATGTCCTACAAACTAATGTTCACTCTTAGCACAAGGAGGATAGTCTTGCTAATACTTTCACATTCACATGTGCCAAACCAACTGAGACCAACATTGAAAGAATTTTAATGCTCTACCAACCTACATAAACCAATTGGTTCACACAAATTGATGTAAAATATGAGAAAAACTGAGGTGTTGGGGTTATGCAAGCAATTTGGAATCACTAACATTATTAGTGATGGTTCATGAAGCATAGACCACCACTCCTAAAACTATGGCCATAGAATGGAAGCATAAATGTAATAATAGCACCCACCAAGTGCACTCACTTGAACTTTGTTCCTCTTGCTTGTACTGACTAAAAACCGATTGACCTTGTAGACCTACCCAAGGGAGCGATGAGAGAGAGAAGTTTATTTTTTCTAGTTTTAGACCAATCAAAGCTTCTCAAGCCTAAAAATAACTTGTGAGGATCTAACCAAACTCCCTTGAAGTCCTCCCACATGCCAAGTGTGTCACTTAGGTCTTACAACTGCCCAAAACTATCTATTTTTAGTTGACTCTCTTGGGTAGACATTGAACCTATAATTTATTAATTTCACAATAGTTTATCTAACCATTATCGACAGGTGGGACTTTACATTGCATCTTGACACCTTTGTCTTTCATGGAAAACTATACAACTTCATTAAATGACCCAAAAGGTGGCTTTGAGACCAACTTAGAGAAAAATGACAAAGATAAAACATTTCATGTGACTTCACTAATGACCATGTGACCATTTTATAACCCAGGATACCGTATTGAAAGTTTGAACTTGCAAGGGGGTTGAATTAATTTGACCATGGGGTAAAATTAATCAACATTTTGGTGATTTTGTAGGGGTGGCATGCCAGTTATGCTAAGGACAAGTCGCTTTCTTGTATCTATACGGCTATGGAGTCACCTATACACTATACTCGACATTGAAATGCCTTTGAACAAAATAAAAACACACACCATACATATCAAAGAAATAAACACACAAGAAAAACACTAAACACACACTTGTGCTCTCTAAGAACTTAGGGGAAACACACACAAAGACATAAACCAACACACACCTAATCTACTATGTACATAACTAACCTTCATCCCATCAATAACATGGCTTCAAGTGGATCCCATTCATGGGGATAGATAACTCCTCCTCATTCATTCTTGCCAATTGAAATGAGTTATTTTGCTTGCACTTGATGATGATGTATGTCCCACTCCATAAAGTATCAAACTTGGTATGTATTCCTAGCTTTGTTCTATCTTCATCCCACTTTAGTACTATATCACCTACTTGAAAGATTCTTGGAGTTTCTTTCTTATCAAAGTATCTCTTCATTAGCACTTGATGATGCTCTATGGAATTGTGAGAATTTTCTCGTCTCTTGCAACTCTATCAACTTTGTCAACCTCACCTCTGTTGGAGTATTTTCAAGAAATTATAACTGATGTGCTGGCTCTAAGGTAGGTAGTTATTGGGCTATGGAAAACCTAGCTTTTCTCCCATAAATAAGAATAAAAGGAGAGTTACCTATTGACCTCTTAGGAGTGATTCTATCAGCCCATAAGGCTATCTTCAACTTAGTGTGCCAAGCTCTTTGATTGTTCTCCAAGGTCTTGTTGATAATTTTGATTACATTATTGTTAGTAGACTCAGCCAACCCATTACCTTGAGGGTAATAATTGGATGATGTACTCAAATATATACCATTACTATTTTCCCAATTAGTTGTCTTAACACCTAATAAATCAAGTACATTATCTAAAATGATAGTAGGAGTTCCAAACCTTATAATGATGCTTTCATAGAAATCTAAGATAACACTCTCATTGGCTTCCTTCAATGCAACTGCCTCAACCCACCTTGTAAAGTAATCAATTATTATGAGTATCCAGTTATGGCTAGCACTTGATGGAGGATTTATCATACTAATGAAGTCAAGACCCCATTAAATGAAGGGTTGATCTACTTGAATAGGTCTCAAGGGGATAGTTGCAAGCTTTTGTTTACCTACAAAGAAAGCACATTATACACACCTTATAACCCAAGAATAACACTTTTTGAAGAGGCTATGCCAATAGTACCTTGCCCTCATGATCTTTATACATGTGGTTCTTAGAGAGAAATGACCTTATGCTGTTACATCATGAAAATTTTCAAGCAACACTCCAATTTAGTGATTGTCAATGCATCTCAACAATATGCCATTTGTATCTCTTCTAAAAACTACACCATCTATAAGACAATAAGGGATATCTTGAAATCTAAAATACCTTCTTTTAGATTTCCTCAAGCCATTAAGACACTCACCACTTTGGAGGAATCTAATGATGTCTTGTGTCCAACTTTGTAGAGGTGTGGTATTAGCTGGTTGAGGGCAATGTTGATTGACCAAAGATTCTTCTTTTGGTTCATGGAATCATGAAGAAAACTATTCATAAAGATCCTTGCCTCTTACCAAATTGGTCACCTTAATTTCAACATCATACTCCATTACCCTTGTAATCCATCCTACCCTCTTTTCATTGAGGTCTTTGCTCAAAAGGAACTCCTTAGTGCTAAGATGAAAAACCATAATGTGGATCCTATTCTTTGAAACCATGTGTCTAAATTTTTTTAGTCCTCTTACAATAACAAGGACTTATTTCCCCATAAATATATACTTGAGTTCATAATCCTCCAAAACTTGACTAAAGAATGTAATTGGTTGATCAACACCCTCATCATTATTTTTCATAAGCATGTCTAAGATAGTATGAAGGTTAGAAAATGAATATAACATGAAATATTAGCAAAATTAGGGTTTATAAGAGTGGGATATTATGTAATTTGTTGCTTAATGACTTCAAAACTGATCTTGCCCTCTTTAGTCCAAGTGAAAACTTGATTATTCTTGAGCATGTTTATGATAGGCTTCACCAAAAATGCAAAACCAGGTATGAATCTCCTCACAAAGTTTATCTTACCTAAGAAATTTTTTAGCCCTTTATTATGTAAGGGAAATGATAAGCCTAGAATAGCCTCCATCCTTTTAGGCTCAATGGCTAGTCCATCCTTGAAAACAATGTGTCTTAGGAGTTTACCTTCATGGATAAAAAAATGCATATTTTTGGGTTAAGAGATACCCCATACTTCCTACACCTTTCAAACACTTGACTTAGGTGTTTCATATGCTCATTTGCATCCTTGGAGAACATGTTTATATCATCTAGATACACTAACATCTCATTGAGTAGACCTTTGAAATCCATGTCCATTGCCCTTTGGAAGGTGGCACCAACAATTGACAATCCAAAGGGTATTTTCCTATAAGAAAAGGTCCCCCATTTTATATTAAATTCTATCTTTAATTGATCATCCTAATTCATCAAAATATGATTATAACCAAAATATCCATTCAGGAGTGAGAACCATTAGGAACCTGAAACAACTTGTAAAATATACTCCATAAGAGGTAAGGGGTAATGGTCTTTGAGTGACACCCTATTGAGATATCTAAAGTCCACACAAAGTCTTATTTCCCCATTCTTCTTCCTAACAGGCACAAGGTTAACACCCCAAGTTAAGTGCTTAGTAGGGAAGATTATCTTAGATTCAAGGATCTTAGTGAGTTCTGTTCTCATGAGTTGTTCAACCTTGGGATTGATCGACCTTTATTTTTGCCTAATTGGTTTAACTCTAGGTTCTAACTCAATGGTATGATGGGTTAGAATATGATCAAACCCTTTTATATATTTATATTACTAAGAAAATATATCATGGAATTCTCTACACAATTCAATGAATGCTTGTTTTTCTTATGTGGAACATACCTTGCCAGTTTGAGGAGCTTGTCTTTGAAGATTAAGGATCTTTCATAGTTATCCTCCCTTGCAGACATGCTCACCTTTTTTTATTACTTTGGTCATATTCATTAAATATACACTCTAAATTTACCAATAATTTAGGTATCTTATTTGTCCTCAACTATAAAATCTGATTTTCAAACTGATCATGGAGTCTTTTTTGATTTATTAAAGAGAACTCATCTTCATTTTGCAGGAAATGAACAATGTGTTTGTCACTATCAAAAAATTTTCAAGAGACCTCATTATTATGGATGGGAGGTCTTACAATTACCTTGATGTGAGATTATTTTACTTCCTCTTTTATAGAAATAGGTGTATCAAATGTGCCCCTATAATAGCTAACCTATCAACATGTATATTCTGCTCTCTTGGAATTGATTATATATTGAATGCACAAAAGTCTTCAAGCAAGTACCATACCCTATGATTATAAGACTTAAGCAAAGGGTTATTGGTAGTACTCACATTCCTAATTTGATGCATAATTAGTTCACTATCTCCATATACTTGTAGATTCTTGATCCCTCTTCTCTTTTCCCATTAAAGACCATGAATCGAACCTTCATACTCAGCCACGTTGTGGGTACAACTAAAATGGAACCTATATGGAGAGTAATAATATTATTTGGATGGAGAAACCAACATAACACTAGATCCTATACCAATATTTCTCCTTTAACCATCATATAACATCTTCCACATTCCATCATTCTCACTTTTTTCCTTAGTGAGTGAAGGTATTGGTATTTCTTCCTCATGTAAGCAATATACTCCCAAATCAATCTCTTCCATGAAGGCATAGGGAAAATTTTCATGTGTGTTATTACCATACTCATCTAAGAAAATATTAGAGATGCCTTTAAGTTTAGATTATGATCCATCATCTATAACATACTCTTCTTGATCATTGATGGTACAATTCAGATTAGAACTTACTACCACATATGGATCAATATGAAACTTAGCCAATGGTTGTGTTTTAATAGTTACCTTTTATCCATACCTTATTATAAAGGTAAAAAAGGACCAATCAACTGAGAGATATCCTCCTATCTTGGCTGTGAAGTCCCTTGATAAACAAATAACAAAGTCAGCAGGCAGATCAATCACCACTATATCTTGAAAGATTAAAAAGTTTGGACAATCATGTAAGAAAAATATCAAACTTTTTATGAGACCTACTAAATTAGATGGTGTCCCATTAAGTTGTAACACTATTTTACTATATGGATCATATTTCAAGCCCAACTTGTCTGCCACATGTTTGGGCATAATTGAGGTACTTGCCCCACTATCTATAATGCAATTGTAAACAAGTTTGTCTCCCATGATGAGAGTGAGGTAGAAGGGTGGGAGATTTGCAAATTTGTTAGAGGGTTAGCAATGTGAGTAGGAGAATTAGTGAGGAATACATCACCATGTCTTGATGGTTGATGACTAATGTGGATATGGGACAACTGCTCTTGAAGTAGTTCCTTCTGATCTAGCATGTGGAACACTTCCCAAAGAGATATACTAGTCTTAGCATTCTTTAAAGAATAAATGATGTTCAAAGAATGAACATTTACCTTTTCTTATATCATTTAAGGCAAAGAAGTGTCTTGAGCTTAATGCAATGGAGCACTTTGAGTAACCCTTACCACATTTTGATTTTGAAGATGTGCAAGACTTGTAGGGACTGCCACACTTGCATTCACACTTTGTTGCCTTGGAGGATGATTATTTGCACTTGTCTCAAGATCTTGAACATCTCCAAATGCTATTATATTTGACCTTGTGTTAGCTACAACTAGAGTACCTTGGTTTAGGACAAAAGTATCTTCCACTAGAATGTTTGTTAAGCTCACTCTTTGAGGCTGTCATCGTTCATTTGTTTTTACTTGCATGAAGTTCTCATCTTCTGCTATCAATTAAGGAGTGATTCCTCTTTGGGCTCCCAAGGCTTGACCTTCACCTTCATTGGCATCCATGTATTATTATTGAGGCTACCATTCCTCTCCTTGAACCATGTTACTATGGACTAAAACCATAACTCTTATGGTGGAAGTAGAGGTTAGATTATATGCATTAGGTGGCCTATTGAAGTTAGGCTAGCCTTGCCCTCTACCTTGACCATATTGATGAGGTGGGAACCTAATTGCTTGTGAAGGATAGGAATTTTGATGAGCTCCATATTCTAGATTTATTTTCCTAACTTGAGCTTCTAAGGTTTTGCACCTTGCATCCAAATTAAAGGCATCTTATGATTTCTTTGGGGTAACTTTAGACTTGTTGTTTGCACTTGAGATTAGAGAAAGACTTAGAGAAGTAGAAGACATATTAGGTTGAACAGGTATAGACAAAAAGTTTTGGAAGGAGTTTATCAGCTTATATTAAACCATTCTTAGCTCTAATGATTATGTCATAGGCTTCAGGCAAAGTGTATCCACCCATGGACTATAACATAACAACTATATCAGTCCTAATAGCTCTAAGGTATGTTGGGAAAACAAAGCTTGTAGGGGGTCTCATGGGAGGTGGTAGCCTATACCAAGTTCTTTGAAACCTCTCATTGAAGTCATGCATAGTTTCTTTAGGACCTATTTGAATCACATTCAACTAATTAATGAGAGAAGTGTGATCACTTTTGTCTTCAAATCTTTAGGTCAACAACTTTCCAAACTCATCCCAAGTGGTGATACATCCTCCTAACAATGTCTTATACCAATCAAGGGATTTTTCTCTAAGAGACATGGTAAGTAGTCTAACTGCAATATTGACTTTAATGACATTATGAACGTTACATAAGTTATCAATGTCCCTAATATGCTCACTTGGGGTAGTAGGGCCTTCCCCATTGAAAGTGGGAACACTCTTAGTGGCATTGGGAGGGATATCATCATATGCATTGAGGTGTATAGGATTTTTAGTGTTAAAAGTTTGGAAATCATGCTACCTAGCCGTGTTTTCCTCAAGTTCCTCTTCACTTTTTTTATCTTCTTGGATTGCAAAGTCTTCTTAATCTTCAAATGTCAAGATAGGCTGAGGGTGTTGAACTTCAAGAGGAATTTCAGGTTGAGGGAGTGGATCTATATGATAGTTACGTCTACTAGAAGTTGACCTAATAAGGACCATGAAGTATGAACAAAATAAATGATAAAAATTGGTATACAACTAGATATTACCTTTAATGGAATCATCAAATGCTGAGTAGAACACACATATGTAGCTATGATGTTGTTAAGACCAACATTCACCTTGACAAGATGTACTTGAGACAATGGTCCCACCAAGCATGCCAGATCTATTGTCACTCAATATTGAACCCTAGATAGGTTGTTCAATCCTTCTTTAGATTGAGTGAAACATTGGATTACCTCTAGGCCTATGGGTTGCCTATAACAAAGGTAAATATCTAGGTTCAAGGGCTAGATCCCTAGATTAGTCTTTGATAGCTTATAACCTATACTATTTTGTTTGCTTAGATGAAAAAAGATACAAGGAAACATGAAAATGAATTGATATAATAGGGTGATACACTAAATTGATATTCAGTAGACTACCATGACCTACACTATGAAAGATTATTTACAAGATTGGTTTCAACCTCCTAGATTACTCTAACATAAGTATTTCAAACATAAAGGTGATATGTATTAAAAATCTCAAGGTGAAGAGAAAAAAGACTTAATCATAGACACTAATACTACTCCTTACACTTAGAGATAGACAAGGATACTAACTACACTTCATGTGACTTGTTAGAGAGTGAATTTCTTGCACACAACATGAGAGAGTAAGATGAATACAAGGATAAGTGATTATCACTTATCATTCAGCTTTGAACTACTCCACACACTTAGACAAGGAATTATAGAATTAAAAACTAGCTTAAAATATTTTATTTAAAGGTAAACATTAGTATTCAAAGTATTAAGGCTTTTCCATATCAGACATGGATTAGATACAAATGCTAAAAAGGCTTGTATATATAGAGCATAGGAGAAGAGAGAGAAGATCAAGATTCGTAAGGCCAAGTGTCAAGACTTGGAAAATAGTTATAAATCAAGAAAATGAAGTGGAAAACATGTCAAGGAGGTGTCATGGAAAAATTTCCATCAGAAATGCATCATTCTCCCTCAAGTTGGCATAGAGACTCTTCATGTTCTTCTTTAAAACTACCTTTTGGTGATGAGTACACTTAAATATTTTAAACCATTAGGAATCCTTAAAAAACATATGAACTATATTGAGAAGGTGGAAACTTGATTGAGATAGTCATCAGATACTCTTCAACTAATGAACTCCTCATGGATATTTGTTATTCACTCTCTAGCAGCCACTCACTAGCCCTTCTAGGTTTGTCTTCACATTTTTTAGTCAGTTGACTTATAGTTTCTCAAAGAAAGTTAATTTAAAATGTGTTAGACATATCATCAGACCCTATTTTCCTTTTATTTTATCATATATACTTTAATGAAATTCAATACAACACTTATCATCTTCCCCATATCCAGTCACTCTGTCTTCTCATTGTGCTAGTTTAGTCTACCTAAAATGAATGGTCCAATAGAGGTGTTTATATGAAAAAACATGGTGATATTTTAGTATGAGGGATTAAATCAAGTCTCTACACACTTTTCATAGTGAATTTCATCTATCCATTCCTTTCTGCACCTGTGAAACACATCAAATCCTAAAAAATAGATTGAATTAGGCATGTTTGTATAAGTGATGGTATGAAAAAAATGGATGGTGAGGAGCCTAAGAGAGTTCCACATAGGTATAAAACAATTTTAATGCAATTTGACTTCTTCTAGATTCATATCATTTCATATTTTCTCCATTAGGTTCAAGCAAGGGTTTTAGGTCTCTTAGCTTCTTAGCGATGATTCATAAATGGTAGATGATCATCCCATTAAATAATTACACAAATATTGAGTTCAATTACCTCATAAAATACCCATAAGTTATATAGTGTCCATGCACACTATTCATATAGATGTGAGAAAAAGAAAATGGTCTCTCGAGCTCCTACTTGCATTTTGGGTACCCCTGAGAGAATATTAGGCCAAAATGGCCAATTCTTTATTGTCATCTATGAAATAATGGCTCTAATTTAATGTTAACTCTCCCATGAAGGTTATCAAATGAATAAAAAGGATATCATGATGTCATAAGTGAAGCTATATACCTTTAGGGTTCATGCCTACTTCTAGGCCTAGTCTGCATATAATTTGTATCTGAGCATGTGATCACTTCTGAGTAATCCACATGGATATGGGTGCTTCTTTGAGCTTGTTTACATATAATTAAAATATAAATATTAAATTACCTTCAAATAATGCTCTCATATTGATAATTTTTTCCATTCACATTTTAGGTCTGTAGACTGCATAGTTCTAAAGTACCCTCTATCTGAAACAAAATAAAGGATACTTCCCCTATTGGTTTGGATCAACTGAGGACATGATGAGATTTTTTAGGTCACGAGGACCTTATATACCAAGTTAAAAATCTTGGTCATACCTCTAAAGCCTCCAAATGTCTCAAACTATTAATACTAGTTTTCTAACATAGTGACTGTGTGCAAGGTTTTTTGGTTGAGTCTTAGAACTCTAAGTTATGGTTGTCTCTGTTCTTCCTTATTTTTGAGGATCACCTATAAGTATTTTGAAATCACTTTGAGGATGAATTATATGTGATAATATTCAACCCATGTTTCCTTTCATCAACCAAACCTGCATTTTCCATTAGCATTAGATTGGTCTGTGTATGGGCTAGATTGTAGCTGTCCATTAGGTGCATCAAGAGATGCTTGTAGGTATGTATTAGTGTTTGAGCATTATGTTTCATGTTTTTGGTTCCATATCAAATCACCAATACCATTTAAAATAAAATTTATTTTCATCAACAAAATTGCATCCTTCATTAGCTTAGACTAGTCTATGCTCTAAGTCCAAACTTTAGGTATCCATTGTTAGGGAAACCAAAGATTTCCTATAGGTGTAAATTCCTACCTTGAGAATTGTGTTTCCATATATTTTATTCTTCTTAGGTTAATTAAGGTCACCTCAAAACTTTAATTGAATCATTTATGCCTTGGAACCATGCATTATTCCTTATCATCAACACCATAGGTGCTACTTACAATTTATAGGTACATTTTTTCTCAATTGCACTATATTTCACTACATATCTTTAGTAGAAGCTTGGATGGTTTGAAAGTTTATTTACCATTACTCTCTCTTGACCAACCATGTTCTCTTTGTTTTTAAGTGTTACTAATATTCCTAAGATACAAGAAGGAAAACATTAGGTCTATCTATACCTCATATATCTTCACCAAAATATAACATTGTGTTGAAAAAAGTCTCATTTTAGAGAAGTTAAGTTAACATCTCCACCAAGCAACTTTTCCAACCTTGCAACTTGATGAGTAATAATGAAGGATATGAGTGTAGAGTTGAATGTGTTTTAATGTTTCTAGACTTTCAATCTAATTTTAAACATTACAAGGCTTCAACATGAAGTTCACATCTTTTAATAACCACTATTTGAACATTCTTACATAGACCTGTAGGTGACTATTTCAAGACTTCTTGATTGTGCTTGTGTCATAGGCCTAACACTCCATCAATGGCACTATTAAATACAAAATTCCAATGGATAAACCAATGAACATGATCTAAGGGGAGAAACATAGGGGTATTATCTTGATTTTGAGGCCACTAACATAAGAACAAAACATTACAATTGATGAAATAGTGTTATAGAGATCAATGGTGTTCACTCTTAGCACAATGAGGATGGTCTTTCTAATCCTTTCACATTCACACATGAAAAAAAAAAGACAAACATTAAAATAATGGAAATGCTCTACCAACCTACATACACCAATTGGTTCACACAAACTGATGCAAAAGATGAGAAAAATTGAGGTGTTAGGGTTATGCAAGCAGTTTGGAATCATCAAAATTCTTAGTGATGGTTCATAAAGAAAAAAATACCACTCCTACAACTATGGCCATTTAATAGAATAAAAAATTGATTACTACCACCCACCAAGTGCACTCACTTGAAATCTGCTCCTCCTATCTATATTGACTGAAAACTAGTTGACCTTGTAGACTTGCCCAAGAGAGTGATGAGAGAGAGAAGTTAGTTTTTGGTAGTTTTGGACTATTTGAAGCTTCTCAATCATGAAAATTACTTGTGGGGATCTGAAAGGACTCCCCTGAAGTCCTCCCACATGCCAAGTGTGTCACTTAGACTGTACAACTACTCAACACTATTTATTTTTAGTTGATCCTCTTGGGTGGATGTTAAAACTACAATTTATCAGTTTCATAATAGTTTCTTTGACCATTTCTGACATGTGGGATGTTACATTGCATCTTTACACATTTATCATTCATAGAAAACTATACAACTTCATTAAATGACCCAAAAGGTGGCCTTAAGACTTAGGCAAAAATGACAAAGATAAAACATCTTATGTGACTTTACTAATGACCATGTGACCATTTTATAACCTAGGAGACCCTATTAAAAATTTTAACTTGTAAGGGGGGTTGAATTAATTTGACCATGGGGTAAAATTAGTCAATAAATACTTTGGCCCATTTTATTAATTGTAAGGAATTTGAGACAAAAACCACACAAGCTTTCATTAAATGGTGGAAGACCTTGTCTAATAAGTGTGAACACAATATGGTAGATGATAAACTCTTTCATATATTTACTAATGCTCTTTATCCCAAGTTAAAATATCAGGTCCAGACTCTCCATGCACTTTGGAATACACCATTGATGAAGCCAAGCATCAATTTGAGCCATCCCAATCTTCTATGGGTACTAGCATGTTAATAAAAAATAATAATCATCATGCTACAAATGATGGTGTCACTGACTCTTATGGTACCATTCATACTATTCAAGCTATTGTTCCCAACTAGCTCTGGAACAAGCTTCACCTTCCAACCACATCACTAATCTTCATTTATCTTCAATAAATCACATCAATGTTCATAAACCTTTATCATTAGTGGAATTACAAAAGTGTCTACCAAGGCTTCTTCTATGAGAGCTTGATCCCACTCATCCCATGAAATCTTGGTATGATACTAATAAATTTTGTTGGTTTCAGTCTAGTTGGGGTTATTCTCATGAGACTTGTAGGCAACTACATAATTTGGCTATAGATTTCCTTCTCGGTCCCAATTTTGACCATGATTCTATCATTCATAAATGTTAACAAGCCTATGACATTGCCTTCAAAGACCATGAACCACAATATAAATCTCAAGCTTTGAACTTGGCTAATGCTCATTTGGCCATCTACAAAGATCCTATTTGAATCTCCAAGACAACAAAGATAATCCTATTCTTTCTACCAATAATGTTTATAGTATTATAGACCGAACTCTTGAAGAGAATATGGTAAATATATGTGAAGGGTGTTTGACTTCATTGATCCTCATCCCATCCACACTCCTCAATCATCTCATACTTTTCATGTTATCCAAACTTTAACAGAGTTGGGGCAAGAAGACCTTATAACTTTTGATGAAATAATTCCAACACCTCTTTTGGATAACACTTCTCATACCATTTCTAACACTCCTCTAACCTCTTTACCATCACCAATGATACTCAAACTTATATTAACACTTCCTCCATTTTATCTCAAACTGAACCTGCATCAACTACCCCATCTTCTCAAGACAATCAACAAAATTTTCCTCCAATTAAACCTCCCATATCTTATCAACATAAATTCACATGCACTTTGGCTCCTCTTTTCAAAGACCTCATTCAACACTATGCACCTCTTTCCAACAATCCCCTTATGGGTTATGATGAGTGTGATCCTATCATGAAACTTATTAATCTCCCATATTAAATCCCTTTTCTCAAACTTATGCTAACTTCTCCACATCATCATAATCATCTTATGTAGCTATTGCTCAAAATGAACATCCTTCATCCTCCCATTACATGATGCAAAACCACCTTATCTAGATCAAAAGACAATATTTTACAAAAATGTAAAGAAATGTCCATACACATAGATAAAACAAAGGACACTTCTCTTTCCCTCAAATTCCCCATTGCTTCTATGATCCCTGATGAGATTTTGCTTCATGCAGATGATCCTCCCCATTTTGTCAGTATCCAAATTTTTAATATCCAAGTCAATCATACCTTTATTGATGAGGGTTTAGGCACTTATGTTCTCTCTCTCAATTTTATTAAAACCCCTGCATATTTTAAATGTAATCTTAAGTCTACACGTAACACATGTCAAGGCTATGACCGAAGGCAAATGCCTCCTTTAGGCTATGTGTGGCTCCCTATCACCATTCCACCTATCACTATTCAAGTGAAGGTGATGATATTCAACTTTCGTCTATCCTATAAATTTTTTATTGGTAGGCTATGGACTCATCGCATAAGAGCAGTAACCTCTTCCATTTACCAATGTGTCAAATTTCCTTACAATGGATCAATCTATAGGATTAAAGGTGAAACTAACCCTTAAAATTTTAAACAATTCCAAGATCATGGTATATTCAATATTATAACCCTTGAAACCTTTCCAAGCATTCCATTTCATAAATCTCAATGGTTTAGGTTTCTTGTCAACTCCACCTAAGGTTACAATGATCACCCTGAACTCATCAAGAATATACCACCTAAACTCCTATATTTAAATGATGATGAGCTAGATGAGATCAATTTCAAGATCAAAACTTTGGATCTCTCACCCCCTCTCATTTCTTAGCTTTTACCTTCTATGAATCCACATTCTCATCAACCACGTAGTGATGATATACCCACCATATCAACTATGATTCGGTACTCTATTCATCACACCACATCGTTCGATAAGGCCATCCCTACCTATGCCATCAATCTTCATACACATGATTATGATGATGGTTATACCTTAGATAATCCATTCTTAGGAGGTCTTGTTTAGGCTCGAGATGTTAAAATTATTTGTTATCATTCCTCTTTGATTCAGTCTTTCTGTATCTCTTATAACATCCCATCCTTTATGATTCTTAATTTTACCATTTTTCCTCTTGTTTGTAGGGTAGAGATGGTGTTTACACCTCTAATTTTTGAATATCCTCTTAGGAGTACACTTATGGATCATGATATGGTTGGTCCTTATCACTTTACTAGATACCAAAACCCCTCTAGATGACTTATCCCTAGGATGCTTGCAACTATCCTTTAGCCTTCTATGCATACAACCCCTCCCTCATTTGAACCCAATTTGGATCCTATTCCCACTCCCTTCCTGGCTGAGTCTCTTCCTCTTTTCAATCCTAGTTCTCTTTTAGTCAAGCCTCACCCTATCTCTTCACTAGTTCCACCTTCTCTTGGTGATGATTTTCTCCCTTTACCACAACATGGTTCTTTTCCTACCAAATGGGTCGATTAGCCATATTGTGATATTCAAAAAGTTTTCAATGATTAGACTCATGATTATTTATTATACCAACCATCCTCATATTTTATTTCCACTCCCTCTGTTAGTATACCTACAAAGTCTACTAACAAGTGTATCTATTGTTTCCATGACATAAATAATCATTCATCTATGTATTGTTGTAATCTATGGTAATATATTGACACCTTGCATCCCACCACTCCTCAGCCTATAGATAAGGCTATACCTCCCTTAAAATTATTACTTGAATATCTTCCCAAATATGGAGAGGTATATTATCATTTCCACATCCTTCAACAGCATCTCAAGGATCACCTCATGACCATTCCTATACCTACTATCCTTCCTACCATTGGTAGCCTTCATAAGAAGGCTCCCCCTTCTTCCCCCATGGCTCTACCACCTATGGTCCCTTATCCACCTATAGTTTCTCCACTTGTGATTCCTTCACCCATGGATCCTCCTTCACCAGTGGCCCCTTCTCCATTGGTGAGTCCTTTTCCTGTGGCTCATTCCCCACCAGTGACCCATTCATCTCATACATATTTTATTCCCATTCCTTCTCCTAAAAATACCTTGCAAAATAGTCCTCATCAACATGATCCTTTAGGCATTCCTACATTTTTTATCAAGGAGATTTGATGCGAAGAATTTTCTCAACTTTCCTTGAAGATCAATGAGACTTTGGTTGCAGTCCGATTTCAACTTCATAAAGACTTATTAGATGTTATGGATAATGTGTGTGGAAAAATATATTAGTATTTATGAACACATACATGGTGTTCTTTAATTTATTTCTTCATTTAGATTAGACATGTGCTCTAACTTTACATTTATCTATTTTATATCATTTGACATTATGTCAAATTATTATCTATCTTACATGACGACTTTTATGTCACACTACATGTTGCTTATGATGTAATTATTCTTCTTATGTTCTCTTATGAATTATTTTTCATGATTACATACTTCTTCTTCATGAGTTCCTTTTCTATGGTTATCTTGTTCTCTTTCATGATTGCTTGCTATCTTATCTCTATAAACGTAAATAATTATTATTATGATTTGGTTATATAGACCTTGTTCCATTTAGTCATTCCTTCTTTACCATGTGATCATTTAACAAATAATTCATCTCATTATAATCTCCTTTTACTTGTCCACTTTGGATCTACCTTTATTCCCCTTCTTTCCTTTCAAAAACTAAGCATACACATGTTTGAAACTTCAGATAACATGTTGTTTCATCTTTAAGCCTAAGTGCTCTAGTTATGTATTTGGATACTTAACTTCCTTTAGTTGAATCCTAAAACTCATTTGTGTGTATCACTTTATCTCTCATGATTGGTCATTCCAAATATGTATGGAGGAGGAATCTTAAAAGCCATAAAAAATTCAAAAGTCAAATTAGTTAGTAAAAGACAATGGTCTAAAAGGAAACATTCAAAAATTTCAAAAGTCAAATCACACTAAAAGACGTGATTCTAAGATTATATCCTTTTTGCAATTGAAGCTCAAACAAATGATAGGTTTTTGACTATGTTGTTTACCAAGAGTTTAAAGGAGTATACTCTTAGATTGTTTTATGATTTCATGTATCAATTAGTTATTGCATTTAATCCTTTAGCAGATTTATTTTTTGCACATTTCTCAATTAACATAAGTGAAAAGATTTCATATGCTCAAATTGTTCAACTCAAATAGTAATCTAATGAGACAACCATAAATTATGTATTATGATATAAGATGATGTTGTCCAAGATGATGAATCCTATGGAAGATAAGGAATTACAAGACATATTCAAACATAATTTACTTCCACCTATAAATGAATCTATTATGTTTAAGGAGTTTCTATCATTCACCAATTTGTGTCATATGGTTAAGGAAAGAGAGGTTAAGTTTTTGGAAATAAATAAGCTTAAGTATATAACCAACCCAATTTCTACTTCTAATACAAATAATCTAAGTAAGCCACCATATAGGGTGAAACCAAATGAAAATAAGAGTGATTAAAAGATAAAAATGAATGTAGTTTTAGATCTTACTACACATATTGTGTTATCTACTCCTCCTAGGAGACAATTTACCAACTTGTCATAAGTTCCATATAAGGTGTTACAAAAACTATCAGAATGTCACTTCATATCACTCCCTCTAATTAAATAGGTTGATGTGATTAAACCTCTTCCAAAAGGATTTAATCAAAAAGTTTTTTATGATTTTCATAGAGCACTAGGGCATACTACCAATAAATGCATTAGTTTGAGACATAAGATACATGATTTGATAGATGAGAACATAATTGAAATGGGTACATCTATCGATAGTACAAAGGCACAACCAAGTGAGAGTAGATCAATGAAGATATTTAGTGATCCTTTCTCTAAGCATATTGGTCAAGAACTAATAGATAAATTAGAAGTGTGTTACACATTACCCTCCACTAGCTTCTTATCATCCTCATACAAAGTCACAACATCCTTTGAACATCATTGTTGGTACATATATTGTTTTAGTACCATCTAGACCACTTATCACATTTGTGTAACATGAGATAGTAGATGGTGATTTTGATTTACATTCTTTGTTTGTTTGAGCTTACATTGATCATCAAATTATACAAAGTGTTAAGGTTGATAATGGTGTAAGTGTGAATATGTGCACTATCACACTTCTCTCTCATTTTGTATACACATATTAGGATATACTTCCCACAAAAATAATAATCAAGGGATTCAATAGACATGTTCAGAACTCTATTGGTGAGATCACATTACCACTATAGGTTAGTTCATCACATGTGGCCAACAAGTTCATGGTAGTACACAATGTAGTAGTCTTATATATATTATTAGGATGTTGTTGGATTCAATAATACATAAATGTTTGAAATACATTTTCACTAATGAGGTTATCATAGTTCATGGTATTCCATATGAATATCCCCTCCAACTATCGATACTAAAATTTGATTTATGTAGTACTCTAGTCTTGTACACTTGGAAAATATCTATTGTGGTTATACTTTTCAGTTATAGACTTGCCCTCTAGTGAAAGGATCATGTTCATTATCTCTTTGTGCCTAAATTTATTATCTCTTAGTCTGAACATTATAATTATAATTCCCAAGCCTTCTATATTGTGAAAACAAATCTCTAAAAATTATCATTATCTTTCACTACTAGTTTTGGGCCTATACTTATTTTCTAACTTCCTTGACACTTACATCCCAGATAGACACCTATGTTGACAAAAGTTTTCACCTTTCTTACAAAGTGTCTAGTGCCAAAACATCATCTAATTTACAAATGAAACCTATCCTAAAAGTTATCCTAAGTGATTTAATGTGAGATGTTTCCAAAAGGGATTCGTATATATACAATATCAACCCTCATTCATTCCTCACCTAGAAAATATCAGGAACTCATAAGCTAACCTACCAATAAGAACTCAATCAAGCATTCAAGTGAGAAAAACCTACCCTATTCATCCCTAGTTATATATCAATCATATGAGTAGTATTCCCATAGGTCTGAAACATGTGAAGAATAGTTCATGAGCCATATTTTCCATGTTACAAATTAGGTCACTGCATGTCATTGCTTATCACACATCAAATCCTTGTGAAAACATAAGCCAACACGTAATGATAACTACATAAATTTGAGGCCCTCTTTGAAGTATTAAATATGTAAGCAATATCCATTGATAGAGAGGTCCTTGGGACAAATCAACATTGTAATCCCACTAAACCATTTTTTCCATAGTCACTCCAAGGATGAGTAAACTAGGGTTTGATAATTTGACAGAGAACAACAACCTATACATGTGATATGCATATGTCAAAAGAAAGGTAATAATAAACCTAGAAGGATCTAGTTGGTCACATCTAGATCCAATCAATATTTTATATAGGACACTTAAAGTCAGATACCTATTCAAAGTCAGACACCTATGTTGAGGTCATTATCTAGATTTGACACAAACATTCAAGGCCACAAAAAGAATATTACTAGAATTTGATGATTGTTCCAAGATCATCTTCCAGTCCACTTTTATCCTATTATAGATCATAGCTGAATGAACACATTAAACTAAGCATCATTGTTCCTAATTCATTATAATATCTATCAATATTTGTACTTTACTATTTTTAGCAATCTCAATTGTATAACTTTAGAATATTATTTATCTAAGTTTCTATTAATTGGCCTACTCATTAGGTGATTTCACCATCCTTATGTAAAAGCTAATATAATACCACTTAACCCTAGATATACCCTTATCTAAATTTAGGGTTAAACATTTAGTGACCTTGATGTGAATTGAACACGCATCCATAATTAATTCATTTAAAAGAAATGGAAATATGATTTTAAAATATTTATAGTTTATAAATTAGAAATTAGAGAAAAGTATGAAACCTTAGGTCAAGCTAGGGTTTTAAGACCAAAGGTGTTCACCAAACATTTAACCTAAAATTTATATAAAAGGATATTTAAGGTTAAGGGGTATTAGATTAGCTTTTACAAAAGGATGGTGAACTAACCTAATGAGAATATATTATACAATATCTCAAAAGTAATGCAAATCTTATTACCTTTGAGACATAAGATTTACCATCAAAAGATATTATTCATCAAGATTTACCTTTGCTCATACAAATGAGTGTGCTTCACAAGGGAATGAAATGAGTGTTAGTTGATAATGGTTCAAGCCTAAAAATATGTAGCACTAATTTCCTAGCAACCATGGGTATTAGTATAAATCTTCTTCAAAAACCTAATATGCATATCAAAGGATTTGATAATTCATGTAGCCTTCTAGTTGGCCAAATCACATTAGATGCATCAATTGGGCCAAAAATAGTTACAAATACATTCCAAGCAATGTCTCAGTCATTGCACTATAACTTTATTTTGGGTAGACGACAGATACACACGATGGAAGCCATCCTAGATACATTACATTGATGTGTAAAAGTTATACATTATGAGACCTTATTCACCATGCCTACTGATGATGGACCTTTCAAATTTGATAAAATGATACATCTAACATAGAAGGGATACCTAAAGTGGTACCACCTCAACATTGTATTCCACTTGAAAATATACAAACATATGAAACATGGGAGTCAAGTATAAATACTCATTTACTCAATAAACAAATAAAGCACTATCTATTGAGGTGCACATGGATGCACATAAAGAACAAGAACCATTATCAAAGGAGCCAATGATACCAAAAGAATAATAAAACCCAACAATATAACTTCTTTATTGGTTAATACTGAGCAAAAAGATGGAAAAGTTACATATTACTATGATAGTGATGATGAAGTTCCTCATGATATGATTGATGAATAATTACAAAAACTTAGATTTGATCTACTTGAACATATCTTGCATAACCTATTCACAACTACATGTCTTAGTACACACAAGTTAAATTAATCACTAGAGGATGCAAAACCACATTCAAATAAGGACAAGACAAAAATAACATATGAACATGTAAATTCTTGTTATTTAATCCATCCCTCTTGGCTAAAAATGTTAATCCAACCTTACAAGGGACTGATACAAATACAACATGTGAACAATGTGGAGTCCTCTCAAAAACCTCCATAATGGATTATCTAGATCTTAGAAAACTAGGATGTTCTAGATTTAATTCTTCCTATGTTATTTGAGTATCACATGGTATCTTTACCTCTTAATAGACACAAATCAGGTGGCAAACTCATTGCTAAAAATGAATCACTATATTGTGTTTACCATCAAATCACCAACTATAATACAAATCAATGTTTGGTATTGCAAGATAATATTTAGAAATATAAAGGTGAGGGGAACATATAAGTTATGCACGAGTATAAAAATAACCAAATACTTCTAATCTTTCCACATAAAATCAATATGCAAAGCGACAAAGATATAAAATTCTAACAATTACTATAAAAATTGATGGTGTCTCTTGCTCACATTTATAAATTGATACAAAAAATTGGAACACTATTTGTAATGTCTCATACTTACCTACATTAGGGCATATTATCAAAAAAGTTCAACATTTTTCTATTTTCTCCAATTCTCTTGGATATCTTTATTTGTAGTATGCAAACCTAAATTGATAAATACCATCATATGGGTAATGGATACCAAACCAAATCTCACATTTTTTTGGACAATATTGGGAAACAAAAATGAAAGCAATAATTGATACCATTCATATGTATTTTACTTACCAATTCTAAAAAAAACTAATCCACATACTGCATGATGCACAAAATGATAACTCCATAGTAACAACAAATGATATTCCCTTACCAAATGATACATAATCACTCAAAATGATGTGGCATAAACACTAGTGGAAAAAGGATGATCCTGGAAAACCATCAGACAATTTTTTATCTTCCAAATAGGAGGAATAATCTCCTTTCATTTAAATTAAGCTTCAAAAATACCAAAAAAATTCAACATGTTCCTAGTTGCATTATTTCTTATACATATGTTGTTTGCTATATGGTCGTATCTAATATATCATTATTTCCTATATAAATGTGTTTCATGCTTAGTTTGAGAGTGATACAGGCATACACAAGCACATGATATATTCACATATAGATGTTAATATTTCCCTCTACTCATATCCTTAGTACGTTCGGGGCATATGCTTCTTTGATCACGATACACCCAAGTTATATTATTTTATGACCACTTTCCATTATAAAAGTGGGCCACACTTTAAGATCAAATGGATAGGATCAAATGAATAAAGAAAACCTATATGGATAAGTGAAATCTAAAAAATAACTCAAAAATAAGAAGCTTGTCTTCACAAACAAAATTTATATTCATAAACATTAGCCAAAAAGTACATAGGTAGGTACATTATATAGGTGGAGTATAAACATGTCACAACATCTTCATACATGTGGGATTATCTTCCCAATGACCTTTATTAAACTTAATCAAGATAACTATACCATGTAGGTAAAACCACATTGGGAAAAAGGCTACACTAATACCTCCCTTTAAGCATAACTTAGGTGGGTAGTAGAATTGGGTCCTAACACAAAGGCCTAATGAGGTACCCAATTACAATGAAATGCCCCCTAGAAGTGGATGTCAAAGTTGTCCTAAGCCCAATAATAAAATTGTAAATAAAGATAATTACTCTCAATGAAGGGTTTGGTGAATATATCAACAATTTAATCCATTATCTAGATGTAGTGGAGATCAATGACTTGCTCATGGATGAGCTTCCAAATGAAATGCATGGGAATGCTAATATGCTTGGTTTGTTGATGAAGGACAAGATTCTTATATATCTAGATTATTATTTGGTTATCATATAAGAGAAATCTTGGTCATCAAAACTAGATGCCAAAATCAGTGAGAATCCCCTGAAGCTAAAAAGCCTTAGTGGTAGCATTAACAACTCCTCTATATTCTACCTCTATAGAAGATAAAGTAATAGCATTTTGATTATTGCTTAATCAACTAATCAAACTTGAACAAAGGGAGAAACTATAGCTTGAAGTAGACTTATGATTTTGAATATCTCCAACCAATTTAAATCTGTATAAGCAATCAAGTCAACATTGATGCCTATTCTATAGTGAATATTGAAACTATGTGTAACCTAAATTTAGTGGAGAACCCACTTAGTTTATTTTTAGTGTAGCTCATATGGTTCGTACATGAATGTAGAGACCATGCCCATTGCATATGAAATATTAGGTTGAGTTTACATAAGGTAAATGAGATTACCTAAAAATTATTGATACGAGGTAGCATCAACCTAAAGAGTGGATAATCAACCTCAAGCTTCATACTAGATAGAAAAGGAAACAAAGTTGGCTTATAGTCAGCCATGTTAAACTGTGCAAGCAAATCAAGACCATACTTAGATTATTGAATAGTGATCTCAGACTCAGAATAATAAATTTCAATCCCAAGGAAGTAATGCAACAAGCTTAAGTCAATCATTAAGATTCTATCAGACAAAATAGTTTTCAATGTTGTGATGGTGGATGAAGAACTCTTTGTGATCAATAAATCATCCATGTAGAGAACCAAAATAAATAATAAATCATCCTACTACAAAATGTAGACATTAAAATCATAATGGCATCTGGTGAACCTAAATGAAACAATAAATGAGTCCATCTTGGCATACGAAGATCGAGGAGCTTGTTTGAGACCATAGATATATTTTTAAAGTTTACAAACTAAGAAGGAATCTTCCATAAATCTTTGTGGTTACTCCATGTATATTTCTTCTTTGAGGTCATCATGAAGAAGGGAACTCTTCACATCTATTTGATGAACATCCCAATGATGTGTTGTGGTAATGGCACGAGTGAGTTTTGGATTGAGTTCATTTTGGCAAATGGGTTGAAATCTTGATATAGTCAATGGCAAGTACCTCAGAAAAACCCTTTGATACCAAATGTGCTTTGAAATTTGCTATGGATCCATATACTACAAATTTTATTTGGGTTATCCACTTACATTAAATAAGTTTTCTTTCCTTAGGAAGAGGGACTAAATCCCAAGTGTTGTTCCTAAAAAAGGAACTATATTCCTATTCCATAGTAGTATCCCACTTAGGAGTGCATAATGCCTCACAAAATAAATGTGGATTAGAAGTAAATGCAATGAAAGCATGTGGGGCATCTTGGAATTGTGAATGAGTTTGCCTATTTTCTGAGAGATCTCTAATCCATTGGCTAGAAATTTGTAGTTTCTATTTAGACCAAAGAGGATCAATGCTCAAAGAGTTAGCAGGAGATTCTTCATCCTCTAAAAAATATAGAAGTAGGGGAATCCTCATCACTACTCTCATCATTAGAAATAGAAGAAGAATCTAGATCATGAAAAAGCTACTTAGGTGGATCTAGATCATCAAAAATGTCAATAAATTCTAGTGCATCTAAGGAAGAGGGAGGAGTGTCATGTGTGGAGTCTTGAGGATCATCTTGGAAATGACCACACCTCTCAATGAACAACTCATGAGTGGTGGGATGGATAAGAATATATCCTTTAAAACCCTTATGATATCTAATGAAGATGCAAGGCTAACTTTGAGGTTCCATTGCCTTACATTTATTCTTGGGAATGTAGGCCGTAACAGGACATCCAAACACTCACAAGTTTTTCACTATGGATTTTTGAATACTCTAAGATTCAAAAGGAGTGACTCCCTTCAATGCATTATGAGGAACCTAATTTTGGATATAACAAGTATAGTTGATGTCCTCAACCCAATATTGAGGTGAAAGAGACTTAGAGTGTAGCATGCAATTGGCCATTTCCTTTAGGGACCTATTCTTATTCTCTACAACACCATTATGTTGAGGACTATATGGAACTATACGCTGTAGTTTGATCACCTATGAAGTGTAGAATTATTCAAAATGGTTATTGACATACTCACCACCATTATTGATGCTTAAAATATTGATAGCTTTACCTGATTATTTTTATATAAGCAATTTTAAGTCCTAAAAATGATCAAATACCCATATTTTTTCTTAAGAAAGTACACCCAAGTATTCCTCAAAAAGTCATCGATGAAAGTAAGCATATATTTAATCATATTGAATGAAGGTTATGGAAATGGACTAGTAATGTCACTGTGGACAAACTCTAACTTTACCAAATGAAATAATGGATTCATTTTCTAATTCCCTAATAACCATTGAATCAGGATTTCTTTCCTGAGTCAATGTGAGTGATCTGATAAATAGATAGGATATTAGTGGATGAAGAGGGAACATATAGAACATCATGAAATGTCCCATCATTCACTTCAATATATCCTCTCTCACTAAATTTAATAGAAGTATTGCCACCCAACAAGATGGAAGGCATAGAACAAGGTTCCAAGAATGATAATAAGTCCTATGATAAATCCATGGGTGTGATGCAACATAATCCATAACCCATGTGGAAGGTTGGGATGTAACTGCAATAAGTGTTTTACCCTTATCATTTTCTTTCATACTATCTTTGGCCTTAGAAGACTCTTATGTTGATGAATTTGACTAGAAGAATCATGGACACTGATATTGTGCTTCTTGATCATCTTAGTTAGTTGGTAAATCTACTTCTTCATGCACATGGTTTCATAATGCCCAAATTTATTATAGTAGGCACATACGAGTCACTCTTTTTAGGTTTTCCATCTAAAGGGGAGGACTCTTTTAATGATTTGGAATTAAAATCATATTTCTAACCCTTTTTTTACTTTGAGTCTTTATTATGTTTATTCTCCTTACTATTCGAAGCCTTATATTTGTCATGACTCATAATTAAGGCATGTGATTTAGATGAATTCAATTTACCCATTTGAATGAACTTGTCTTGCTCCTGAGTCAAGTTAGTAGCAAATTCATCCAAGGATGACATGGTCCATGTAGTTTCAAAGACACATGTAGTGGTGTGAAAGGTAGGAATGAGATAAAATAGTTGGAACCCAATTTGGTAAGGAAAGAATCAATTGATCATCCTTTTGGTCAATGTTGCATAGTTTTAAATACAACCTAAGTGATTTGAATTTTGTGAAGAAGTCTTGTATCATATCAAAATCATTTGGTCTAAAATTTATGAGTTCGTTATCCAAATCATGACCTCTCATGATGTCCTACTTCCCAAAGAGTTTTTCCAATGTGGTCCACACTTTATTAAGAGTAGTTGTAGATTTAATATGAAAGAGCAAGTTGGGAAACATAAATAGGCATAGATGACCATAAGATTCATCAATTCTTTTGTACCACTTCACCTTATTTAAATTTGGTGCTAGTTATTTTATATACTCATTGTGATTTAGTGTAAGCCTTTTTTACTTAAGAGGATTTGTATTTTGAATTTTCACTTGTGATAGTTAAATGGGGCATGAGGTAGAATTGAATTCTAATCTATAGTGTAGAAAGGAAGTATGTGTTAAAATACATGTGTTTAAAGACAATGATATGTAAGACCTCTAAATTTATAGATATTTAATTTTAAAAGGCACCAAAATATCACCAATGTGTAGAACTCAAAAAAATTACATTTAAAAAAAAAAAGGCTCTTGAAAAGGAGTTGTCGGGGGAAAGTTATAGAAGTTTGAATGTTTCTTATTCATAAAAAAAAATAATGATCTCCACCACTTTGCATAAATTTGAATTTTTTTGGGTTGATTTGAGAATTGTTTGGGTGATAAGGTTAATCCCCCACTAGTAGGATAAAAATTTAAGCCCCTTCCATATGACCATACCATATGACCAAGGGGACACATGATCATGCATGTGGGATTATCTTCCCCAATGACCTTTATTAAACCTAAGTAAGCTAACTATGCCATGTAGGTAAAACCACGTAGTGGGAAAAACCCTACATTAACATCTATTATCATTTTTGAGCTTATATATTTACACATGCCTCTATCCATGCTTATACCTTCCACAATGTACTTGATATGATATGTACTTAATATTGCTTGTAAACACATATGTTTAGGAATTAGTATGCTATGTTCATGTCGGTTTCCTATTTTAATTGTTTACTATTGTCTTGCATTGTATTACCTATTAGAGGATTTGAATATGCTCCTTTGATTTTGGATTCCATGCCATGATTGCCTATTTAGACATTCGAATATGTCATTTTTTGTTGTATGTTGACATTTGAATATATCATTATAGAATTCATGGACATTTGACTAAGTAATGTCCCTTTGATTATGTGGCATTTGAACATGCCCTTTGTACGAGGTATCCTTTGACCATTTTTTGTTGCTTTGATTTTAAGTTCTTTTATGTGTATACTTGATTGTTTATTAAGCTTTTACTATTACTCTTTAGATGTTGCCATGATCTACATCATGCATCTTAGGATTTGATGTGCTCACATATTGCGTGCTTCAATGTTATATCTACCTAGACATTTTACCCATATATGTTACTCGATACATACACAAATTATATAGTTATCTTATCCTTTTGAGGTAAGGTAACTACTAGATTCTACTTCCCCTCATCTCAAAAGGGATGCATATCAGTGAGGGCATGTCATAGAGGCATCTCTTCCACACTTGGAGTGTGTAAAAAAATAATGACCTACAAACTTATTTAATACTTCACATCTCTAGATTACATTGGGGGCATGTTACATAAACATCTTCTCCATGTTTACACTAGTTCTCAAATTCTCTAGATTACAATGGGGGAATGTTATGTAAACATGTTCTCCACATTTACACTAGTTCTTATATTCTCTATATTACAATGGGGGCATGTTATGTGTTGGGTGAATATTGTGTCAACCAGCTAACTGGTGAGAAAAATAGGTCTCTTCAACCACAGCATAGGGAGATTGGTCTACCAGATGTTCGGGTTTACTACATCAACAGTGGACAAATCTCTCCTCTCATCAAAGGGAGGTTCCCTATAAACATGAGACTCAATATACTATATATATAAGCTGAAAATAACACTCAGGGGTAGAATAACACCATCCATCTCTCTTCTTTCAGAGATGATGTTCACAAACAAAGGAGAAAATCTTGGTGAAGACACTGAAGGCACTTCTCTTCTTTCAGAAGTGTTCTTACAGGGAACAACAGGAGTTCTTTCAGGTAGTGACAAGTAACTGGTAACCAAAGGCATAGTAACTAGGAGACTGAGATGTAGCATAAAGTCTCCACCTTGAATGCCCAAGAGTGAAGCATGAAGGATAATGAGGGCACAAAGTCATCCCAAGGTCCTTTATACAGGAATAGAAAATAAACACACACTGAAGACAACTATGACAGCACAAAGTCTGAAAGTAAATAGCTTTAGGACACCTTCTTGATTAATTCCACTAGTTCTACTTGTTAGATCAAATAAATAAGAATGCTCCTAGGAAATAGACATAAGAACAATTTCCTAAAATAGCACAAGTTATAATAGCACAAAGTCTGCAAGTAACTTGCTTTCTCATTTAGATAAATTAATATGAACAACAATCTGAGCTCAAAGTCTCAGTAACGCCTTTCAATTTGGGTAGAGTTTTGCTTTTGGTAATGGGAAGATCTCCTCTAAAATGACACAAGAGAATACAATATATATCATCAAAGAATGGCTTGGTGCTTTGTTCCATGCATGGCCCATGTTGTTCATTCAATGCCTTGAATGCATTTTTAGTTCTATCAGGGGGGACCATGCTGAAACAGGGAAAATATCTTAAGTATGGCATGTCGATTCATCTCAAATGTCTTCTCCTAGGTCTAGATCATCTGGTGTTTGCACAATTGTCCATTTTGTCTTTACTCCTAGGAAGAAAAATAGGCTGCATCCTTGATTTGGCATGCTTAGAAGTCTACTTGATCCACTATTTCACCTACTTGAAATAACTACCCTGTTAGATATTTCTATTTTTTTGTATAGTCTTCCTCTTTCCTACAACAATTTGGACTCTTAGGCTCTTCTTCCAGCCGGTCTCTTGATTTATTTTTCAAATTCCACACCATATTAAAATATTAATGAGTATTCCATTGCACTAAATTTGACATCCACGGGGCTGTCAAAGGTTGCCATCTACTTGAACCATTATGAACCATGAACCTTGAAGGCTCCTTTTCTCCTAAGTCTTTCAAATATTCTTTCTGTGTCTTTATCAAACCTTTGGAACACTCCTAAGGGAAGGTGTCCCTTTGGGCTTAATTTCTTTCAGAGGACTATTGTTTCTTTATTTCCTTTGGACAATTTGTCTAAAGGAAATCTTTCCTTGGCTCTACGTCTTTGACACGTGGCACATTCTACTACTTTGACACTTATAGAAAATGGGACCCACAACACTTCTTGCTTGAGCAAATTCAAAAGGGAAATGCAGATGCATACACTTGTCACGCTTCACTGAGTTATAATGGGACATGTGGCATGTTCCACTTAACTTATAGAAGCTTTAGATACCTTTGAGAGTCTTGCAAAAGATGACACATGGTGGCTTCCACCGAGCTCCTAGAAACACTATAGAAACATTTAGGACTCATTTGGATTCATGTGGATGATGACACTTGGCATGCTCTGCTTATCTTTAGCAACTCACCTGGGGCCCACCATGGTCCTTACTTAATATCAAAACAAAAGGAAGAAACTATGGAAGTTAACACTTGTCAACTTCCACCGAGGTTTACAAGGAAAATGTGGTGACTTTCACTGCTTTCTAAAAAATCATATTGAAACCTTATACCATCACCACTTGGTGCCCTCCACAGAACTTTGAGAGAAGCTTATAAGAAACTCGAAACGTGGATGCAGACACTTGTCATGCTTCACTGAGTTTAGCCACTGACCTGGGGCCTACCATAGTCCTTATGAAATAAAAGGAAGAAGTTGTGGATGCTGACACTTGTTGACTTCCATCGAGATTTACTAGGGACATGTGGCATGTTCTGTTGCTTTGAAACTTACTAGAAATTATGTCCCAGTAGACGACACTTGGTAGCTTCCACTTGACTTTATAAGAGACACGTGGCAGCTTCTGCTGCTCTTTGAGGGTTGATCTTTCTTAGAGGGAACTTGCCCTTCGGGGTCCTTTGGATGCCTTCAACTTCTGATCTTACGGGCCCTCCTTTGAACCATTTGAACCCGTTGAACCTGTTCAACCTGATTCTTTTCTGTAGAGTCTATAGATTCAAGTTTGTAGAACTGGGGGAGTCCATAGAATCTCTTCCTGCAAAGTCCATAGTTTTGAAAAGCTTGGAAAAATGAAGAAATTGAATGCTCAGAATAATTTTTGGAAAGGGAAGAGAGGATTTTGGTCTATGCAGGACCAAAATAGTCATATGTTGTCTCAAAAATAAGTGACATTTTTTAGGGACAACAGTTGGCTCTAGTTGGGGAACTTCCTTCAGTTGAAAACTTGAAATAGCTGAGGGGAGTATAAACTAGAATCTCCAGTGCCTTTGAAGTATGCTATTGGGATATGGAGTCATGCTACCAAAAATAAAGGCTCCAAAAAATGAAAATGAATGACACAAAGTAGAAATAAAGACTATACGAATATACATATGTACGGTGAACTTATCTGATACTTCAAGAGTTGAAGTGCTTTAGATGCTGCCCATTGGGAGGTAAAGAAAAGCATGTGCCATCTTGATACCTCAACAAATTTTTTTTTTCACCATTGAGATGATGAATAGTAAAAGGGCCCCTCTACAGGGAGTCAAACTTTCCATGCATTCCCTTTGGTTCTCTCCTCTTATCCCACAAGAGGACTTGATCTCCAATCTGGAAATCATGGTTCTTTGATTTCTAGTCAAAGAGATTCTTCACTAGACCTTAATGGGCAGCAATTCGGTCCACCACCATGGTTCTTTGCTCATCCAGCTCAGTTAGGCACATGATCCTCTTATCAATGGAGTTTTTATATGTCTGATCTTTAATTGCCTTAGCCAATTTCAATACTGGCAATTCCAGGGTGATTGGTATCTCAGCATTGAGTCCATAAAGAAGTTGGAAAGGAGAGATACCAATTGCCCTTTTTGGTGTAATTCTATCTACCCATAAAGCATCAACCAATGCTTTATGCCATGTTCTTTGGTTGTCATCTACCAGCTTCTTGATGATTTTCACCAAGTTCTTGTTGCTTGATTCAGCTTGTCCATCCCCTTGTGGAAAGTAATCAGAAGAGTGAGAGAGGGTGATCCCATAGTAAAAATAGAACTGAGTAATCTCCTAGGAAGTGAAACAAGATACATTATCAGTGACAATCTTGGTTGAGACTCCAAACCTAGAAATGATGTTCTCTTTGAGGAAATTGCACACTACTTCTGAAGTAGCATGTTTGGTTGGGATAACTTCCACCCACTTGGTGAAGTAATCTATTGTTGTGAGGACATAATCATGTCCAGCACTAGAAGATGGGTTTACAGTACCAATGAAATCAATTCCCCATTGCTAGAATGGCTCCTCTATGACCACTAGCTTGAGAGGTAGGGCAGCTAACTTGGGTCTCCCAACAAATTACTAGCATATCTCACATTTCCTTACCCACTTATATGCATCTTGAAAGAGAGTTGGCCAGTAATACCTGGCTCATAGAATATTATGGGTAGTCACTGGAGTAGAGAAATGTCCTCTATAGGCCAAATTATGGAAGGAATTCAGAAGTTGGTTCTACTTCTCTTTGTCCACGCAGCAAGGAATACTCCATCAAGGCTCCTCTTGTACATGCCATTGTCCCAGAGGACAAAATTGGCAGCTTTCAGCTTGATAGTCCTCCTTTCTTTATAAGATAGGTGATTAGGACACTCACCATATGTAAGGAAATGAAAAATATATGAATACCACTCATTCATGGTGGAGATAAAGAGGACCGTTCGTGTGTCTTCCACCTTTGCTTCTTCATACTCTGTTCCTCCTGGCTTGTTATCAACAATCAATTGACATAGGCCTTTTCCCCGCACTAGCTTCGTTGGTTTGATGACTAGATCAAACTCCTAGATTTTTATAATCCAATTGCCTCTTTTCATCTCAAACTCCTGCTAAGTTAATATGGATTTAACCATGGTATCAGGAACTAAGAAAGTCACATGTGAATTCAAGATGTAGAAGTGAAAATGTTTCATTGCCTTTACCACTACATATGCATGCTTCTTCATGTTTGAGTACTTCAGCTCATGAGATTTAAGAAGATAACTCATGAAAAAAATGGGAGATTCCATACCTTCTTGGTTTTGTTGAACCAAAATTGTTGAAACTGTGTGTTTAGAAGCATAACTATACATGGTGAAATCTTTATTATAGTCTGAACAAACTAGAATTAGGGCATAGGCAATAGCTGTCTTGATATCCTAGAATGCAAATTTGCCTTCTTTAGTCTATTTAAATGTGGCCTTTCCCTTCATCATGTTTACAATATGGTGAGTCTTCTCAGCAAACTCAGGGATGAACCTTCTTAAGAAATTCACCTTTCCAAAGAAAGAGTGAACAATAGTCTTACTTGCAGGCAAGGTAAGCTCTTGGATAGACTTGACTCTGTCTGAGTCAATATTTATGCCTCCTTTGGACATAATGTGTTTGAGAATTTTCCCTTTTGTTACACCAAAAACTGACTTCTTGGGGTTCAAGGAAATGCCATTTTCGCAGCAGCGTTCCAGCACTTGTTGCAAGTGGCACACATGATCTGGGTGATGCTTAGAAAAGAAAGTCAAGTCATCAAGATAAACTACAATGAACTTACCCATCTCATCCTTGAAAGTAAGGTCCATTACTCTCTGAAAGGTGGTGCTAGCATTTATCAAGCCAAAATACATCATTCTATATGCAAACATGTCCCAAGGCATGGTGAAAGTAGTCTTATGCTGGTCTGCTTTACCAACTTCAACTTGATTATATCTTGAGAAGTCATCTAACATTGATAACATCTCGAAACTAGTCACTGTCTGAAGCACTTGATCCATGATAGGCAAAGGATAGTTATCCTTCAAGGATGACTGATTCAAGTTCCTGAAATCCACACAAAGGCAAATTTTTCCATTCTTCTTCCTTATAGGCACTATATTTACAATCCATGTGGAATGATGGATTGAGAAGATTATCTTAGCATTTAGCATTTTTTGTATCTCAAAAAAAATGGTACCTGATATCTTTGGATTATATTGCCTAGACTTTTGCCTGTAAGGTGCCAAATTAGCCTTGAGAGGAATGTCATGTCAAATTTCATCAGGCTTGAGTGACTTTAGGTAATCATAGGAGTAAGATAAGACGTCCATATACTAATGGAGTAGAACAGTGAACTTGAATCTCTCCTCTGGAGTATAACATTTTCCAATATTTACCATCTTGGGATCATCCTTGGTACCTAGATTTACATGATCAAATTCCTAGGAGTTTGAATCTATTGGATGCTGTTTGGTGAACCAATCATGTTTGTCGAATAGATTTTCAAGAGAGACCAGGCCTTTGGGAATTTTGTTCCCTTTCAGTTGCAGGAACTTCTCACCTGCACTAGAACTTGACTTAGGGGCTGGTTCAAGCTGTTGAGGTTCATTGCCCTTAAAATGAAGCTATTCAAAGCTATCTTTTTATTCCAAGAAGGCAATGCTTTGGCTATCATTTTTAAACACTTGCTAATGACTGGCATTATTTGGTATACTTGGTCGAAAGACCAACTCAATAGTGTACCTGTCTCCTTTGAAGTTAGGGTGAGGAACCAGTAGAGTTGCTGAAATAGCCAGTGCATTAGCTCAGTTATTGAATTCCCTAGGAACTGCAGAGATGCTGAAAGCATCAAATCTTTCAATTTGATCCCGGTCTAGATTAAGGTAGTGGCATAATATCTCATTCTTGGTTTGATATAGGTTTCTCACCTAACAAACCACTAGTTCAACATCTCCTTTGACATGAAGGAGTTTGATGCCTTTGTCTTGGGCAAGCCGTAATCCAAGCAATAGATATTCATACTCAGCTATGTTATTGGTATTACTAAATTATAACTTGTATGACAAAGGAAAAATATCTCCTTGAGGAGATATTAGTACAATTTTAGCACCTAAACTGGTAAAAGAGAAGTTGCCATCAAATTCCAAAATCTATATCTCCTCAGACACTAATTTTTCTTTGGATTCTTCTTCATTTGGAGATGGACATCCTTCCACACTTACATTACACTCCACCAATTCTTCTGCTATTCCAACTGAATGTATTTTTAGGTTGTCACCTTCAAGAGCTTCATCAGATGCTTCATGGACTTTGTCTGTAGATAGAAAGTAGTTACCCATGCCCAAAGACTCAAATAGAATTTGAGCTTCAGGTGCCAAGGCCTGGGTAACCACATATTTTACTTCCTTTTCAAGGAGCAATCTTTTCATAATGCCTTTAACTGGAATCCTTACTTTAGATAAGTCCATGCTCAATTCACCTCCAACATCCTTACAAAAGTTTCACCCAAGATGGATGCCATATGAAGCTAGGACATCAACTACTAAGACAATCATCTTGATTCTTTTGTCTAAAATGCTGCAAATGCAAATCGAGCGTCCTTGATTTGTCTCAGTAGAGGTACTTACTTGTTATCCATGGAGAAGCATCTACCAAATGTTTTGGTTAGTGTGAGGCCAAGGGATTTAGCCACTTTTGTAGGCATGACATTGTTTAAAACTCCAAAATCAATGATGCAATTATTCAGTTGATGTCCATTTATCAGCAATGAGACATAAAAAGGTTCAGTCCTACCAGGAATAGCAGAAGTGATGACAAGGTTATTCCTAGTGAGTGCATTCTTAGGGGAATCATGAGTCATCTTGAGAATTGCTTATCCTATAGGGATGGCTTAGTTCTTCACACACTGAACCAATTTATCTAATTGCTCAGGATGGGACTGTAGAAATTCAAATTCAGACATTTGAATTTTGGTTTTCTTTATATGGTCAATTATATCAAATGTTGGAAATGAGCTAGGAGTAGAGGATGGGAGTTCATCCTTTTGATTTTTGGGAGGGGGAGAACTGGACTGTGAATTTGAAGTAGAAGGCATAGGGATATTTGGTGTAATTACCTTTCTTGCAATCACCAAGTCCTTCGGCTGGAAAGGAAGAGTGGATCCCTGCTTAGCAATTGAAACTACTAGTTGAGGTCACTCCTCTGCTTTCTCCTTATCAATTGATTGAGCTGATTGATTCTTAGATCAGGTGAATATAGCATATGATCCCTCAACTACATTACCTTCACTTTTGGGTTCATCTTGATAACTCAGGAAACTAATGTTGTAGTCACTAGCTAATTCTTCTTCTTCTTCAGTGAAGAGATTAACATCATCTTCAGGATTCGACTCAGGCTGGAATTAAAAATCTAATTCAGCTTCAAGATATCCAACCGCTGAGTTGGTTGGTGGTGCTTCAATGGCAAGGTTATTCCTCTAAGGGGGAGGGAGGCAATTTGCTTGACCTTGGTTCCTGGCATCATTGCCTTGATATGGTTGATTCTAAAATGTCCTCCTTGGTACATCTTTGTATGAAGGAGCAGATGACATCCCTTGTGCCATTTGTTTTTTGAGGGCCAACAATTCATTTTATAGCTTCTGTACTATTGGATCAGTGGTGGCTGTAGGTGAGTATTCAGAATATGAGGAGGGTTTACCTCTGTTTAGATATCTCCTTATCTTTCTAGCCAAGATAAGGTCATCTTCCACCTCAGTATCCAAGTCTTGAGCAACCTCAAGGTCTATGTGGCCAGGACGTCTTAGCAGAAAACTCACTTTAGGTAGCTATGAGTTGATGAAGAAGCATTTGAGGTTTTCAGGTGTTGGTTGAGTAATAATAGGAATTTGATTCTTCAGCTTGTCAAACTTTGCTATGAAATCCCTCATGGGTTCATGAGGTTCCTTCTTTATCTGTGTGAGCTAAGCTAACAAAACATGTGCATCTTTTGTAGGCTTGAACTTGGCTTCAAATTTGGCTTTAAGTGTCCCAGTTAGTTACTGATCTAGCTTGCAGATGGTAGAACCAATTTGCAACAACACCTTGTAGTGTTTCCACGAAGAGCCTGACTGTAACATTCTCAAATTCCACTCTTATTATGCCACAAGCTATGCTAAAGGCCACAATACGTTCATCAGGGTGAACTCTCCCATCACCAAAGAATTTGGGGAAGTTATTTCTTGAGTTGCATGGAAGTCCATGCAGAGGTGGAGTCAATTTGAGTGGACTAAATGAGTTACCCCAGGGGCCTTGAACTACCATGATTGGATTGTGAAAAAGAGGGATAACAAATCTGGGTGGCGTATGTATGGGTAAATCTCTACTAACAGTAGAAAAGGAAACTCTGCCTTGTGTTGGTGACCTAGTACGAATAGGAGGAACACTCTTGGATCTTTGAACTTGAAGTTGGGGAGGGAACAAATCAAAATTACCCTGCTGCACCAACTCAAAAATAAGATCAACAACACCTTGGGCTCTTTGGCTTCTAGTGTAGCATGGAGTTGCAAGATTACAAAACAAAAATGGGAAAGAACTGGCCCTGCTTCAGCTTTGAATCTTCAGACTTCAAACTACACATTCTATCCCAGTTAGCATGGAGGTGGAGGGAGATGGTAAGGCTATAATGATAATGGGTAAGACACAGAATGGAGTTTCTAGAGTCTATAATGGATAAGGGTAGGGACTGTTTCAATCTAAAACTTGAGGCTTTAAATTGCACGTAACATCCCCAATGGAGTCACCAAAAATTGTTGGGTGAATATTTTGTCAACCAGCTAACTGGTGAGCAAAATAGGTATCTTCAACCACATCATAGGGAGATTAGTTTGCTGGATGCGCAGGTTTACTACATCAACAGGGGATAGATCTCTCCTCTCATCAAGGGGAGGTTCCTTATAAGCATGAGACACTATATACTATATATATAAGCTGAAAATAACACTCAGGGGTAAAATAACACCACCTATCTCTCTTCTTCCAGAGATGATGTTCACAAATAGAAGATAAAATCTTGGTGAAGACACTGAAGGCACTTCTCTTCTTTTATAAGTGTTCTTGTAGGGAACAACATGAGTTCTTTTAGGTAGTGACAAGTAACTGGTAACCAAAGGCATAGTAACCAATAGACTGAGATGTAGCACAAAGTATCCACCTTGAATTCCCAAGAGTGAAACATGAAGGAAAATGAGGGCACAAAGTCATCCCAAGGTCCTTTTCATAGGAATAGAAAACAAACACACACTGAAGACAACTATGACAACACAAAGTCTGAAAATAACTGGCTTTAAGAGACCTTCCTGATTACTTCCACTAGTTCTGCTTATTAGATCAAATAAACAAGAATGCTCATAGAAAATAGACATAAGAACAATTGCCTAAAATAACACAAGTTATAACAGCACAAAGTCTGCAAGTAACTTGCTTTCTCATTCAGATAAAATAATATGAACAACAATCTGAGCTCAAAGTCTCAGTAATGCCTTTCAATTTGGGTAGAGTTTTGCTTTTGGTAATGAAAAGATCTCCTCTAAAATGACACAAGAGAATACAATATATAGTATCCAATAATGGCTTGGCACTTTGTTTTATGGAACGGCCCATGCTATTTATTCAATGCCTTGAATGCATTTTCAATTTTATTAGGGGGGACCATGTTGGAACAAGGCGGCTATCTTAACTATGGCATGTTGATTCATCTCAAATGTCTTCTCCTGGGTCTGGATCATCTGGTGTCTGTACAGCTGTCTATTTTATCTTTACTCCTAGGAAGAAAAATAGGCCACGTCCTTGATTTGGCATGCTCAGAAGTCTGCTTGATCCACTGTTTCACCTACTGAAAATAACTCCCCTGTTAGATATTTCTGATCTTTTGTATAGTCTTCCTCTTTCCTATAACAATTTGGATTCTTAGGCTCTTCTTCCAACCAGTTTCTTGATTCATTTTTCAAATTTTGTGCCGTATTCAAATATTAACGGGTATTCCATTACACTAAATTTGACATCCACGGGGCTGTCAAAGGTTGCCAGCTACTTGAACCATTATGAACCACGAACCTTGAAGGCTCCTTTTCACCTAAGTCTTTCAAAGATTTTTTTTGTGTCTTTATCAAGCCTTTGGAACACTCCAAAGGGAAGGTGTCCCTTCAGGCTTAATTTCCTTCGGAGGACTATTATTTCTTTATTTCCTTTAGACAATTTGTCTGAAGGAAATCTTTCCTTGGCTCTGTATCTTTAACACATGGCACGTTTTGCTACTTTGACACTTACAAAAAATGGGACCCAAAACACTTCTTGTTCGAGCAAGTTCAAAAGGGAAATGTGGATGTAGACACTTATCACGCTCCACTGAGTTATAATGAGACACGTGCATGTTCCACTTAACTTATAAAAGCTTTAGAGACCTTTGAGAGTCCTATGGAAGATGACACATGGTGGATTCCACTAAGCTTCTAAAAACACTGTAGAAACATTTGGGACTCATTTGGATTTATGCAAATGATGACACTGTGAATGCTCCACTTATCTTTAACAACTCACCTGGGGCCCACCGTGGTCCTTACTTAATATCAAAATAAAAGGAAGAAACTGCGAAAGTTGACACTTGTCAGCTTCCACCAAGCTTTGCAAGGAACATGTGGTGACTTCCACTGCTTTCTATAAAATCATATTAAAACCTTCCACCATCACCACTTGGTGCCCTTTGTAGAACTCTGAGAGAAGCTTATAAGAAACTTGAAATGTGGATGCAAACACTTGTCACACTTTGCTGAGTTTAGCCACTTACCCGAGGCCCACCATAGTCCTTACAAAATAAAAGGATGAAGTTATGGATGTTGACACTTGTCAGCTTCCATCGAGCTCTACAAGGGACACATGGCATGTTTTGTTGCTTTGAAACTTACTAGAAACTGTGTCCCGGCATATGACACTTGGTAGCTTCTGCTTGACTTTATAAGAGACACATGGCAACTTCTGCTACTCTCTGAGGTTTGATCTTTCTCGAAGGGAACTTGCCCTTTGAGGTCATTTGGATGCCTTTAGCTTCTAATCTTATGGGCCCTCCTTTAAACTGTTTGAACCCATTGAATCCGTTGAACCCAATTCTTTCCTGTAAAGTCTATAGATTCAAGTTTGTAGAATTGGGGGAGTCTGTAGAAATGAGTTCATAGAATCTCTACCTGCAGAGTCCGTAGTTTTGAAAATCTTGGAAAAATGAAGAACTTGAATGCTCAGAACAATTTTTGAAAAGGGAAGAGAGGATTTTGGTCTGTGCAGGACCAAAATAGTCATATGTTGTCTCAAAAATGAGTGACATTTTTTAGGGACAACATTATGGAAATATGTTCACACTTATACCAATTTTAGATTCACCAAATTTCATAGTATATGATACACATTTGTGGTAGTATTATATACATTGATATTGTTACTATACTCAGATTCTAGTTTGAGACATATATGGGGTACATTTGCCATGTAAATGGCACCTAAAATTGTAAAATAAATGTATTTTTAGATTTCAAATACTATTATAGACTTTTATTATATTCAACTTGGAATTATGGACTGTTATTGAGCCAATATATAATAATAATTGGTTCAATTTTGTAAGGTTGAGTTGATTAAATCAATCAACCTTATCAAACTTATAAGTTAGACTTGATTAAACTATCTAACTATATAAAATTACAGGTTGGATTTGATTAAATCATCCACCCTCACTAGATATATGTTATGAGTTGATTACATTGCTCACACTCACCAGATCATGCACACATTTAGGTTGCATGATTGAGATGAAACAATCTTAATGGAAGCATTGCAACTCATCTTTACATCAAGGTTGGGGGTATGTGTCCTCTAATATCTCTCTCTATATATGCACTTATAGGTTCATATTTATCCTAATCTCATATTCAATGCTTCATAATGAGTCTTGTTTCTAATATAATTTCCAAAAGGCAAGATGGTTACATCAACACACAAGTGTACTCCTATCCTTGCTCTTTCTACTTTCAATCCTTTCAAATTCTTTCAATTTTGTATTCCATACACTAATTCTATATTGTAACATCATCTTCGTTATATGCTCGTTACAATAAAAACCTCATGTTGGGTTCACACAAAAATAAGGTGTGTTATACCCACCAAGGTATGCATTTATTTCCCTAAAACTATAAATTTCATTACTAGATTAAAGGGGGTAGGCAACAATTATAGATACTAAAATTTGATTTATGTAGTTCTCTAGTCTTGTACACTTGAAAAATATCCATCAAGGTTGTACCTTTCAATTATAGATGTGCCTGATGTTTAAAGGCTTGTGCTCACTATCTCTTTGTGCCTAAATTGATTATATCTTAGTTTAACCATTATTATCATGATGACCAATTATTCTATACTATGAAAAAAAATATAAACCTTATCATTATCCTTCATTACCAGTTTTGGGTTTGTACCTATTTTATGGCTTCCTAAACACTTACATCCTAGATAGACACCTACGTCGACACAAGTGAAAACCTACCAAGAAGAACTCAATCAAGAATTCAAGTGAGAAAACTTTCCCTATTCATCCCTATTTCTTTATCAGTCATAGGAGTAATATTCCCATATGTTTGAAACATTTCAAGAGTAGTTAATGAGCCATTTTTGCCAAGTTACAAGCTAGATCATTGCATGTCATTACTTATCACACATCACATCCTTGTGTAAAAATAAGCAAACACATAGGGGATAACTACAAAAGTATGAGGCCTCTTCATATTATTGGCTATGTAATCATCACCCATTGACAAAGTGGTCCTTGGGGTAGCTCGACAACTCAAGTTTACTAACCCATTTTTTTTGCAGTCATTCCAAAGGTGAGGAAGTTAGGGGTTGATCATTTGATAAAGAGAGACAAATTATGCATGTGATATTCATACATTAAAATAAAAGAAATAAAAAAACTTGGAAGGATCTAGTTGGTCACATTTAAATCTTGTCAATATTCTATACAAGACACTTGCATCGAAGTCAGACACCTATATCACTGTAATTGTTTAGATCTAATGTAATAATCTGAGGCCACAAAAATAATATTCTCAAAATCTGATGACTATTTCAAGATGGTCTTCTAGTCTACTTCCAACCTATTCCAGATCATACTTACATGAGCATGGTAAACCAACTAAGTATCATTGTTCCCCAATATCTATCAATAATTGTACTTTACTATTTTTAGTAATATTTATTATATAACTTCATAATATTATTTATCTAAGTTTCTATTAATTTGCTTACTCGTTAGGTTAATTCATCATCCTTATGTAAAATATAATCTAATACCATTAACCTTAGATATCCCCTTATCTAAATTTATGGTTAAACACATACCAAAGGTTATTATTCCTATAAAAAAATATCAGTTGGATAACTTAAAAAGGTTCAACCTAATTTAAAGCATTCAAAAGAAGGTGGTCAACTTTCCAAGGAGACATATAATAGAAAAGCCACTGAATCAATGATTTTTTATAGATTCTATAAATCCACTTTGTACTCTAAAATGTCCTAGATTGGTATTACATGGCATGAAGAGTGTTCCAAAAAGAACACCAACATAGAGTTATTATACTACATAATGGGTTATAAAGAGTCCTAAAGCTCACCATGCTAAAATATACAAAACATACTATAGATTATCATCATGGACAATGACACTTATGTTACAGAGCCAGATCAATTTTCCAATTTTGAGTTTAGACCAATTATTTCATAATGGCATGACATTTTCCATTTGCAAGAGGTTATCCTTCCTATGTTAGATACAAGATCTAATGATTGTGAGGATTTTATGAGAGTCATTGGTTAGTATGTCCTTTTCTTATTTATAGATCTTTAAAAAAAAAAGAATATTACATAAAATTAAAAAATGGGACTTATGCATGATATGTGTAGTTCTTTTACATCAATTGAATTGTGCATCAATATATACACTATTTCTCTATATCTAGATTTAAATCAAATATACTTCACAAAACTAATCAAGTGAGTTACATAATATAAAGGTTGTCACTTTTAGATGCAGTTTTAGGTGATGATATTGTCCTAGACCCAAAAAACATACACAAACAAAATTGCACTAATCTAAAGGGCAATACACTACACTCTTATCCCATTCCAGGGACTCATCCCAGTGAAGACATGATCCAATTTCTCATATCCAAAATAATCACATGCCTTCTACATCTTTTGCACATCCCAAGAAGTTCACTAGTGGCATATTTTACTCAGGTTTTATCAGTCTATAACTATCCCTTTTTTCTACTATAGTTAGTATATTGCGCACATCTTTCCATATTTGCTCACTTAATTTAACATTGTTATCTTACTAGATATCTGATTTGTTGAATGCACTAATTTTATAAATCACTTATAAAGATAAATGTCACTTATTCATGCATATTTATCTTGTTTACTTGTTTGCTTCATATTTTGTCTATATCCATTTCTTTAGATTGTGAAAATTTGAACATCTCCTCGTTTACAGATCTAAGCCTTATTGTGTGTTTTTATGAGTGTGAGTGACATTGGAACATGTCCCTTCTATGCATCCTCTTGGACTTTTTCAATATTTTGTGTGATTTTATGTGTGCTCTTTTTGTATGCATCATAGCCATGACTCTTATTTACCATTGTTTGCTCAATTTGTGATGCCATGATAGATATCATGCATCTCCCCAATTTGTTGATGCCTTGATCAACATCATGCATCTTCCTTAAGTAGTTCTATATCAGTTTTAAGTACTTGATATATGATAATTTATTCAATGTGCATGCCTAATTGTTAACATCTATATAGACATGACACTATGTATGCTTGGTTTTAAATGTATCATACATTAATATTTTTCTCAAATTATCAATATAATTCCATGATATCCAATGTTATCATAATTTCTCCAGATTTCAATCTTTCTATAACATCATTTGCATAATTTTTTTTTGAGCTAAGTTATTGTGCATGATTCACAACTCACCTTAAAAGAGGGTCATACACAATGGCTTGTCTTAGATACTGTAGACATAAAATTAAGCATTAAGATCTCAAAAAATGGTTATCCTTGACATTTTTCCTCCACTTTCTCTATTCACCATTTTGCTAACTCATAATCCATGAGAGAGCCTCTATTGTCTTGTTGACATAACAAATATCATACATACATCCCTATTTCAACTCTAGTCATCCCTATTCAACATACAATCACCTACTAGATCTTTTTTAGTAGTTTATTTATTTCTTAGATAAGACCATGCTAGGTTAGAAAGGGTTGCAATATGACCTTGTCCACTAGTGTGGCCTTGTCCCTTGTACTCTAGCAATTATTTTTTTTAAATTGAGATGTTTTATAATAATATTCCATGCTTCTTGAAGGTTGATTAGTGAAAATAGTCTAAATATTCCTGTATAAAAGCACATCAAAGCATTCACTTGAAATGACCTAGAAAGTTGATTTTAAAATCATTTTACATTGAACAAAAGAACACTATTTCTCCCAAATTTAGTTCTATTACATTCTAATAGTCACATAACAAGTATGAATATTATTTATTACAACTCAAGGACATCTATTTTAAAGCATTCAATCAAATCTTCTTGCTATAGTCATTCTAGTTACACAATCACATATCACACAATCACCCTAAGAGGGAGAAGTAAAATAATTTGAGGCACATTTGGGATATGTAATTAGAGATCAATTATAAGGGGTTTATAAAGATAGATCAACCATCCCTGCTGTCCTATTTTATCTCTTTTTATTATTTAATTATTACCTAGTGCATGTGTAGGACTAGGGTTTTATATTTTTAGTTCTTTGACACATTTATGTATCTCTCACATAGAAATTGTCAACCTAAAAAATAGTTGCATAGACCCAGATTGAGAAATCAGACATATAGTCAACTAGGATGTGACCGCAGTTCACACACATAGCCACACTGCACCGCTATATACCTCTTTCGGCCTTATCTTGACATAAGTTATAATTCTATTTTCAAACATGACTCTATTTGTAAGCCTTTCTAATCACTTTACAGTCTCTATCAACTTGTATAATCAATATATAGTCTATTTAGGGAGGTTTTCACATCCTTAGGCTCTTCTAATATTCTAAACAAGTTTATGATTTCTATAAAATATATATTTTATTATAACATATTATATTTTCATTATCAAATTTGTATATTCAAACATTTTAATTTTAATTGTTTAAATCACTTAATTAGATTTATCTAATTAAAAACCATTCAAATAAAGACTAAGTTGAAACATTTCACTTCACAGATAGAAACCAATAGTACTTTCTCAATTTATCATAGTGCATAATCAATTTTTATCCAAAAATTTCACTCAGACAACACCTCACCATTCTGAAAAAAATACAAGTCATGGTTGTCCAATACAATGCAATTTTGTCCCAAGAATAAAAATTAGTGTTTAAAAAAATTAAAATCATACTCAGCCTACATAATAGTTTTTAGTGGTCACCCAAAAACAATGTCAAATATTTATATAGGATTATTATAGTTTTTTCTCAAATTAGGGTATTCATACCCAACATGTGTTCTATAATGTTACACTTGTTTTTACTCAGTTATTAGAATCAATATAATCAAATAGAAATATGGGAGCATGTGTATAGCACATGATTAGTTTTTTGCTTAACTTTGCACCATTTTCTATTGAAGGGATGAAAATTCATGCCATTCTCTATGTTGCATACTCTAGATTCAATTTATATCATTTTTGTACCAATTTTGCACTAGGTATTTTTCTAGTTTTTACACCAAAATGAATCTTATTTTGTCTATAGTGGTTGATTCAACTTTTTACACTAATTTTGCACAACAATGATCTATTAAAATTAATGTAAGGATTCTAGGATAATATGATACCTTGAGTTGTAAGATGATGAATTCAAGTGCATCTTTAGTTTTTCATCATGCATCATATTACCAATGAGGATTGGGTCATGCACAATCTAATCGAAGTGTTTCAACAAATAAAAATTTAAGCATTCCACCCTCTCTAACCACTAGTTTTATACCCAAAAACATAATAGTTTGCATACATAAAAATCTGTATTCATTCCTTGTTATTTGATCTATAAGTTTCTTGTCTTTACTTTCAAATTTTTATTCTAAGGACATATTTATACATGTTTCATTATAGATGTACATGAAACACAGTTCAACATGTGATCTGCATCCAAGCCTACTCAACACATGTAAGGTTAGTTTAAATTATCTTCCTTTTACTCTATTAATTTCACTTTGCATTACTAGAATAAAATGGTGGAAAATTTAGTCACTAAAATTAAATTTTAATATTAAAATAAAGTATGTGTGATCAATCCTTATGCATACTTAACCTATGCTCAATTATATGATTTTAAATTATTATTCATCTACTTCTATGTAGATGACTCTATATCCTTAGATAACTTAGATATTTAATGTTCATATTCCTCATTCCAAATAACCCAAACCCACTATTGGACTGATTTGAACTTCCACTTTAGTTGTCTTTGTTCCTCAGATGAAGCCACTCCTTCAAGATAATCTTATTAGAAGTATTGTCTAAATTTGTTGGTTTCATCCTCTCACTAATTAATAGATAATTAACCAAATTCAAATTCATCACAAATGGGTCATCCCACATATTTCAAAAGACTAATTCAAGGACATCCAAAAAATACCACTATATAATAACAATTTCTAGCTATTTATTCACTAGATGTCAAAAGGCTAGCACAATTATAAATTCAAGAATTATCTAATTAAACATTGAGAAGAAATCATCTTAACTTCCCAATTTTGAATCCATATAGTCCAAGTAGTCTTGAGCTAGGTCTGAATACAATAACAAGGTCACAAGTCATTGTTCAAGTACATAAATACACCAAGATTGCACTAACATATAAAATTTTAGTAGTGATTCACACACACCACCATAGCATGAGAGAATGACATGAAGCTTGATCCCTATTTAGAGTATTAATATGTAGGCAACACTCAACAAATTAGGTGTTAAGGTCAAGGACAACCCTATCCTATCAACCTACTCCCTCATTTTACTATGTTTGTTCCTCCTTGTCATGAGATAGGGTTTCAAGTGAAGAAGTCACATAGTGCTCCTACAGTGAATTGAACAAATTTGATCACACATACATGACATATAGGCAAATACACATCTAACATAATTTAAATAGAGGGAAAAAACACTAAAGAAAATTGACATACCCTATAGATAACAACATATGTCGACCTAGTTTAAACAATGTGACCTTATCCCAAAATAATGTGGAGCCCTATTCTTGATTCACAACACCATCAGATAACACTAAATTTAATTTTACAGTCACTATTATAGTCTTGTAGACTTAATTTCTAGTTAAGTCATCCATTTATTAGTACTTTCCCCTTTTATCATATTTTTAAAAAACATATGTTCCAAATCAATTATGTATTTATCATTTTTTTTTGCATTCTGATTTACTCATCAATTTGTTTTAATTAGATTAATACTCTTTTTATCTCCAATTTTGATAAAATACTTCATCAGTAGCATGTTGTAGGCACTAAAATCTAGTACTAGACACTTGACAATGTCAATATTGACCTATCTTTACCATACATGACTTTTGCATACACTTATGGCTCTTGTATACCTTTCTCTCCTATATTCTTGCCTTATATAGGCTCAACATTACTAATTTACTATCATTCACCTACAAAAATTCCATAGTCTTGTATAACTCTACAATCTAGATATGGGGAATCTATGGTTAAAGGGGTAGAGATAGCCTAGGGCACAAGGATGGTAGACTATCTCTAAAGTAGGCTAATTATTTGTGAAACTCAGATAAACATATACTAAATTTATTATGCTAAGATATGCTAAAAATAAAAAGTACAACTATGCTAGATATTGCAATGATAATTAAAAAAAACTTAGCTGGCTCTGATGCTAATAAAAATTTGGATTTAGAATAGGCATAAAGTAAAATGGATTTAAATTTTAGATCAGTCATTTAATTCTAAAAATTATACCTTTGTAGCTATAGACACTTACATCAACCTGGGATAGTTACATCGATGTTAATATCTAACTTAGATATAAGTGTCTAGTAATGAATACCTATTAAAACTAAATGTGACCACCTTGATGCTTCTAGGTTATGTGTTACCTTCACTTTGGTGCATTTAGATCTGGGTCATGGACTGTCACTCCTTGTCAAATGATAAAACACTAGTTCTTCATCTTCATAATGGCTGTAGGAAAATGGGTTAATGGGAACACATTGTTAATTTGCCCTAAAGACCCCTCTATTAATGAGTTTTACCTAGTTAGACAATAATATAAAGAGGGCCTCAAACTTATTTAGTTCTCCCCTACATTTTGGCCTATGTGTGAATTATGCAATGTGTGATAATTAAGTACAATAATGACCTAGTTTGTAACTTTGAAAATGTGGCTCATGGAGTGATCTTTCAATAATTCAAACCTATAGATATTTTTTCCTTATGATTGATATGGAAATATGAGAAAATAGGGAAGATTTACTCACTTGAGTGTTTGATTGAGTGATTTTTGGTTTGTGCTAGGTAGCTTTATGAGTAGGTAAGTAGTTACTAGGTTAGGAATGAATGAAGATTGATCTTATATTTATACCAATCCATTTGGAGAATATATCACATTAAATGACTTATTCTAACCATAGATATACATTTCATTTGCAAATTGGGTGACTTTAGTGCACTAGACACTTATATTAGCTAAGGGCATGTGTGTCAACATAAGTGTCTGACTGAGATATAAGTGTTCAAAAATAAAAAAGTAGGTATAGGTCTAGAACTTGTAGAGACATAAGATAAGTAGGTTTACAAAATTTTGGGCAAGATAAAAGGTCTAAGTCATCAGGGTAACATTGGCTGGACTAAGAGATAATTAATTAAGCATAGAGAGATAATGTATGCAAGCCTTTTGATAGTAGCAAGGTCTAGAAGTTGAAGGTACATTCATAATATGTATTTTCTAAGTGTACAATATTGAGATATATAATTCATAAATAATGTTTACATTTATTCCACTTTAATCTTGTAATACAATTTCTAGTTTAAAGGAAAAGAAATGCATACATAGGTGTGTAAACACACCTTATCTTTGCATGAGTCCAACTTGAGTACTTTTTTGGTGACTGACCTAAAACCAAGAGCATGTTATAGTATATAATTAGTGCGTAAAATCTAAAATTGAAAGCATTAAAATAGTTGAAATTGAAATATTAAAAAGTTTAGGAGTGTACTTGTGCATCGATGCAACCGTCTTACCTTTTAAAAAATTGACTTGAAAAGATATATCATTATGAATCATTAGAATTAAGATTATGACATATATAAAATATATAAAGTGAATATATCTAAAGAGATAGAGAGATATTAGAGGACACATGCCCCCAAACTTGGAGAAAATGTGAGTTTCCACCTGACAATTGAGATTAGCTCAACCATGCAACCCAACCATACTTATAAACTGGGAACACGAATGAACCAAGTCAACTCACACTATAAAATTGGTGATGTTGGATGATTTAATTTTTTCCAACATATGAACTTGAAAATATTGAGTTATTTAATCACCTCAACCATACCAAAAAGTGAACCAACTACTGTAGTACATTGGCTCAATACAGTCCATAAAAATTCAATGGTGGGTGATGATAATACCTAAAAGTGTTTGAAATTTGAAACTAATTTTATTTTGAAATATTAAGTTCCCATTACATATAATATTCACCTTAGATATATCTCATGCTGAAAACATATATAACAATGGTACCAATGTATAAAATTTTACCACAAATGTGTATAAGATTCATATACTTGTGAATTTGGCCAATTTGAAATTGTATAAGTGTGGAGAACATTTTTTCATAAAATGCCTCCACTATATATCTAAAACAAAAAAATAATGTAAGTGTGGAGAACATGTTTCCAAAACATTCCCCAACTACAGTCTGAATATGAGAACTAGTGTAAATGTGGAGAACATGTTTCCAAAACATGCCCCCATTACAATATGAATTTGGGAACTGGTGTAAGTGTGAAGAATATGTTTCCAAAACATGCCTCCACTATATATTGATAAATATGAAAAATAATATAAGTGCCAATGTAGAGGACATGTTTCCAAAGCATGCCTCCATTATAATCTAGGTATGTTACATTACTTAATAAGTGTGGAGAACATGTTTCCAAAACATACCCCACTGAATTTGAAACTAACAAATGTGGAGAACATGTTTTTATAAAATTCTCCCACTATAATTTGAATATCTAAAACAATGTGTAAGTCACGCCTTTATGGCATACACCCAATGATATGCCTCCCTTTTGAGGTGAGGGTAAGTAGCATATGGTAGTCACGTAACCTCAAAAGGATAAGATAACCATGTAAATAATAAATGTACCATGTAACATATGTCTAGGTAGATATATCATTGAAGCATGAAGAATGTGATCACACCAATTTCTAAGATGCATGATGTATATCATGGCAACATCTAGATAGTAATAGTACAAGCTCAACAAGCAATCAAACACACACACAAGATCACTCAAAAGAAAATCAAAAGATAATGGTTTAAGGAGACCTCAAACAAGGGGCATATTCAAAGGTCACACATTCAAAAGGACATGATTTAGTTAAATGTCCATAAAAGGAAGAATGACATATTCAAATGTCAACATACAACAAATAATAACATATTCAAATGTCAAAGAGGCAAACAAAGGCATGGGGGCCATAGACAATGGAGCATATTCAAATTCCCAAACAAACAAGATGATGTCAATGCAAAACACTCAAGGAAGTGCATGAATGAAATCATAAAAAACTATCATAAACATATCATACTAGTCCCTAATGTTAGGAATTAAAAAATTTAAATCTGGTTTAATATGACCATAAATCAGATCTAAATTATGCAATAACATGCATCATAGAAACATTCTTCAAATCATAGATATTATGAAAGCATAAATGAAGAGAACAAGAATCAATCACACATAACATATATCTATCATGGTTCACCCAATGTGGGATACATCCACCAAGAAGGTTCTCAAATAAAGCTGTAATTTAAAAACAAGATTATAATGAACTCTCACAGAGATAGAAAATTGCTTGTATAAAATGTTGTACAAATAAATGATGTACTTTCACCCAAACCTACATAATACTGTATATCAAAAATTGCTATACCACACCCTACAATAATCACCTACATTTTGCAAAAACATCTGCACTTTGAATCTGGTCTTCAAAGTCACACCCTGCAAAAACAAACCATCAACCTCTAAAGGTCACACCACACCTGTATATATAGCAAACTAAGGAAAATACACCAAATAGGGAAAATTTCATAATTATTATCCAAGATAAGCATTATCGATCATGTGACAACCCTCATCCACCTAAGCAAGCTCATCCATAAACCCACCCAAGAAAGAACTTTTCATGTTTATTAATGATCTTCCAAAAAGTGCATTTTCCAAGGACATGTAATCATAACCAACTACTTAAAATAAGGAAGGCATTACATTTTCCAATAAACAACTAAATCCCTAAGATCAAGGAAGTCAACATGGAAAATAGGCATCTAACAACTAACTCCACAAAATTAAAAATAAAAATAAAAATTAGCAATATAAAGGAATATTCCACTCACATGTGAAGTAAGGTTCCACAAAAGGTGGAGTAGGGAAAACCATGCTCCCCACATTTGTGGAACTCTTTAGGCCCCAAAAATACATCCCCATAGTCATGTGATAGCTCCAAAAGGTGCACACTCAACAATATCCCACTTGGAGACCATTTTTCCTAAATAAAATCTGTCACTGCTCCATGACCACTAAGGCCAACCAAAGCTGAACATAGTCTCAACTTGTCTAATGTGAGAACCTTGGTCATCATATCCACATGATTCTAGCTAGTATGAATCTTCTCTAGCTTCACCAAGTTCTCCTCCAAAGCTATCTTGATGAAGTTATAATGTAACTGAATGTGATTTATCCTCAAATGGAAAGTGAAGTTCTTTTCCAAATGAATAACACTCTATCACTATTTAGTCTACTAACTTCCTACTCATGCCTCAACTCTTAAAACAAATCTTGTAATGAAATCATCTCCTTACTAGACTCTATGGTAGAAACATACTCTGCTTCTGTGGCTGACAAAGCCACAACCTTCTATATCCTAGAAATCTAACTAACTATTGTATCTCTCGCAATAAAGATATAACCTATTATACTCCTCTTGCTATCAATATCCCCTACCATATCTAAGTCCACATACCCACACAAAGTGGTATCTTATCCACCATAACATAATGCAAAATCCATGGTTTTTCTCAAATATTGAAGAATCCATTCAACTACCTACCAATGTTCATAACCTAAATCACTCATATACCTGCTCACAACTCCCATTGCTTGGGAAATTTATGGCCTGATACAAACCATGGCATACATCAAGCTACCAATTGCTGATGAGTAAGGTACCTTGGACACCCTAAGATTTGTAGCTTCCATCTTAGGACACTACTCCTTTAATAATCTAAAGTGGCCTTCTAAAGGAGTACCAATAGATTGAACATCCAACATGATAAACCTTTCCAAGACTTTCTTCACGTACTCTGATTGGGATAAGATCAACTTCCTCTCCTTCCTATCATGATAAATCCTCATACTAAGGATTTGATTTACATCACCCAAATCCTTCATAAAAAATGAGTCACTAAGCTATTTATTGAGCATATGAATATGTTGTATGTTCTTTCTTGTAATTAACATGTCATTGACATACAAGCATAAGATAATAAAGGAACCATAATCAAAATGTTTGATGTACACATAATGGTCAAAATTACACCTTTGATATTCTTGTTCCAACATAAAATAGTCAAATTTATTATAACATTATCAAGGAGCTTATTTTAGGCCATAAAAGCTCTTCTTTAGTCTACACACATAGTTCTCCTTCTGTTGACCTCATATCCATGTGGCTACTTCATATACAACTCTTCATCTAAATCACCATGAAGAAAAGTAGTTTTTACACCTAACTATTCTAAGTGCAAATCTCAACTGTGACTAAACCAAGAACAATTCTAATAGAAGTCATTTTTATAACAAGAGAGAAAATCTCATCAAAATCAATACTTGATTTTTGTACAAACCCCTTGACCACCATCCTGGCCTTATACCTTTTTCTCCCTTCATTTTCTTCTTTTATTTTGAAGATCCACTTGTTTGACAATGCACTCTTGCCCTTCGGTAGCCTTACCAAATCCCACATTTGGTTCTCCATGAGATATTTATGCTCCTCATCCATGGCTTATTCCCATTTCATCCATGCATCTACCTGCATTGCTTCTTCATAACACTCTGGTTCTCCATTGTTAGTGAGTAACAAATAATTAAAAGAAGGAGAAAAATGTTTAGGTCCTCTTTTTACCCTAGAATACCTTCTAACCATAGGAGTTTGGAGTCCTTGTGTAGAAGGTTCTTGAACTAATTCATTAGATACTTTTCTATTCATAATATCATCTAATACTGTGTACTCTTTCTGTTCCTATTCTTGTTCTTCTTCATGTTCTTGTAATTGATCCTTATACAAGAATTTTTCATCAAAAACTATATCTCTAGACCAAAATATTTTCTTATCTTTAATGCTCTATAAATGGAAACCAAAGTCATCCTCACCATAACCAACAAATGTGCATTTTTATAATTTTTCCTCTAACTTGGTCCTATCCTCTTTCTTAATGAGAGAAAAAGCCTCACATCCAAAGACTCTAAGAAAAGAATAATCAACATTCTTACCAAACCAAGTTTGTTTAGGAATGCTTCCATCCAAAGGCATAAAGGGTCCTCTATTAATAAGATATACTACCATGATAATTGCTTCTACCCAAAACTGTAAAGGCAACCTTGCATGTAACCTCATGCTCCTAACATGTTCCATTATTGTTCTATTCATCCTTTCAAATACCCTATTCTACTTTAGAGTTTTTGGAACCATCCTTTGCCTATAGATTCCATTATTAGAACAATAATCAAAGAAAACATTACTACAATACTCACCTCCATTATCTGATCTGAGACATTTCAAATTGAGACCTATTTCATTCTCAACCAAGGCTTTCCACTTCTTAAAAGTGTCAAATACACCAGATTTATTTTTAATGTAATAAACCCAAACTTTCCTAGTTGCATCATTAATAAAAGTAACATAATAATTGCATCCACCAATGGAAGATACCTGAGCTGATCCCCATACATCTCAATGTACCAACTCTAACTTGTGCTCTTTCTTTGTGGGTCCAACCTTTAGGAACTTAACCCGCTTTTATTTTCCATACACATAATTCTCATAGAAGTCTAGATCTATGTCTTTTAATCTAAGCAACTTATCTTCTAAAGTCTCCATACCCTTATGGCTCATATGATCGAGCCTGTAGTGCCACATAGTTGTATCTCTATCTATAACAATTAAATCAAAAGAATAAACACTACTATTCAAATATAAAGTACCAATTTTCTTACCTCTCAAAATCATAAGATCACCTTTGGTAACTTTCTAAGAATATATAGTATACATTATTGAACAACCCTCACTACCAAATTGCCCCACTGAAACCAAATTTAATCTCAACATAGGAATGTGTCTAACATCCTTACGTATCCATGTGTTCCCATTCTACATTTTAACTTGAACACAACCTTTCCCTTCTATCTCATGTGGTTCATCATCACCAAGATAAACATGTCCTAAATTATCTTGAACATAATCAGTAAAATAATTCTTATGTGGGGTGGCATGAAAAGAAGTCCTTGAATCTAATATCCAAGACTCAAGAAAACTATCCATATAAAAAATTAAGGCATCCTAACATGATTCAATTGATGTGACATTTACCTCATTCATTTTATTCTTATTGGCATTCTTATCCTGAAGTGACCAACAATCCTTATTTGAGTGTCCACTCTTCCCATAATGCCAACATATCATCTTGGATCTAGATCTAGACTTAGATCTACCCTTTGAATTTTTATGGTTGCCTTTGCTCTTGTCCTTTTGCCTCTCTCTAGTATCAATAGACAAAGCATTACCTGAAGATGATTCACTAGTACTTTTCTTTCGCATTTCCTTGTTAAGAATCACACCTACATCATCCTCAAAATTTAAGCTTCTTTTGGTAGGGATTGCATTACTCATAGCCATAACGAAGCTATCCCAACTATCAGACAAAGAACACAAAATCAACAAAGCTCTAACTTCATTATCAAACTTAATTCCAATAGAAGTGAACATACTTACAACTGTATTAAAATTATTAAGATGATTAGTATTTGAACCATTCTTAGACATTTTCATGTTAAATAATCTTTTCATAAGAAATTTTTTATTAGAAGTAGATGGTTTCTCATATAAATTTCCAGGTTTATCTATGAGATCTTTTGTGGTTTTCTCATCAGAAATATTAAATGTGATAGAAGATGCAAGGCATAACCATATGGATTCCAATGTCTTCCTATCAAGCAATGACCAATCCACATCACTCATACTTACAAGTTGTTATACTCTCCCCTCTGAGGGGAGATGTAGCTCCTTATGATACAGGCAATCTTCCATCTAAATTTTCCACAAACCAAAATTCTTAGCATCAAAATTCTCAACCATGAATCTGATCTCTTCTCCCATAGCTCCCACTCAAGCTAATAACCTTTCTTATGATTTACCACTTCAGAAAAACATAACCAATGGCTGTAATACTAGTTGTTAGGAATTAAAATTTTTAAATTAGATTTAAAATGATCATAACTCATATATAAATTATGTATTAACATGCATGACAGAAACATTCTTCAAATCATAGATATTATGAAATCATAAATGGAGGGAATAAGAATCAATCACACATAACACGGATCTACTATGGCTCACCCAATGTGGACTACATACACCAAGAAAGTTATCAAATAAAACTATAATCTAAAAACATGATTATAATGAACTCTCACAGAGAGAAAATATCCTATAAAAAATGCTACACAAATAAATGCTACACTTTCACTTGCACCTGCATAATACTGTACCTCACAAGTTGATATACCATACCCTACAATAAACACCTACACTTTGTAAAAACATCTACACTTTGACTCTGATCTTCAAAACCACACCCTGTAAAAATAAACCATCAACCTCTAAAGGCCACACCACACCTGTATATATAACAAACTAAAGAAAATCCACCAAATAAGGAGAATTGCATAATGTTTATCCAAGATAAGCATTATCCACCATGTGACAACCCTCCTCCACCTAAGCAAGCTCATCCAAAAGCCCACCAAAGAAGGAACTCACCATGTTTATCTATCCTCTTCCAAAAAGTGTATTTTCCAAGGACATTTTATCATAACCAACTCCTTGAAACAAGGAAGGCATTACATTTTCTAATAAACAACTAACTCTTTAAGATTAAGGAAGTTAACATGGAAAATAAGCATATAACAACTAACTCTACAAAATAAGGAAACATAAAAATTAGAAATACAAAGGAATATTCCACTCACATGTGGAGCAAGGTTCCACAAAAAGTGGAATAGGGAAAACTATGCTCCCCACATTTGTGGAGCTCTCTAGGCCCCAAAAACACATCCTCATTGTCATGTGATAGCCTCAAAGGGCTCCACACTCACACCTAGATATATGTGTTAGCAAAAAATGATAAGTACATAACATATAAAGTACACTATGAAAGATATAAGCATGGATAAAGGCATGCGTAAGTACATATATGAGCTCAAATTTGATAATGTAAAGAGATCATATAATGATATAACCTCCGTGTATCATGATCACATATAAGTAAGAGCACTACTAGAACCAAATGATCTCATTAAGGATTTTTATTTGTAGAGGCCCTGCATCATGTGTATCATAATCATATGCTGCATAATCAGTATTATCAGGATCATAATAATATTTTATATTATTAAGATCATAGTCATTGATGTAATCATTATTATAGGGTAGATGTAACATCTTAGGTTGTTCTTGAACATGTGATATACCATTTGGAATATATGTATATGAATATTAAACAATGCCATACTATGGTTGTGACCTTTTGGTATGCCATTATTTGTATTTGTGTGCACCTCATATGATAATAACTTATGAACATCTTGAGCTAAATGGTTTGTATTGCTTGTATTTGTATTTGGTTCTATATTAGGAATAATATCACTACTTTCATAATCATTTGGAATTCTACCCTCTTGTTGTTTAGTGTTGACTAGCAAATGGAGCTCACATGACTTATTTTATAGTGGTTTTAATATCATTGGTTCATTTGGTAATTGTATATCATTTGGAAATTTTGAAACCCTTGATAATGGTATTTACTCTATTACTTTATTCTTTTGACCTTTCTCTTGCTTTGAATTGTCTTTTGGTACCCATTTTTTATACACTTATGCTTTAAGAGAGGCACTCATAATGTGATTGGTTTTCTTGGTTGATGAATCAATGATATGATCACCATTACCTTTGAGACTTTATATTTTTTTCTTAAATGTACAATAACAATCTGTATGATACCCATGCATTTTATGATATGCACAATAGTATTTGAATCTCTTTATAGGATGTGGAGGAGGTCATTTGATCACCTTGTTTTGAAGAATTTCTCTTAGGATTTCACTTGGACTCTTAGTAGCCTTTTGTTCAATTTTGGAATCAATTATTTTAGATTTATTTTTTTGTATCTTTTCATTTGGATGTGAAACCTTGTTGGGTACAACATTGTTAGATTAAGATGTAAATACATGATTAATACTTACATGTTTTTAATTTTGCATGTATGTAATCTAATTTTCTAATGATGTGAACCTTGAACTGAAGTATTGAGTTTGAATTTGTAACTCTTCTATTAACTTGATCATAAGGGTGATTTGATCTTATAGGGATTTAGAAGCACAAACCTTTAGTGTTTCAGATTGAACATGCATATATATACCATCTACCTTACCCATTGAAGGAGTGATAACATGGACTTGGTTAGAAAGTTGGTAGCCATTACCCTCTTTAGGGTTAGAAATAAGAATAAGTTCCTTTTTATCCATTTTAAATGTTCTAAAAATTGATATGAGAATAAGGAAGAAGAGACATACAAATGCTAGCATTCTAACATGATACAATAAGGATATAGAAATTTCAAATTATTGGCTCAGTTTTTTGAAAATTTGAGATGGTTTTTTTGGAAAAATAAGAAATGAGATGAACCCCAAAAAATAGGAAAACAAAAGTACAGTGTATGACATGTAGGTCTAAATTTACTAAAAATAGTAAAATACTAAATTCGTAAAATCTACACAATATTTTGTCAAAAAAAGAGGTTTTTTATTATATCGACATAATTATGAAAAAATTATAAGTAATTTAAAATGTAATCTACTATGAATCAGAATTATACCAAATAATGTGGAATGCTTCACAGGCAAAACCCTATAATCTTATAAATAAAAAATCAACAATTTTGATTAAAAAAGAATTTATTTCAAATATAGTAGAAATGATTTTGAATAAAATATTATTTTTGACAAAACCCATAAATTAATTAGAAAACAAGTACACCATTCATCTTGTATTCTAATATTTACTAAAAATATTAAAATAATAAAATTGAAAAATATATACTAAATTTGGGTAAAAAAGAGGTTTTTGAGTATAACAATTTGCATAGAAAATATCTCTAAGGAATTTTAAAAAGGATTTATTTGGAAGCCTAAATATTTTAATCAAGAAAGAAGTAATTTACAAGAATCAAAACATGAAAGCCTTGTGACCAGATGAGTGTAAAACCCTAGGGTAAGGTTTTAGATGTGAAAATTCATCATTAAGAGTTAAAACCCTAGTTGATTGAAAACCCTAGGAATTACAAAAAATTTCATTCATATGAATCAGGGTCACCAAATGTTTAACCCTAATATATATATATATATATATATATATATATATATATATATATATATATATATATATATATATATATATATATATATATATATATATATATATGGGGAATCTAGGGTTAAAAGGGTAGAGATATCCTAATGCACAAGGATGGTAGACTATCTCTAAAGCAAGCCAATTATTTGTAAAACTCATATAAACATATATTAAATTTATTATGCTGAGATATGCTAAAAATAAAAATTATAGCTATGGTAGATATTGAAATGATAATAAAAACAATATTATTAATTAAATCTAATGCTAATATAGATCTAGATTTGGAACAGGTATAAAGTAGATTGGATCTAGATTCTAGATCAGTTGCTTGATTTTAGATATTATACCTCTATAGCTGTGAACACTTACATTGACCTAGGATGGGTGTGTTGATGTTATTATCTAATTTGGATGCCTAGTGAAAAATACTTATTACAATTAGATGTGACCACTTGAATGCATTTGGGTTGTGTTACCTTCACTTTGGTGCATTCAAATCTAGGTCATGGTCTGTCATTCCTTGTTAAATGATAAAACCCTTGTTCTTCATCTTCATAGTGGATATGAGAAAAATGGGTTAGTGGGCACATGGTGTTGAGGTGCCCCAAAGACCCCTCTATCACTGAGTACTACCTACATAACCAATAATTTGAAGAGGGATTCAAACTTATATAGTTCTCTCTTATGTGTTGGCTTATGTGTGAATCATGAAATGTGTGATAAGCAAGTACGAAAATGACCTAATTTATAAATTGTAAAATGTGGCTCATGGAGTAATCCTTCAGTACTTCATACTTATAGATATGATTTCCCTATGAATGATATTGAAATAGGATAAAATAGGGAAGCTTTGCTTATTTAAGTGATTTTAGTCTATTTTAGGTAGCCTTGTGAGTAGGTAAAAAGTTGCTAGGTTAGGAATGAATGAGGATTGATATTGTATTTATACCAATCCATTTGGAAAACAATTAACATTAAAACACTTATGCCAACCATAATTATACATTTTATTTACAAATTAGATGAATTTAGGGCACTTGACACTTATGTTGAGTGAGGACACTTGTGTTGACATAGACGTCTGACTAGGATACCAGCATTTGTGAAGAAAAAAAGTAGGTACAACTCCAAAACCTGTATAAAGACAAAATATAAGAAATTTTACAACATTCTAGGCAAGATAAAAGGTCTAATTCATCAAAATAACATTGGTCAGACTAAGAAACAAGTAATTAGGCATGAAGAGATAGTGTATGCAAGCTTTTTGGCAATAGGAAAGATCTAGAAGTTAAAGGTACATCCATGATATGTATTTTCCAAGTGTGCAAGATTGAGGTGTTATATAATTCATAAATAGTGTCTATAAGTCTATGTGTAATATACTTATTATCATTATCAAAATGTCTCTTGATCATCAAATCATTATCCCTATCATTCTAAACACCTCCAATCAGAACCATACAACTCAAATTTCCATATAAGTTCACATCCTCTAGACTTATTCACGAGCCAATAATATATATTAAAATCTAGTATGAATTACTTGACAATAATAAGTTTGACACACATTTATGACACATTACTTGAGTGAATAAACAACATCCTATTCTATTATTCTTTTACACATGCATGTTATCTTATGAGTTTTACCCTTCCATTATATTGTTACACACCTATAATAACCTTAGTCTATTTCAAACCTACTAAATAGACTACATAGACTTCTCCAGACCCTTAGTTCAACCCACTTGTACATAGGTTAGGTCCATCAGTTTCAATCAGTATCGACACTTAATATTGAATTGATCTGGTCAAAACTGACCCTCTCCTAGCAAAAAATACTTTTTAAAATAAACCCTTTCTTTAGGGTTGTCATATTTTCCTATCAATTCAAATTGAAAAATTACCCAATTAGACTTATATATAAACAAATCAAGGTCTCATTCAAAAAGGGGCTTGGCACTTATCTAGTACACATTTATACACTATTGCACATTGAGGAAATCTACCCTATTCTTCTCAAATTGTAAATGTAACACTAGGATTAGTCACAATCCAAGTATGAATCAAAATTTATCCAAATCAAAGCAAACATTTTCAAGTATTAAATACAAATCATTAGTTACATACACATAGAAAAGGAGTGAAATTACACAATCACACTAGGTGGGAGAACTATGTGTGGTTTGATTTCCTTCCTTGAGTATAAGATATGTAGGCATTGGTCAATCATTAAATGAAGGTAATTGGTGTAAAATTAGCCTATTACTTTTAGATACATAAAATTGGTAATAGGTATTTTACAATGCTAATATTTGACACATCTTAAACCACATGACTTGCATGCAAATACATGACTTCTATTCGTCATTCATCCAAGCCATTTATTTATATATAGGTTTGACACTTTGTTTTACATCACTAGTTTACATAAATATCAATGTCAAATAATCAAGATACTTAAAATCACCTTTAGGCCATCCCTAGTTTAAAATGATTTTCTCTGATCTCTCAGGACATGACCACACTAGGTGTGTTCCTATCCACGTAGGTTGGTTATGTCCCAAAACAAATAATGACTATATTATGAAATTAAAATTATTCTTTTGGGTCTTATTGCACATTTCACATGATAAAATAAAGTAAATTATCAAAAAAAAATCTTATAAATATACACATAAACATTTTCCCCATTTGGCATTCACTTCTCTCAAGCCTACACACTATTGCACATTAAGCAAATCTACCTTATTCTCTCCAAATTCAAGATATCTTACAAGGAGTATCCATAATCCAAGTAAATACCATTCAAAATCAAGTAAATATCTATCATTATCAAATATAAAATCTATTTTCTAGTTGAATATACATAGTAAAGGAAGGAGGGAGAACTATGTGGGCTTGATTTCTTTCCTTGGAGTATTGGGTACATAGGTAGTGGTCAATCATTAAGGAATTGATTGAGGTTAGCTCAACTGATTACACTCCCTTATTTTTTTTTAGTTTTTAAAGATATCAAAGTGACCTTGGAGTTTTAAAGGTAAAACAAGACAAATAATAATTTTTTGTGTGACATAATTCAGATTTCAATATCTTAGATTTCTCCGTAGACGTAGGTGTAGTAATCAATTTTTTGTCATAGATAACCGAGACAAGTTCATGATCAATGGATTATAGTGACTTGCATTATTGTAAACTTACAATAGTTATGTCAAGGAATATTCTTTGATTCTACTTCTGATCTATCATTTCTAAAATTTTATTTCTTTTTATATTTTCCTATATGTTAGTCAACACAATTAACAGGGACAAGTCTGTGGTCAATAGACACAATGACCTGTGTTATAATCCACTTATAGAGATTTGTCCATATTCCATTTCTAATTTTGTTCTTTATTTTGAGTAGGGATTGTCACCTTTCTTAGTAATTTCTAGTTTTAGACACAATAATAAATAAAATCAATGAGTGAGCTAAGTATGTCTCTTCTTAGTATTTTCCAAAAATAATAGTTTTTTATATTTAGATCTTTTTTATAATCATAATTTTTGGATGTTTTACATCTTTTACATTATGATATTATGTAGTTTTACACCTATATAATGACATAAACATTTTATATGTTTTATAAAAAATAAGGTAAAACATATTGGTGAACATAGACTTTTATTTTTGATCCCTTGATTTTTTGATTTAGTTTTACTTTCATTTTCAATTTTATTTTTTTGTCTTGTTTTCCTATAAAATGTGTTTTGAAAACTTTAAAACTCATAGTATTTGTCACTCTTATAAAATCAATCTTCATTTTTACTTGAGCCATGTGTGATGGGCACTACCCCAATACTCAAGCCATTAGACATAACTATATACATATTTTAGTTTCCATGTACCTCATAGTATATTATAAATACCTAGGGTTTTATTTTTTATCCATAAGAAAATTTCAAATGTTTATTCTTGTAGTGGATTAGTAAGTAGATAAGCCCATGAAGTTACTCACAATGTACCCCAGAGTTGGGAGAGTGCAACTACGAGGATGATGAAATCCTTTGTAGTTAGTGCCTTAGTGACCATGTTTACTATCTACGACTAGGATCAATATATCTAAGAGCCTACAAAGTAAACATAACTTGAATATTTTCACCTCTAATCATTGTTGTAAAATTTTAAATTTTCATATTTTAGTAATAATGAATACATTTTGCTTAAATTTTTGAAATTCAATGCTAATTTTTATCTTACTCTCCAAGTTATTTGGATTCATTATATATGCATATTAATCAAATTCAAATATAATAAAAAGGCTAAAATAAACAATGTATAATCTCAAGACATAATCAATCACATTCTTATAATAATGCTCCTAAGATACAAGCATCGTTAAGGCAAATATTTGTATAATCTAGCATGACACGGGAATAAGAATAATTATATAAGGTATACTACAAACCCTATTGATGGACTTATCATGACTATTAAGACTGATAAAGCTAATACAAATAAATAAGATGAAGTCAATGAAAAATAATTCATTTAATATCTCAATGCCAACCCACATGAGATTGATGCATTCCTATATATTGCAAGAGATGAACAAAATATCAATTCACGCTTCTAACTTTTAATGTTACAATCACTATTATTTATACTATTCCTCTATTGACAGATATAGTTACATATATGCCAACCTCCATAGGTATGGGGGCATAACTTGGTTTACAATAGATTAACATGCCTATTTCTATAAAGGTATCATATACACTATAGATACTAAAACTAAATATTTATAACATCTCAGTCTTGTACATTTGAAAAATATCAATCAAGGCTCTACCCTTCATTTATAGACCTCCTAGTTGTTGAAAGGATCACATTCTCCATCTCTCCATATCTAAATGATTATATCTTAGTCTGATCCATATCATTTCAATGACCTAGGTCTCTTGTATTACAAAAAAATGATTAAAACTTGATAAAGATCCTTCACTATCAATTTTAGATCTATACATGTTTTTTATCCTTCTAGACACTACCAGTGATAGAGGGACACTAACATTGATGTGTAAGGAAACTACTTAGATGATTAAAAAAAATAGAAGAATATAGGGTAGAATCAAGAGCAAAATAAGTAGATACACAAAAATAATTGATGAAGATCAAAATACTTGAATATTATAACTGAGCCACTTCGAGGGGGAAAACTCCACAATAATGCAATAAGAACATAATTCACAATATGATCATAAAATACTAACCACTACATCCTATATATACTCTACTTATCCATGGTTATTCCTTAGACCAACCATACTAAGAACATTAAGAAATGCAACAAGCTAATATGAAGATGTGTAAGCCACAAGTTAGACACACATATCCCTAGATTCACTATAGGTTAAGGGCATAACATGCCCCTCCCATTAAAAACAATGTTGTTCTGAATGTTGAATCAAATTAGGATGTTTCTATAGGAATGCTTCATCCTCCCATGTGGCATCTTCAGAATGCATGTTCTTCCATTTGATCAAATGCTGCTTAATGGCTTTGGTCTACAGTTGCTTTGTGTGCATATGAAGGATCTCCTCAGGCTCTAGAATGACTCTGCCTTTTTCATATAATTCAAATAACTCAATCTAATTATAAAATCTATGTCCAATTACTTTGTTTAGGCAAGATACATGGAATACCAAATGTACATGAGTGGCTGGAGATAATTCTAACTTGTAAGCCACACTACCAATTTTTTGCAAGATCTGATAAGGGCCATAATACTTAGGTGATAACTTATTATCCTTTTTTTAATTAATTTAGAGACATTTGATTATATGGATGCAAATACACAAATACCCAATCACCTATGTCAAAATTCTACTCACTAAAGTGTTGATCTGCTTGTTGCTTCATTTGATTTTGTGTCATTGCTAAATTCTCTCACAAACTGACTAACACCACCTGTTGATGGTGAATGTGTTCCTCAATAGCTCAAACCTTTGGATACACTACCAAAACTGAAGTAAAGGATGGGGGATGATACCAATATAATTCCACAAAGGGAGATATCTTTGAAGAAGTGTGAAAAGAAGTGTTATCCCACCATTTGACAAGTGGTTAGACAATGAACCCATTTATCCTATTTGTCAGAAACAAAAAAATGAAGATACCCTTTGAGACATTTGTTGACTTCCTCTATTTTTATAACAAATTGATGATGATGGGATGAGTTATGAGCCAACTGGGCACCCAAACATGAAAATAATTTATTCCAAAAATTACTAGTAAATATGGGATCTTGATCACTTACAATGATTTTTGGAGTGCCATGCACTTCTTAAACTGTATTGAGAAAAGTATAAGCTATTGTGCTAGCAAAAAATGACTATGATAAGGAGCAAAAATGAGCATACATGGTGAGTCGATCCAGAACTACCATGATAACATTTTTACCCTCAGACCTTGGTAACCCTATAATGAAATCCATAGATACCTCTTCCCAATGCTAGCTAGGGATGAATAAAAGATATAAAAGATCTGGGGTCTTAATGGGTTCACCTTTATTTCATTTCCATACCATGCATTCAACCACATATTTATGAACATCCCCTTTGAGTCCTTCCCAAAAGAATTCTTGCTTGATTCTATGATATGTTTTAAAAAATATTGAGTTTGCTCCAAGTGGAGAGGTATGAAGTTCCTAAATAATTTTATGTTTGAGGAGAGAATGATTACAAAGGTATAATATATCTTTATAACATAATGTGTTCCCCTTCCATGTAAATTTTTTAGATTTTTTATAACCCTACTGAATGTTATGAATAAAATCTTTGATAATACTATCATTCTCCCATTTTGATCTTACTTCCCCTAGCCAATCTGCCTGCCACATGGTCATGGTGCATAACAATGCCTCAACTAATTCATCCCATCAAGATAGGGCATCTACCACCACATTTTTTTTCTTAAACAATATTTCAAAGTCATAGCCTAACATTTTAGTCACCCATTTTTGTTATTCTTAAGATGATAAGCATTGTTCCAAAAAATATTTGAGGCTATCATGATCAGTCTTTACCTAAAAGTGATGACTCATCAAATATGGTCTTTATTACTTCACTACATGCAGAATAGACATCATTTATTTCTCATATATTGGTTTGAGCTTATTCCCCCCCTTAAGTTGGCATCTTTCAAATTATAGTGGTCTAACTTCTTACATGAGTACAATACCCATGCCATATCTTGATGCATCACACCCCACAATATTTTTTTAAAAAAAATCAGGTGTAGCCAAATTGAGGTTATGCACATAGCCATTTTTAACTATTCAAATGCCTTGGTAGCTGAATTAGTCCACTAAAAGGAGTCTTTATTTAGCAAATAAGTGGGTGGGGATGCAATGCTACCATGATTTTTGACAAAATTGTGATAGTAACCAGTTAGCTCCATAAATCTGTGGAGGTTATTGAGGGTCTTAAGAACCTACCACTCCATTATTACTTGGATTTTATTAGGATCAACTTTCACATGTGAAACAATATGACCCAAGTAATCCACCTCTTAAACACCAAAATCAAATTTGGAAGGTTTGGAATGAATTTAATGTTGTTTTAGAACTAAGAGCACCTATTCCACATGCTTCAAATGGTCTGGGCACATCCTTCAGCTATCATCCTTCTTCCGTACCATGACCTCTTGGGAAGAATATTCACTTTGATTGTGTTAGATGATTCCTACCTCCAACATCTCTTGTATCATATTTTCAATTTCACTTTTTTGGTCATAGAGATACTTGTAGGGTCTAATATTGGGTGGTGTACTTCTAAGAATGAGTATAATGGCATGATCATGTGAATGACTTGGAGGAATTCCTTTTGGCATGTCACCAAAAGCAATAGAATGGTCATCCAACACGTTTTGCCAATCAGGATGTGTAGAATCCTTGGTTGGTTGAACCTCCATGGAAAATAAGCATGCCACAAAACCTTTTGAACCTTTTCTAAGAATATTCATCATTTGGTGGGAACTAACTAGTTTTAGAGATTTAGCCTGTAATCCATGTAGTTCAAAAGTCCTTTTTTATGAATGGAACCTCATGAATATTTATTGAAAATTCATCTCAATAGTGCCCAAAGTGGTGAGCCATTACACTCCCAAAAAAATGTCAGATCCTCCTATAAGAATAATAAATATAAGAGAATCTAAAAAATAGTCTCCCTTAATAAGATTAATACTATGACATTTTTCAGAACAATTGATTGTACCACCATCTGCAATCATGACCTAAAAGTTTGGAGCTAGGGAAATGAAACAATTCAAATGAGCAACCAAATTAATATTGATGAATTTATGTGTACTCCCATAGTCAATTAACATAGTCACCTTCTATTTCTTCAAGAACCCCACCACCTTAAGAGTTTGATGAGTACTAATGCCTGAAAGTTCATGATAATAAATAGTAGGTTGAGAATCTTTAGATTCATCCTCAGATTTTTATAACCTTTCCCATATTATTCCTCATCATTGGCACTGTCAATGTAAAAAAACTTATTTTTATCACATTGATTCCCTTTGATCCATTTGCTATCATAACCAAAATATAAACCTTTTGCATGCTTTTCTTCCACTTGTTGAGGTGTCAATCTAGTAGGTTGATGAAATGATGGTGTTAGAAAGGTGCATTTATGAACATTGGTGAAAGGTTTAGGTCTGATCAAATATTTTTCCTCAACCATACATGCATTTGGTGTGGCCTCATGTATAATACTAGAATGAAACATGCAAACCTCCAATTGGATGTTATATTTGGGGCCACCCAAAAATAGGCCAATCAAATTTTTCTCAACGATGTCTACTATATGTAAAGAGAGATTTTGAAAATGATGAATCTGGTCCTTAATAGTCCTAATTTAGCATAACTTATCTAGCTAAATAAATTAATTTTTAGATACATTATTATGATAGTGGAGCTAAAAATCGTAAGAAAATACTAATCATGAAATTGGGACACCCTTCTTTTTATTTTGAGCACATAACTGATGATACCAAATGAATGGCTCAGGTTCTAGATAGAGAGAGGCCATAACCAATTTTTACGAACATGGAGTTTGATGTAGATCAAATAAATTTTCAATTTGAGTGAGCCAAGTGAGTGGATCATTACCATCAAACTTATGCAGGTCCACTTTTGGCAACATCAACTTAGGGCCAGAATTGGTATTGGTATTGTTTGAAGTAGGAGAACCAAACTAAAGTGGTGGAGGATTATTTTGTAGTGGTTGAGCTGACAAGTTGGCCAATTGCCTAGATATTTGTTGTAATTGATCCTTCATGCTATCCAAGTTTCCTCTAAAAATTTTAATGTCCCCTTGAACCATATCAAAATCATCTTTTTTCACCATGGCCTGCAACTTTGAGTTAAGTTGTTAAACTACCTCTGAAATAGATGGATCAAAAGTTTTAGATTTGATGTCATCTTTGTGAGGAGTTTTTGGAGTTTCTTACCCTTTCCTGCATCTACGATTGTTTGGACCAACCATTCACAATGGAATATAGTGTTGTGATCATCTCATTGAGATGAATCCAACTATTGCTATTCTACACAAGGGTGAAGAATTTTGACCCAAAAAGTGTACCGATAGAATATGCCATTGCAATCACATCGTAGAGATGAATCCAACAACTGCTAATTTACACAAGGTAAAAAAAATTCTAGAATTACTTGATTTATTTTTTTTACCCAAAAAAATATTTTTTCTTTTTTTGTGAAAAACCTCCTGAACAAAACTACGGTGATGAAAAAAATCAAATTCTTTTGGATCACAAGTTATGTTTTTTGGCCTTCTAGTGCTCAGGATGCTACAGTGTCACAAAAATTTTCCCAAATCGATGCTCTGATACCAATTGTAAGGAAATTACTTAGATGATTCATAACAATAGAATTATATAGGGTAGAATTAAGAGAAAAATAAATAGATACATAATAACAATTTTTGAAAGAGTAGAATGCTTGAATACTATGACTAAGCCATTTCTAGGGGGCAACCTCCACAATAACACAATAATAATAGAATTCACAATATGATCATAAAAGACTAACCACTACCTCCTATATATACTCTACGTAGTCATGGTTACTCCATAGGCTGACCATACTAATAAAATCAAGAAATGAAAATAGCTAATATAAAGATGTGTAAGCTACAAGTCAACCACACATATCCCTAAATGCACTATAGGTTAAAGGAATAACATGATGGTAGTGTCCAAATCCTTATCTAGTGTCTAGTTTTCAAAATTCATCTAAATTATAAATGTTTTGAAAACTATGGGTTGACCTATTTGTCTTATTGAACCCTATCATGAGATATTTTCAAAAGGTGTGGTATAAATACAAGTATAATCCTTCTCACTTCTCATGTAGCAAATACTAAGCGAACACCTACTAAAGCTAAATCAATAAACTTCACAACTAATCTATTCTACCATATTCATCCCTATTTTCATATCAAGCATAAGAACAGTCATATTATAGGTTTGAATCATTCAAAGAGCAACCCATGAGTGATATTTATCAAATTTTAAGATAGATAATTGCATGCATCTTCATATAATATATTTCACCCTTATACACACAATTTCCCACACATAGGGGATAACTACATAAGTACGAGGCCCTCCTTAGAGTATTGGATATGTAGGCAATGCCCATTAATAAAGGGGTTAGGTCAACTCAACATTGTAAACCCACTAACCCATTTTTACCAAATACATTCCAAGGGTGAATAATGGTGAAGAGCTAGGGTTTAATGAATCAACAACGAGAGACAATATGTATCCCATATCTGAATACATGAATAAAAAGGTAATAAAAAACCTATAACAATGAAGTTAGTAATATCTAGATACTATAATTATTTTTTACTTGACACCTACATCAAAGTCAAACATTAACATTGATGGTAGTGTCTAGATTTGATAGTAGTCTTTATCATTATGAAAGTACAAATTTAAGAATTTGATGATTGATCTATAATATCCTAATCCTATATACTTTACACCTATTTTTAGTTGAGATCTGGATGTGCACAATAAACCTAGCTAAGTATCATTTCTCTTTGGTATTCCAATCAATTGAACATATTTAAATCAAGTACTTTCTATATTTAACATATCTTAGTATTATAATTTAGATTATTCATTTATCTAAGTTTTACAATAAATGTCCTGTTATAGATTAGTTTATCATCTTTACACTTGAACTATTTATATATTAGTAACCTTATACCCCACACATTTAAAATTTAGGGTTAAAAATTTGGTGAACGTGATCTTTGAGTCTTCCTTTGTAAACCTAGCTTATTATAGGGTTTCCAACCTCCTAGAGTTTCAACTTGCTGTGATTGATTTTCATATTTGAAACTTTATCCTAGGGTTTTACACTCACATAGTTATAAGGGTTTCATGTTCATACATTTACAATTTATTTTTCTTTGATTGACACATTTTAGCTTCTTAACAACTCCATTTTAAATTTTATCTAATTTTTCTATTCAGGTTCGTATACTCAAAAACCTCTTTTTATTCACCCAAATTTTGTATGTTTTTTTTTTATAATTTACTATTTTCAGTGAATATTGACATACAAAGTGAATGGTGTACTTATTTTCAAATTAACTTATGGGTTTTATCAAAATTCATATTTTATTTGAAAATACATCTCATATTTCTGAAATATTTTTCTAATTTATAGAAATTGTGATTCTTTATTGGGAATATTCTAGGGTTTTATTTATGAAACATCCACATTGTTTGGCTCATTTCTAATTCACAACAATTTAATTTTAAAATTACATAGATTTTTTTCATATTCCTGTTATTATAATCATAAATTTCTTTTTGTTTGTCAAAATTATGTACAAATTTTTCAAATTATTCAATTTACTATTTTAGTACATCTCAAGATACAAGGCAAAAGGGATACCTATTTTTATGGGTTTTATATATTTGTTACATTTATGAAAAAAATTTCTTATATTTATAAAATGCTGAGACAATATTTTGATATTTCTATATCCTTATTATGCAAAAATTAGCTTACCTTAAGGTTTTTCAACCTTTTAGGGTTTCATATTGCAGTAATTATTTAGTTATGATTTTTCCTATCATGTTGGATTTTTCCCTAGATCTTAAGTGTCTCTCTTATCTTGTTTTAATATTCATATTTAGAACATTTGAAATGGATAAGAAGGAACCTTTTCCTCCTCCTAACCCTAAGGAGGGTGATAAATACCATCCCTTTAATCAAGTCTATGCTATCACTACTTTAAGGGTTAAGGTGGCTCATTCTATGGTTTCAAATTAATGTAATAAATATGTTCTTCCTCAAACCCCTCCACCTCCCACATCCCCTCTAGATGGTGTGTGTAAGAATATTCAATCTAACGAAACTAGGGCATGAGCTTATGAAGCCTTAAAAGATCAAAACATCCTTATGAGAAAGTTAATATGAGAGTTGTAAAATAATTTTAGTTCAAATATCATAACATTGGAGAATAATATTACATACCTATAGAATCCAACACATGCTAAAATTAATTATATGTTTATATCTTAATTTGAAAATTATACACCCCACAAGGTTTCATATCTAAATGATAAGCTACAAAAAAATGCATCTAAAGCAAGTGACTCAAAAAGTGAACAAAAGGCTAAGAAGAGTCCAAGTGAAATCCTAATAGAAATGATTTGAAGTAAAGTGATCTAACTACCTCCTCTACATCCTAGAAGGATATCTAAATAATATTGTGCATATCATAGAATTCATGGGCATCATACAAATTATTTTTTTATATTAAAAATCAAAATACAAAGTCTCAAAATAGTGGTGATCCTATCATCAATATGTTCATCAATAAAACCGATCACATTATGAGTACATCTCTTAAAACACAAGTACACAAAGAACAAGTATGTGTACCAATGGATAATTCAAAACAAAAAAACTTGTAAATGCAAAATTTAGAGCAAGAACAAATTTAATAGTGTTATAAAAAGATCAAGAACATAAGTTTCCAAATCAAACTCAAGATAAGAAAACAAACATTCTAAAAATAAGGTTCATAACAAAATAATTTTCAAAGCAGGACATGTCCAAAAAATCAAATAATACAAATATAGTTGCTAAGGATCCAAACATCATATCTATTTCATGCATAGAGTAACAAAAAGTTATGGAAAATAATTAAAATCCATTATTTCATCCTCAAATAAATAAGTCAAGGCACAAATTATATCTTTTATTTGTGTTTAATAAATGATACATGTCTCTTCTCTGTCTCATAACGAGATGCAACATTTTGACAATGATGAGCATACTCAAGAAAAAAAACTTTCTAGAAGGAAACTCCAATCTATGGTGAAGTTGGTTTTTCAAATATAAATTTTAAAAATGACATATAAAAATTTCAAGAATAACTGAAGAAGTTACATGTCTCCTATAATAATAATTACATTGATGATTGTGGTCCTAATAATACACAAGATTGGTATGATCCTGATGATATCGATTATGCAACTTATGAATATCACACACATGATATAGAGACTTCACATATGCATCCCATTAATGAGTACATTAGATTATAGTATCACTTTTATTTGTACATGTCTTCTTTGCTTATCCTTTTAAATATTTCAAAAAATTCAAAAAAATCAAATGTTTTAAAAATTCAAAAACATTCAAATAATTTAAAAATACAAAAATATTCACCATTCCCATGTTTTATTATCCCCTTGACATCTATGTTGTTTGATTTATTTTATTATATAGTATATCATTTCATTCCTATATAAACACATGGTTCACGCATATTTAAGTGTGATACATGCATACCCAAGCACATGATCTATGCACTTCTAGATGTGATGACCTCTCCTCTACTCATGTCATATACTACATTAGAGGCATATGATTTATTTGATTATGATTGATACATGTTACATATCCTTTATCATAATTAATAAATTACCATATTCAAGCTTATATGCTAACACTTACACATGTATATATCCATGCTCATATCTTTCATAGTGTACTTGATATGTTCTATTACATAATGTTTTTTGATAACACATGTATGTAGGGACTAGTATAATATGATCATGTTAGTTACTTATGCTTAATATATTCACATCATCAATTATTTGAGTGTATTACATTTCTTTCTATTGTCTTACTTATGGAACAACTGAATATGTTCCTTGCTTGTTGGCCTATGTGCCATTGTATGTTGATTGGAAATTTGAATATGTCATTATATGTTGTTTATACATTTGAATATGTCATTTCATGTTTATTGTAAATTTAAATATGTCATCTCTTTTGACTGCATGGAATTTAAACATGCCGCTTGTATGAGGTCTCCTTAGACCATTCCTTTACATTACATTGAGTGCTCTTGTGTGTGTGCTTGACTATTTTTTGAGTTTGTATTGTTACTATCTAGACATTGAAATGATCTATATCATGCATATTCAGACTTGATGTGATCACATAAAGTGAGCTGAATTGATATGTATATATATACACACTTCGACATGTTATCCTTTTATGCTACATGGTCCATACACAGACTATACAACTACCTTGTCTATTTGATGTAAGGTGCCTTCCAGATTATAGTTCCCTCACATCAAAAACATGGAAGGGGGAATATCAGTGGGGGCATGCCATAGAAGCATGAAATACACATTTTCATAATTTATAGATTTTAGTGGGGTCGTGTCATAAAAACATGACCTCCACACTTACACACCTTTTCAATATTTCCAAATTTTAGTAGGGGCATGTTATAAAAAAATGACCTCCACATTTATACACTTTCTTAATATATCCAAACTTTAGTTGAAACATGTCATAAAAACTTGATCTCCACACTTATACACTTACTTAGTATCTCTATAGTTTAGTGGGGGTATGCCATAAAGACGTGACCTCCACACTTACATGATCTCTAGTTTAGTTTCATGATTCAAATATATATGGGTAAGAATCCTATACATTGAACCAATTTTTCATAGATTTGAAACAATTTTTTTTAGATTTATGACACATATAATCTAGATCTGACATATTATATATGAACATGCTATGCTATTAAAATAAAAAATTCAAAATTTACCAATTATACTACTCACTAAAATACATTGATTACACCGAGATGAACTATTATTGAGCATTTTTTGCTACAACAGCTGGTTCATTTTATAGGTTGAAGTGATTAAATACTTAAATATCACAAAATTTATATATTGGAGTGATTAAATCATTAATCTCATAATATTTATGGGATGATTTGATTAAATCACTCACCCTCACTAGATTATATATATTAACACTTGATTTGTGCAATTGAGATATAATGATATCAATGGGCTTGTCATAACTCATCCTTATATCAGATTGGGGGAATAATACCTTCTAATATCCTTCTTAAAATATACAAGGTTCAAGTTTGAACCTATTCCAACTCTAATAATTCATAAGGAAACACCTTTATCAAGTCGAAACATCAAGAGGAAACATTGTTGCACTAATACACATGTGTACTCCTTCCTTTCTCTTTTTATTTTCAAGCATTTCAATTATTTAAAATTTTAGATTATATGCATTGATTTGTGTTGTAACCTGCCCTTGGTTACATGTCATACACTAGAAAATAATTCAAAGTGGATGCAAGCAAAGGCAAGGTGTGTTGTACACACCCATGTACACATTTTTTTTTTAACTTAGTAATTTCATATTTATGCATTACTATATTAAAGGGGTGGGGAAATGTAAATACTAAAAAATAAATATTTATAGTATCTTAGTCTTGTACATTTGAAAAATATCAATCAGAGCTCTACCCTTCAATTCTAGACCTCCATGTTGTCAAAAGGATCACATTCACCATTTGATTGTGCTTAAATGCTTATCTCTTAGTCTGATCCATATCATTTTGATGACCCATGTCTCCTTACTATAAAAAAAAACTTAAAACTTGATAAACATCATTCACTATCAGTTTTAGATCTATATCTATTTTCAAGCCTTCTAGACACTAGTAGTCATAGAGAGACACTATTATTAATGATAGTGTCTAGATCCTTATCTAGTATCCACTTGCCAAAATACATCCAAATTACAAATATTTTAAAAAATATGGGGTGGCCTGTTTGTATTATTAAACACTAACATTTAAAAAAAAAAAAAGGTGTGGTATAAAAATAAGTATAAGTCTTTTCATTTATCATATATCAAATTCCAAGTAAACACCTACTAAAGCTAAGTAAATCAACTACAAAACCAAGCTATTCTACCTTATTCATCCCTATTTTCATATCAAACATATGATCAACCATGTTACAAATTTAAAGAATTAAAAGAGTAGACCATAAGTGATATTTTTCAAATTACAAGCTAGATCATTGCATGCATCTTCATATAATATATTTCAGCCTTGTACACACACTTTCCCACACATAGGGGAGAACTACATAATTCTAAGGCCCTCCTTGGAGCATTGGATATGTAAGAAACACTCATTGATAGAGGGGTATTTAGGGTCAATTTGACATCATGATCCCACTAACTTATTTTTATCAAATTAATTCCAAGGGTGAAGAGTTAAGGTTTGATCAATCAGTGAACAGAGACAACATGTATCCTAGATCTAAAAATATTAGAAAAAAGTGATAAAAAACCTAGAATAATAAAGTTGGTGGCATTTAAATCTAATACTTTTTCCATATTTTACACATTTATCATAGTCAAATATTAACATTGATGGTAGTGTTCATGGCTATAAAATTAAAAATTCCATAATATGATGATTGATCCAAAATATTGATCCTGTATACTCTACCCCTGTTTTTAGTCTAGATATTTTTACATATAGTAAATCCAACTAATTATCATTTCTCTTTGGTATTGCAATCAATTGAACATATTTCAAATAAAGTACTTTATATATTTAGCATATCTCAATATTATAATTCAAAATTTTTATTTATTTGAGTTCTATAATTAGTTGGCCCGTTATAGATTAGTTTATCACTCTTGTGCTTGAACTATTTCTATATTCATAAACCTATACTCTATACATCTAAAATTTAGGGTTAAACGTACACTTCTCGTGATAATTATTTAAACCTAAATTTAGATATGTGGTATAGGGTTAATAATATATAAATAGTTCAAGCACAAGGGTGATAAACTAATCTATAATAGGTCAATTAATTACAAACTCAGATAAATCAATATTCAAAGTTATAATGCTGATATATGCTAAATATAAAATACTTGATTTGAAAGATGTTCAATTGATTATAATACCAAATAAAAATGATACTTAAGTGGGTTTTAATATGAATAAGTAGATTTAGACTAGAAATAGGTGTAAAGTATGCAAGATCAGTATTTTAGACCAGTAATTAGATTCTGGAAATTATACTTTTATGGCCACAGACACTAGCATCATATTTGGACACTACCATCGATGCTAGTGTCTAAATATGATAGAAGTGTCTAATATATAATAATGATTGGATTTAGATGTGATCAACTTCATTTTTTTAGGTTTTATATCACATTTTTATTGATGTATTCAAATTTTGGAAACATGTTATTTCTCTTCACTAATTGATCAAACGCTAGATCTTCACCCTTATTCACCTATGGAATGAGTTTGCCAAAAATGAGTTAGTAAGATGACGGTGTTGAGCTAACCCCAAAGACCCATCTATCATTGGGTGCTACCTGTATATCTAATACTCTTAGGAGGGTGTCATACTTATGTACTTTTCCACTACATGTGGGAAAGTGTGTGCACAAGGGTGAAATATACTATATGATGATGTATGTAATGATCTAACTTATAAATAAAAAAATATCACTCATGAGATGTTCTTTGAATTATTTACACATGTAATATGACTGATCTTATGCTTGATATGAAAATAGGGATGAACAATCTATAATAACTTGGTTATGCAATTGATTGGTTTAACTTTAGTAGGTGTATTCTTGGTATTTTTTAGATGATGACTGAGAAGGCTTAGATTTGTATTTATACCACACCTTTTAAAAATATCTCATGGTAGGAATCAGTAAGAAAAATATGCCAACCCATACGTTTTAAAACATTTACAATTTGGATGAATTTTGACAACTGAACACTAGATAAGGATATGAACAATATGTCCCTCTATGGTTGATAGTGTCTAGAAGGATAGAAACAAGTATGGATATAAAATTGATAGTGAAGGATGTTTATTAGATTTTAGGCTTTATGTGTAGTACATGAGACATGGATCATCATAATGATATGGATTGGACTAAGAGATAAGCATTTAGGCATAGTGATATGTAAAATGTGAGCCTTTTGATAGTAGGGAGGCTTATAACTAAAAGGTAGATCCTTGGATGATATTTGTTAAATGTATAAGATTGAAATGCTATAAACATTCAATTTTAGTATCTGCATTTTATCCGCTTTAATCTAGTAATGCATAAGGATAAAATTACTAGGTTGAAGGAAATAAATGCATACATGGGTGTGTAAAACACACCTTACCTTTGATTGAGCCCAATATGAGTACTTTGCTTGTAACCAAGAGGATTTTAAAATATAAATTAGTGCATGTAATCTAAAATTTGAAATAATTTAAATGCTTGAAAAGAAAGAGAACAAGGAAGGAGTACATGTGTGTGTTGATGCAACCATGTTGCTTCTTGATGTTTTGACTTAGTAAAGATGATTTCTTATGAAACATAAAAGTTATAAGAGGTTCAAACCTTAACCTTGGAGATTTAAAGATGGATATTGTTAGGTATTATTCCCCCAAATTGGTGAAAGTATGGGTTGTGACATGGCCATTGAGATCATTATATCTCAATCACAAACTCAAGCGTGCATATATATAATCTGGTGAGGGTGAGTGATTTAATCAACTCATCCTATAAATATGGTGAGATTGGATGATTTAATCAATATAATATGTAAATCTAGTGAGTTTGAATTATTTTATCATTCCAACCTATAAAATGAACTAAATATTATAGCAAAAAAGGCTTGATAAAATTACATTTTGGTGTAACCAATGCATCTTGGTGAGTAGTATAATTAGTAAGTTTACAATTTTTGATGCAATGGCATGGAATATGCACCTCTAATATGTATAAGCTGAAGTATATGTGTCATAAATTTGAAAAAATCTAGTTCAAATCTATGAAAAATTAGTTAATGCATAGGATTCTAACCCAAATATATGTGAATCATCGAATTTATTAAGTCTATTTTTATTAGCAACCTATTTTTTATAAAAGCCATATTTTCACTAATGCCATATAGATCAATTATGTCATAAAATCTAAAACTATGGTAGAGGCCTCCTCATTTGAATTGAGTTGAATATGCATTTGTATTCTCTGACAAACACATGATTACTGTATTTGAATGAAATTTTACTTATAATGTCAATTAAGTGGTTTCAAAAAGTATGACTTAGTTCTAAATGAAATTATTATTTATTTTTATTTTCAATATCAGTAATTTATAGTGGTCTTTGATAGTGTATTTAGTGATTTTTAAGTTTCATAGTTTTTAATTTTAATTTGATGTATACATAGGGATTGAATCAGATAATAGTTCATATGCATGATAAATTATACCAACAATCATAGTTAAACAATGAGAAAATTGAATGCTTTTAGTCAAATTTAAATATATAGCTTTGTTAAATTCATGTCATCCAATATCATTCTTCATGTCATGATAAATAAAACCACCAAACATGAGATACCCAAAAATAACCACAAGGTGGCTCAGAAAATCAATAAATTCAACACAACCAACCTATATCAACATGCATTCATGATGTTAAGGCTGCTACTTCTGGTATGGCCAAACTTGAAGTATCTCCCTAATTGGGAGTTCAAGTGAAATATAGATTGGTAGGTGTGATAGAGTTATAAAATAAAGAATAATTGAATATTATTGCTTGCACATGGGAATTATCCCACAAATACTCACTCTTTCAACATCCTAGATGATAATTTCATCCTAAAACCTATGGGAAACTATGACCTTGTAGAAAAACTTAAGAATATATTATCCCACATATTGTTTCTTGATTTGATTTAGAACTATCCTACCTACTATTTGACATCTATTGATGTCCTAAGATTGGGACACTTAGCCAGTGTGACTCCTACACCTCAAGCCCATATCAACCATATTGATATTGGCATGTTTCCTCTAGGGCATAATTTGAGGGATGTTAGTTATTTATTCAACCTCAAGAATATCCCTTATGTATCTAAGATAGATAGGAGGGGGGATATGATGCTATTTATACAAGTATATATTTATAAAAACTATGTAAAATGAGCCATGGTTGATGATGTAGCAGTCATAAACATAGTCCTATTTTATTTCCTACAAAAACTTGGTTATGGGGAAACTAATTTCTAAAACACCCAAGACACCCTTAGAAGCTATGATATCCTAAATTATAGTTCAATTAGAACCATCATGTTTCCAGTTACCCTTGGCCCCAAGACCATATTGATAAAATTATATGTAATTTATAAAGACATCAACTACAACATGATCTTTTGTAGACCTTGGATCTATAGGATGAAGGTGACCCCTTGTACCCTCATGCAAAAGATAACATTCCTTCATCTCAGGAAGGGTTATTTTTAAAAATAAGACCCAAAATAATTTTATGTTATTCAAGAAATTGGGGTTACATATTAATTATCAATTACCAGTAATGGTGTGGAAAAACCCCCACATCTAGTTGAGGTCAAAGATACCCCTAATCCCAAAGTGGCTATTTTGAAGAAAGGGGTAGTAGAGCTTCCTAAAAATATTTTAAAAGATAAGCCTATAGAATAGGAAGTTGTAATGATAGAAAAATAAAATGGTAATGATATTTTAACGACACCATTCATATTGACCATGTCTATGGATGAAATCATTAACATATTGGAAAAAGATGAACTAATTAGATCTATTTTGACCCTTATAGGATTGGGACATATAGTCCAAAAACACATATTTTTATAGAGGATCTCAATACCACTATTAATGTTGGTATTGTATAACTTTTAGGATATGAGGATGAGCCCCCAAAAGATCCTGATGATCCATATCTTCAACATAATCACCGAACACCCATCTCACAAGGGTAAATTGTAGCTAAGATCATAGTTTAGACTTTATATTGGAAAATAAAACCATTTGTCTTTCCCCATCAATACAAATTCTTGAGGAAAGGATTCATATGATAAGCATAGGCACTATAAAAATCAATATTGGTTCTAATAACTACATATAAATTCTCAATGTCGGGTCTTCTCTCCCTACTGTAAAAGTAAAATACCATAGAAGGATATTCACTGAGTTCTCATAAAATTCCCAAAGCATGATTATGGAAAAAATATATTAAATCATGTCTAATCAACATGACTTTTAAATACATAAATATGTCCATAAACCTAATATAGAAGAAGGATACCATAGAAGATAGTTTATTGAATTCTCACAAGATTTTTCCTTCCATCATTTGAACACTATGACATCAAAGACAAAAATAATAATTATTCATTAATAATACTTGAAGCTTCACAAGTATGTTCTAAAATAACCTATACATGTAAGATACCTTTTTTAAAGACTTGATATTTGAATAGATAAAAACAAAGTAGAAGGTTAAAAATATAGACCCAACTAGTTAGGTCCTTATCTAGTGATCGAATATTTTTAAAATGTATTATATTGTTTATGCACTATAAAAGGAAAGGAGTTTGGTGAGTCTATAAAATCTTTACACCTTAAACTCTTTTATACATAATCACTACATTTCACATTTCCCTCATCGTGTTGCATTTCTCATTGTCTACATGTTGCATTTGCATATCAGATGTCTTTTTTGGTGATTATTTAATTATCGGTTCACATAAAAGAACTTTAAAAATACATCTTACCATTATGTTAAATTTTTCATATTACCCTATGAAAATTTTATCAAAATCATCATTACATTGGTTCTTGCTAGTTCTTAAGAGAAAAATATACCGCTCTTTCCCTACACCTTTTTATAAAGCTTATAAAATGCTAGCCTACAACCTATTCTATAATATTATCTAAGTTAGAGTCTCATCTTATGGTTCCTTATAAGTAGAAAACATTAGAATGCTCAAAATTAGGTAACCTTTATTTCCTATCTTGGTCTTAAGTGATGAGCCCTTGTATCCCACTAATTGTATGGGGCTAAGATTTGGGGGTAAGGGCCTTAAAAATGTGATAAAAAGAAATAAAGTGTTTCATAGGATTATTCACAATTAATATTTTCATAAATCTTAGTTTTAGTCTATCAAAAGCAAATAAAATTAAATAAAATTGAGCCTAGAAACTCTTGAACATACAAAGATCAAGATAAATATGCTAAGATTAAATAAATACAATGCAAACTTTCATTGGAAATCATCTTTGAACATGATTTGGTTTAGATGTAGCCTTAAATTTGTATTTATCAATGTCATTTCATGTTAAAACATATCTACTTAAGCTATGGACTAGTTGAATTTGATCAAGAATAGGAAAGGGGATGCACAAAAAGACTCTAAAATTTGTCAACACTATGTTTTTTGAATTAATCATGTTGAATTATAATGCAAAGAGGTATATTTATAATGAATTTAGATAAGTGAGGACCCCTCATCTTGAAATAAATATGGATAATTGTAAATGAGTCCTTAATAATGCACATGGATCAACATATGGATCACTAATGTGAGCCCTTCATCTTGCTCAATATGAATGGTGGAGGATGGTCCTTGAAAATATCAAAAGAGGATTAATATAAGCCCTTCATCTTGTTTCCAAGATTAAGGGTGGAGAATTCCCATTTTAAGATCTTTGTGAAAGTCCATTTGAACCCTTGATCTTCTTTCCAATATGAAAGGTGGAGACTCATTCTCAATAAGGCATGTGGATCACCCATGTGGTCCTTTCATCTTGTTTCCAATATGAAGGGTTGATAATGCTCCTAAAATATCCCATAAGATTCATTTTGGGCCCTTCAACTTATCTTTTAGATCAAGGGTGGAGAATAATCTTGTACATTAATTGACTTAAAAATTTAACTAGATCACAAAATAATATTCCAAAGGATCTCAAGATCCTTTCTTTGCATTAAGATGCCTCTTGGAGTGAAATTAAGAATTAATTAATTAAAAGGAAATTATAATTATATTTTCAATATAAATATAATTAGAAGAATGATTTAGAGATGGGAAATTAATTGTCTTAATTTATCAGTGAAGGAGAAATTAGTGAATTGACCAGAATTGAATAATTGACCAGAGAAATTAACTAACATGATAATTGAACATATCTAATACTGTGAATTATCCCACCTAGATATGCCCCAAGGTGAATTCAAACATGTATATTAAATTAACAATGACTTTGGATTAGATTATGTTTAATTGCTTGAATCGTTCCATTTTACAAATTTTACATGAAATTGATAAAAATGGAGTGTCTAAATTTGAATCTATTTGAAAAGGCATTTAAATATGTAGAAAAAGTAGCATATTTTGAAATAATGAGAATATAAAAAAGGTAGATGAAAAATTAGATGGTGAAATAAGGGATGTAATTTTTTTGTTCCCAACTGATAGGTTCAGGAAATTGAATGAAAAGATAAGGATAAGATTTGAATTAAATTAATTAAGGATGATTCCCCCTAAAGATAACATGAAGGGATGAAGGATTTGGATGTACTCTCAAAAAAGAGATAAAGAATCTATAATAGAAGAGAAGATTAACCTATAGACAAGATTACACCACTAGAGCTAACACTTTCATGCTTTAATTTCAGATGATGATGAATTGATTTTCCCTAAGAAAGGAAAAATTAGATAAGTATACACTCAAAAAATAAGCTACACACTTTGAATCTCCCCAAATAGTGCAAAAGTTGTAAGCATGGAAAATAAGGTGAAATTGATTTGCTTTGCAATGGAAGAATGATCACAATGTTTGTTAGTCTTATGATTAGATTAAGTAGATATATATGTTTGATTGTGGTATTGATATGTGACTATACCTTTTTAAGACTTGATTTTTATTATTACACATGATATTATACATCATGATATAAAACACCTTGATAACCTAGCCGTAATGTGTGTAAGGACTAACCACCGATATAATAAACAATTGAAAATAATGAACCAATGATAAAAACCATGATGACAATGTTCATGTATGGAATCAAGTACAAGTGCATGACAAGGGACACCATGATGATGACCTTGTTAGCATAATGGACTGAGCCAAGTCAACAACAAGAAAGTAAACAAATACACAAATAAGTAAACACACAAATAGGAAAATAAAAATCAATAGAAAGAAATACTATCGTGAATCCTACCAAAATCCACATGTGAAGGATCACTGATAATGATGGTTAGAATAGATGGCCCCAAGTAAGGAGACATGCAAGGGAAATAAGTGTGAATAGAACATCTTGAAATAAGCTACATGTTTAAACTTACCATAAATAGGGTGGAAGCGATGAGTTTGAATTAGAGTAATTTGATTTGACTTTTCTCCAAATAGGGTAGATTTAGGAAGGACACATACCAATGGTAGTTGATTCAATTAGATTAATATTGATCAAGGATATTTTACTAGACATAAGATATGACAATTTTTTTTGAATTTTGTGGTTATATATCTCTATTCGAGATTTTAGCCTTTTCTGATTTTTAAGATGTTTTAATGTTATGAAGTTTAGGATTTTATAAATTTTTGAATGTTTTTGAGAATTTTAGGCACCTCAACTCAATGGATATTATGAGATGTAGAAATAATTTGACTCAAAAAACTATAAGAGTGTACATTTAACTCACAAAATGATGAGAGCATGGAATATAGATTCATAAAATGGTGAGAGTGTGAAATAGGAATGCTTAGGAGTGTTTATAACATTATACCCACAAGGGATCACTAGCAAACAAAAAACTTATGTAGCACTAAGATGATATTTATATAGAAAATGGTAGGATTAGAATAATAAGATTTGATAATAATGAATGATAAGTAGATGAGGAATATCTAAGGACCATGTCACGTGAGAACCAAATTTCTAGTCATTGAAGTGGCTCTAAGAGGATATTCCAAGAGATTTAAAAAAATAGTTCTCAGGACAACTTCCACTTTCTTATGAAGATTAGGATGGGAAGGTAACTTGGACCAAGGTAGGATGAACAAAAAGATGATTCAAGACAAGGTAATATGGTCAATATGATGGGAATGGAATAGATGCCAATATAGATAATGATGACCTCAAGTTTCAAGGTTCTTGTAGACAAAAAAATATTTGCACATGATGTCATAAAAATATTTTTCATCATGGTAGTTGCCCAAGGTGACACAAGCATGGTTTTCACCATCAGACAAATTATTTATCTTTCTATTTTGATTTGATTATTATTTTTAATTTTTAGCATCTCGGCTCAATGGAGGATGATGATATGCATAATGTTGAATGTTTTATCTCTAACCCATATAGATCCTAAATAACTTCTTTTCTAGAATTTTATTGTTGGTGTAGACTGTACTGATGTTATTGTGATCTTTGTTGGCCATTGATTGTGCTTCCTACAAACTTCCAAACAAGGTATCTCATAGTCTCTTTGAAAAAAGTGATTCCAAGGAGTGTATAAATGGATAACATTAGATAAATGATCTGATTGGATAATGGAATATAGGTCTTTAATGAATAATAATATCACCATGGAATGTATAGTGGTTGAAGGATAGATGAAAATTTAGACTTTTAATCACATACAATGTTGCTGATTTTAGATTTGACTTGATTTTAGTTATGGTGGGGCCGATATTGACTTCAATAATGTATTCATCAAGCAATGATGAACTAATTGGATCAACTAATGGCACCTCAAATAGGTTTTCACCAAAAAAGTATTCTTGATTGTATTGATTTAGATTGTCCAATAGTTCCTTGAATAAGGTTTCACTAAGGAATGTTCATAAATCATTTTGATTTTCCTTTAGTGCCTTATGCAAGGTTTCACTAAAGTATATATTTTTTTTATTTGATTATCATCTAACACCTCAAGGTTTCACTAGAAGATGTTGATTTTAGACTTTGATTATCCCTATCACCTAAAACAAGGTTTCACTAGGAGATTGTTCTTTTGCTTGAATGTTGCCTTGGATCCTCAGAGATTCTATCACTGAAATGACAACATGAAATAATTTTGCCAATGTGATTTTTTTGGGCCCAATTGACAGTTTTGGGAGGTGGAATATCAATATAATGGCTAGGATGGTTAAGGGTAAAGGCATGTATAATGTCAATGGAAGGGGGAAAGGCAACACAGTCCTTATAGAGGCTACTAGGAGAGCTTGTGTTGATGTCAAAGGAAACTTCCTCAATAACTATAGAAGGATCACAAATATTTTCAACCTGATATGAAAGGAGCATGTAGTTGATGCCATAACATCTACTAAGATATGTTGATTTTGAAGTTGATGCAAAAATTATAACTCAAGTGGATTTGATAAAAGTGCATAACCAATGTTTTGATATCCACTAATATAATCTAATGTTGAATTTGATTCTAACTCAAGTGGATCTAAATTTGATGTTGAGGTTGATGTTGGTTTTATTTCTTATGCTAAGTTTGATATTGGGCCCATTATTAAATAATGTTGATACTGATGTTGATCCTTATTATGATTCTAATGGTAAAGATCTTGATTCTAATTATAAATCTAATTTTTATTTTGATGTTGATCTTGAATCTAGGTCTGATAATAAATTTGATCTTGTTTTAGATTTATCCCCAAAGAGGGCCTATTGAATTACTTTGTCCACAAGTACCTTTTTCATTGTGCACTTGTAAATGGAGGATTTGGGATGAAGAAGTTTTTAGAAATGAGGGACTTAAGAGGATGGGAGAAAAATAGATTATCGATCAATAATGGGCTCTTCAAATATGAGCTCATCAAATAATGGTTCATCAAAGATAAATGAACAATCATGGAGAGGCTCTTCAAATCAAGGATTATTAAATATAAGAGGATGGTTAAATGATGACTCATCAAATATGGGTGATTCAGTGAGAACACCATAAATGGGTGATTTTTCTTGGTGTAAAATTGAAAGTGAATGAGTATGATTATGATTAAGAAAGTGATCATAGCATATCCCTAGTGAGTGATTCTTAGATTGAGGTATACTTGGTTCTTTAGTAGATAATTACTCTTTTAGTGGTAATGAGAAGACATAATTATATGGCTTTATTAAATGTAACTCTACAATCAACGTAATAATAGATGCAATGTAAGATAGGTGTTGGATAAAATGAAAGAGTTTATTTATAACATATTGGCTTACAAATAGGCTTGTAACTGACATTGAGTGTGTTTGTTGTGGCTCAAAATTTAAATGGGAATTGGACAAAGGTTCAAAAAAAGTTTCCCTTTTGCTAGCATGACTAGATTAAGTGGGTAAATAGTAGATGGGATGTTTAATGGATGTAATTATGAAATAGTGTGATTACTCCTACTTCAAATAGAATCTAGGTTTTCTAGATCAAAACTTATAGGTAGTCAAACACCCATTTTTAAGAGTCATAAAATGATATCATACTTATTTTCAAACATGTATCATTCTTAATCTGGTGTGAAAGTCATATAATTGAATGGAAAGGTAATATAATATTGATCAAAGGATACCTGTATGTAATAAAAAATGCATCATGTTTATAAATCAATCCTAGTTCAAAGAAGATAAGAGTATACCTACACTTCTGATTGGGAATACATTTGTTAAGTGGGAGCATGAGTAATAGGGGGTTCTACTAGACCTAATTAGGGGATCACTTGTCATAATACACAATACTAGGAAGGGTTCTAAAGCCTACAGTCTAACATAATCATGCAACAACCCTAAGAGAGTCCTAGGTTTAATGTTCACTCTATTATAATAAAGAAGAAAGTAAATCTAATCTAGTGCACATAAAAACTTATGTCATAAAGTGGGGGTTAGAAACAAAATAAATTAAACTAAACATGTATAGAAGACATATACTCACATCAATGCATATGAAATTCTAATTCATGGGAGATAAGCACAAATGCATTATCTATCTACTCTTACAAAGGAGAAATAAAGATAAGAATACTTACCTTGAAGATGAATCCATCAAGCCTCAATCTCTCCTTTGGCCAAGTTATTTTGCAAGATATTTTTATGGTATATAAGGATAATAAAAACAAATCAGCTCTAGGCTACACAACCTATACATGCATCCAAAAGACTTCTCCATAAGACAAGATCTGTATCTCTAAAGAAAGTATAGAACCCTAAGATTTATTCCTCAAGTAGAATGGTCAATAAGAAGATGTTCATTTGCACTTATTATTATTCACTTCTCTATTCTCAAATGTTTAGAAATGAACATGTATATATAGGCAGATCTTTCCCTAAATCCTTTCAAATATGTCTGCTATATGGGGTCAACCCAGTTGACCCTGTATATTTTTGAGAGATAAATCACTAGATCTTGAGCTATGTTAGTTGAAGGGATAACAAGCTCCAAAGTGAAAAATACCCCAAAATAGTATAGGGTCGACCTAGTCAACCCTATATAGTAATCAAAGGCTAAAAACTATATAGGGGTGACCTATTTGACCTAGTACAGTCAACTGGTCAAAGGGGGTCAAGGCAAGAAAAAGAAGAATAATGATATGACAAATGTTTGGAATCGGTAAGATTGAGAAGATTAAGATTAGGGTAAATGGTTTTAGGAGATAAGTGTGTAGATGGAAATTGGAAAAAGGGAAAACAATCTTACGAAGCACCAATGGTCTTCCCACCCCTTTCTTGATGCACCCCTTAAGGTGTGAAATTAGAGAGATTGAGACTCAACAGGTTCCTATAAGATACAAAGTGTCAATAATCAATAAAATTTTGAAAATATTATGTGTACACATATGCCCCACTCAAAGCTCATCACATGTCATATAAGTGCAACACGAGATGGTGCTTCAAGATTTAACATGATAACACACAATGCTAATGCTAAGTAAAGTATAGTAAGTATTAAATAGGATAAAGGAAAGGATAGAATCAAAAAACACATACCTTTACTTACCTTAGTGCTATAGATAGAGAAAAAGACTACAATAGAGGTGAAGGCATCTAATGTGAAGAACACTAGGTGAACATGTAGAAGTTAGTGCAAAAAATAACCAAAAAGAAAATGTTTTTAGAAGATAGGCCTATGGTAATAAAAAAATGAGTTAAGGTAAATATATGAGCGTATTAAGAAAAATTGGAAAATTATAATTATTAAGACAAGGCTACAATATTGAATGAAAATGAATGACAAAAGGGTGGAAAATAAATGACAAATGATGGCAAATGAATGATAAATGAGTGTAAATGAATGACAAATGATTTTAAAACACATTAAACTAGGTTGGAAAGCATGTAAAACATAAATGGCAAAAAGGACTATAGAACATACTAAATCACATTGGGAAGCATGTAAAACATGAATGATAAATGAAATATCTATGCAAAAAAACTTGAAGAAAGACATGGAAGAAAGGGAAAAGTAATCTCATGTTAGATAGGCAAAAATAAAAACATGAAAGACTAAAAATGAAATGTAATTGAAGATGTGAGACAAATAGGAAGAAGGCATATAGAAAGAGAAACATGTAATAATGGCAAATGTCATATGTAAGATAAGTTAAGTCCACAAAAATAAAACAAGATCATGATGGAAAAATGAAAATCAAAATCTCTAAAGGATGAAAACTCAAACTTAGTGCTTGTTCTAAGATACAATGTAAGAAAACACAACCACCTAATGACATGACTAGTATGAAAATGAGATGGTGTGGTAAATAAATGATGTAAGGGTATAATCCATAGTTTCTCAAACATGTTGTTTTTATCTAAGGATAGATAAAATTTAAATAAAGTAATGCTAGCATGTTTTTAAGAGGTGAAGAATAAGGAATAATAGAAGAGGGAAAATAGATTTAGAATTGCAATTTTCCTGTCAAGGGGGGAAATGAAATTGGTGGAGGAGAGAATGAAGGAAAAACCAAGGTAAAGGAACTCTTTATCAAAATTAAGACACTCAAATTAGGTTTGTCAAAACAAGAGGAATTTTTGACATTGAGGACTATGAAGAACTTCTCTTAGCCACACAATTCTTAGGTCAACAAATGAAGTATATAGATCATCCCATGAAATATATATACATGAAAATTAAAATGGACCTACATTCCCACAATGTGTTCTTTTTTCCTTAGGACCCTTTACAGATCCATCAGTCTACTATGAATATTGGTTACTTGCATGAGAAAGTAGATAAAACCATAGAGTTTTTTGAATTCTCTTATTCCAATCTACTGGCCTGTTTCACCCCAATGGACCTTGGCTCTATGTGAGGCCAACTATGGAGTTTGAGATTTGATGAGAAATAGGAGATGTGCTTGTAATCACATCTTTTGGTGTGATTTGACTTTTGAGATTTGTATGTTAGCTTTTAGATATCATTGCATTTTGATTCAAATGATTTGGATTTTAATTTTTTTTATGGATTTTTTTATTCCTCCTCCATATGGATTTGAAAAACCAAACATGGGTGCTAAAGATGACTTTCATTTGAATACCTGTGACAAAGTTTCTAATAAAGAGAACTTTAAAGAGCATGGGGTGTAAGAGTCTCGTAAATCTAGGTAAAATAAAAGTGCCATCTTGACTTCAACCTTTTTTTGGCTAATGTGGAGTGAAAATAAAGGGGAAATCAAGAGGAGTGACACATGGAACAATTTGAATTAATTTAAATTATACAAAAAATGTGACAAAGGGTAAAAAAGGGATATAATGACAGTAAAGTGTGATTCCTTATCATAAGAATAAGAGAAATGAAGGAAAACATGCTAACATAGATTGTTGTGCAAATTCCATCTATAAAAAGAAGCAAAAACTAAAGCTGAGAACAAGGATCAAAAACATTTTCTAGAAAAGGAATGACAAGATGGTAATTTTATGAGAAGGGTTGGGTCTTATCCTTGGTCTTATACTACAACTCATAAAAGAGAAACCCACAAGGGTGACAAAAAGAAAAATGTGAAACAATAAAAAGAAAAAAGAAAAAAGGTGGTATTTTGTGAGGAGGGATAGATCCTATCCATGGTCTTACACTACAAACTCAAAAAATATAAACCCACGAGGGTGAATGTTAAATAAAGGTAAAAATAATCATAAAGCTACTAAGACAAAGAATAACATAAAAAAGACAAAAATAAAAGAGATATATAAGGACCACAATGAAAATAAATGCCAAATGTAATGTGTAATAAAACCAAGGAACATAAGGGAAGATAATGATGCTTATAAAATAAAAATAAAAGAAATAAAGTACACAAAAACAAAGAAGCATGAGACAAAAAGAATAAGTAAGATCTATGATAATGTAAAATATAAGTCTATAAGTCTTGAAAGGTTTCTTGAAGTTGAATTTATTTGTTATTATGTATTGTAGAATAAGAGTGGGCATAACAAGATGTTCTAATAGGTAAGTGGATATAGGGATGGGCATGCTAGATATCCCAAAGTCTAAAGGGACATGTGGATGGGCATCACAATATGCTCCAACATGTGAGTTGAAGTGAGGTAACATTGGACTATTAGAATGATTTGAATTGGGTTGGTAAATGCATTTTGAGATATGTAAATGTGTTGGTTTGTTAGATTTTAGGGATGTTAAATGTGATGCATGATGTATAAGAGAGGTATGAAGAGGTAAAGAAAGTAAAGGAGGACCATGTATGATATGCTTTATAGTAGGCATTTGAACTAAGTACTCCTTTGATTCATGTGGCCTAAGAGGTTGAGGTTTAATGGATGACACAATATGTTTAAATTTATTCATGGTAGATATCCTTTCCTTATTGGTGTAGGAATAAGGATCAACTATGGTTTGGACAAAATTAGTGGATGAGTTATAGATATGAGATAGTTTTTATTGTTCATTAGATAAATGATGTTGATGTGATTGTGGTTCTTGAAATTAAAGGTGAGAAGCTTAAATATAGTCTTGATAACGTTGCTTTATTAGAGTATCAAGATTGAAATATGGACCAAGCAAGGAAGAAATAAGAAATTGATGAATATCATGACAATACTCATGAGAATGACCTATAGTAGCATGCCACCAATAAAAATTATTAGGATTGTACCATTTTGGAGGAGGTTTGGAAGAATTAAAGCTCATGGGTTTAGAGGGTGGAAATTTCTTCTTAAGTTGTTCTAGACTCAAGGGTGGATGGGTTGGGTTAAAATTAGTTGAATTGGATGCTCCAGTTTGAGATTGGGGAGGCTTAAATGAATCAATGTTATGAGAAAATAATTTAAAAGGTGCTTTAATATTTGTTTGAGATGGTTCAAATTGAGTCAAAAGAAAGTCTTGCCTTTTTGCTTGGTCTAAGGCTTCGTCTAAAGTTTTAGGTGAAAAGATTCAAACTTTGTATTGAAGGGGAGGTTTAAGAGCAGTGACAAATAGTTTTAAAAGAGTGTCATTATTCATGTTATGTTCTAATTTATGAGTGAGAGACTTCCATTATTTAATGAAAGTATGAGTGGATTCATTAATAAATTACTTGGCATTGATGAAATGGATAAGATAGTTTTCAAGAAGATCATCATGTTGGAATTCCTTCACTAGAGCATTGAATAAATCCTCTAGTTGTGAGATGAAATGTTTAGGAAGTTGGTTATACCATTCAAATACATCACCAACAAAGGTTTTGGTTAAGATCTTGGTGGTAACAAAGGTGTTAGTTTGGACTCATTCCTTATAGATATTATGAAAAGACTTAAGAAAGATAGTAGGGTCCTTAGTCCCATTATATGTGATAGTTGGAGAAATATTTCCAATATCTATGGGTGTAATGAATGGGGATAAAGGTTAATTTTGAATATGTTGAAGCATTTTTTTATTCATTGGAGATTGAGGGATGTTATTACCATTATAATATCTAAGAGGAGGAGGGAAATAATTTTGATTTCGTTGAGACATGATATCTTGAGGTGGTTGACTAGTAATGTTTAATAAATGTTATTGCATGTTCATCATTTGAGATTGATTGGTTGTTTGCATGATGTTCATTTATTGTATGACTTGTGAAAGAAGTTTATTTGTATCAATAGGTGGGTTGGTATTTTTAGGAGGGGTATTGGTAATGCTAGTGGGAGGAGGATTATTTGTAGGTGGAGGATTCCCAATATTAGTTTAAGTTGTCTTCAGTGTGGTAGAAGAAGAAGGAAGCTTGGTAAAGCCACCATGATTTTTAGGAGTGTAAATAGTATTATCATCAATGTTTTTGAACAATTGGAAATTATCTAGATTATCAATTTGAGTGGTCTCAACCATGTTAATTTGGGAAGTGATAATACTAGGTGCTCTTGTTATGGGTGTAATAAGAGGATTATGAACATTGGTTGTAAGAGGTGGAACATAATGTGAGGTTCCAACATTTGATATAGATGGGTTGATGAGTTTACAAATTATAGGTTTAGAAGGTGTAAAAATGGTATAAGGTATATGATTGTCATGGTCTGGGATTTGTCTTATAGGATTATCTAGATCTACTATATGGTATAGGGTAGATCGAGATTGAGAATATTCATAACCATGTGATGAAGAGATGCACCATAAAGAGTTATCTTCTATGGTGGATATGAAAGTTAGGAGAGAAAAACCCATGTACATTCAGAATGGGTTGAGACTATCAAGAAATAATTTGACAAGAGGCTTCATGGTACCAGGTAGGAGTGTATATCAAAAGGCTAGGAAGAAAAATAGGGATAAAATTGGTCAACAAGGGAAACAAAAAATAGAGGCCAAAAATTATACAAGGTCAACAGTGTCAACCCAAAAGTCTAAAAAAGTGTATAGGGTTAGTAGGGTTGACCTAATAGGCTGAAAAGAATGTACAAGGTCGATAGGGTTGACCCAATAGGCTAAAAAAAATGTACAAGGTTGATAGGGTCGACCCAGTAGGTTGAACACATGTACATGGTTTATAATGTTGACCTAGTATTGGAAATAAGAATTTTTTTAAAAGTAATTTTGAAAGTAAGAAGTGAAAGAAGCACACAATTAATTGGGTCAATGAGGTTAACCCAATTGAGGCACACATCACAAATCCTTGTAACAACTCTAGCTAATACAAGTTTTTGTAATACAAAACACAATTGAGTAAAAAAAAAGTAGTCAACTTGGAAACTAAAGATCTAAATAAATGGTCAACCTAAATATTTATTAGATTATTAGAATATATTTTTAAATATGATGGCAAGTTGGCTATAAGCAAGGAACTAGAAAGCCATCTAAGGATGGTTTTAGGTAGTTTGGGATGAAAGGGATATGTAGTCGTAGTGATTCAAGCTTAGTATTAGGGTCTATCCCCTCACTTCACACACTACAATGATAATAATGATGGGTGCTTAGCCATAATATACCATTAATCATGATTTATACTTGACCAGAACATCAAGTCGGCTTCTCCCTTGGTGATGAAATCCAAGTATGTTGGCCTTGGATAGACAAATGCTAAAATGCTTGTTTAGATTATATGATTTGGTCATGTGTGCATAAAATATAAAATAATGAAACTAAATGGTTAATTGAAAACCACCTAATTAAGCTATGTTATCTATTCTAAGCATGCAAGAAATAAGAAATGAAAATGTGAGCTAATTATTAACATATAAGGTTAATTCTAATTTTAAAACAAAGTAAAATGTTGATATAGTCAATAGTGTATGCATAAAGTATAGAACAGGGTTGACAAGGTCAAACTAAAGTCTAACAAGGTCAACAGAGTCCACCTAGTTATCCAAACAACACATAGAACATAAAACTAGGTCAACAGGGTCGATCTAGTTAATTGCACAAGGGCAATTTTAAAGACTACAAACTGTAAAAGGAAAGACTATAAAGAAAGAGATAGAGAGATAAAAAGGAACCTTGGTGTATCAGAGATACAGAGAATGAAGAGTACTATTTAATAACCTTGATATATGCTTGGAAATTCTGATAACTGGGTTGATTGGGTCAATCAAGCTTTGCAAAAACCTATTACTGAATGCTTGAAAATGTATAATCTCAACTGGGTTGACCTAGTAGTCTGGACTAGATGTCTAAAAAGATAAAAAACCTATACTGGGTTGATAGGGTCAATCTTGTATCATGTACTTGAGATTTTGTGCATAAGAGTTAGATATTACATTGATAGAGTCGATCCAGTATGGAAAATATATGATAAAAAATAATGATCAAAGAATGAAATAAGGTAAAAAATCTTGTAAAGGTTAGTTCACATTAGATTCACTAGAATTTATGCAATCAAAAATGCATCATGTTTATAAATCAATCTTGGCTTAGAGAAGATAGAGTATACCTACACTTCTGATTGGGAATACATTTGTTAAGCAGGAGCATAACCAATATGGGGATTTTCTAGACCTGATTAAGAGATCACTTATTATAATACACCATGATAGGATGGGTTCCAAAGCATGCAATCTAACACAATCACCCAACAACCCTAAGAGATTCCTAGGTTTAATGTTCACTCTATTCTAATAAAAAAGAAAGTAAATCTAATCTAGTGCATGCCAAAGCTTGTGGCACAAAGTGGGGGTTAGAAATAAAACAAACTAAACTAAACATGCATAGAAGACATATGCTCATGTCAATGTATACAAAATTTTGATGCATGGGAGAGAATCATAACTAAATTATCTATCTACTCTTATAAAGGAGAAATAAAGTTAGAAATACTTACCTTGAAGATGAACCCATTGAGCTTCAATCTCTCCCTTGGCCAAGGTTCTTCATAAGAGATTGTTGTGGTATGTAAGGATAACCAAGATGAATCAGCTCTAGGCTACACAACCTATCTATGCATCCAAAAGACTTCTCCATAAGATAAGATTCATATCTCCAAAAAAAGTATGGAACCTTAAGCTTTATTCCTCAAGTGGAATGGTCAATAAGTAGATGTTTGTTCACACTTATTCTTCTTTGCTTCTCTATTCTCAAATGGTTGGAAATGAACTTGTATATATAGGTAAATCTTTCCCTAAATCCTTTTGAATATGTTAGCTATATGGGGTCGACCTAGTCGACCTTCTATGCTTTTGAGAGATAATTTAGTAGGTCCTAAGCTATGTCAATCAAAGGGATAACAAGATCTAAAGTGAAAAATACCCCAAAATAGTACAAGGTTAACCCAATTAACCTTGTATAGTAATCAAAGGTTGAAAACTATACAGGGTCAGCCCAGTAGACCTAATATAATCAACTAGTGAAAGGGGGTCAAGTCAAGAAAAAAGAGGATAATGATATGAAAAATGTTTAGAATGGGTAAGAGTGAGAAGAATAATCTTAGGGTAAATGGTTTTAGGAGACAAGTGTGTAGATGGAAAGTGGCAAAAGGGACAAATTTTTTACAAAGTACTAATAGTCTACCCACCCCTTTCTTGGTGCACCCCTTAAGATGTGAACTCAGAGAGATTGAGACTTGACAGGTTCTTGTAAAAAACAAAGTGTCAGTAATCAGTAAAAGTTTTAAAATATTATGTGTATACAATACCCCCAAACAAGGATATATGCAAGGGGAATTACTGGATTGGAATTGGACTCAAATGAGAGAAAGGATGGATGCCATGAATTCATCATTCCCAACCAATAGGTGAGGAAGATTGAATGGAAATATAAGGATATGATTTGAAAATTATGAGAGAAAATGTTGGACTTAAACAAGTTTGATTTAAACACAAGATAAAATCACATAGAGACTAGAATTTAATCCTAGTATTTAAATAGTTTTGGATTAGAAACCTAGGAAAATGATTAGAATGGGTCCAAATTCACATGAATAGAATAATGGTAAAATTTTACACAAGAAAGATATGAAATATGTGCGCATTTATTAGTTTTAGATGTAGAAGGGAACAATTTTGACCTAGAACATGGATAAAGTAATGCCTTTTTGTGTAGGTATGATACGATAATGTCATGGACTTTGGTCTTGACTTTATTTGATAAGATTGGTTTATGAATACAAAATAAGGCTTTGATGTGAAAATCAAGCATCAAAACACAAGCATTATGACGTAATTTTATAACTAACGTTGGTGTACATCACATTCATTGAAACTTCAAAATATTCACCTTGAGAGAGGATTAAGATTTTAAGATTCATTAAAGAAATTATTTTAGTTATTGGTGGTGTTTTAATTCAACCATTCTCTCAAAGGGTCTGTACGAGCAAATTAATATTAAGGGGTTATTACCTTTACAACCCTACATCAATTAATTATCCATGGTAAAAGAGGCATCTAATAAGTAATCCAAGATTAGGCTATTCATGATAGGGTCTTATCCATTTGTAACCACTTTAGTTGTAAGGGTCTTAGTGAAGTGCTACCAGATTTGGGGTTTGGTTATAGTTTTACTTGGCTTTCTAGATGTTCCCTATATAAAACTCATAATAGGTAGTATGTGGGCACAAATACATCAAAAAATAAGTTCAATATTGTTTCTATAATTTCTCCTTTCGAGGGTACCATGCCTTGGCCTTAAGTATTGGAAAGAACTCCTTGAGGTTTAATCCTCACACGACTATGTGAAGACATAAATTTAGGCCTTCACGACAACAATGCTCTTAAATTTTTATACCCAAATAGATAAATGGGGTTTAGTATGAATTTTGGGTAATTATATCTCAATAATCATTCCCTAAAGACTTGAAATAAGGTGATGAAATCCAACCCACATATCCAAAATAAAAAAGAAGGTATTGCCATTCTAATTCACACAATTCCCACTAGGGTGAGTAAAGAACATAATGGGAGAATCTTCAGGATGAAAATAAATAAGAACCTTATATTTCTAAGTCACCCAAAATGGGAGATCATATGTGTAAAATATCCTTTAAAAACACTCAAGCAACAAGAAACGATAAGAAAACTTATATGAAATGAAAAAGCTTGTAAAATAAGTAAGTTTTCTTATAACCCAAAATGAAGTGTGAATTGATTTTAAGACATCAAAGGAAATGTGAGTAAGATAGTGTATATTTTAATAAATCTCCACACCTTTTTTAGAACTTGTAAACAAGCAAGATAAGTAGCTTTACTTGGTGGGTATTTGATAATTGAAGGAAGCTGTTTTTCTATGTTTTTGCAACTCTCAAATTTTTGGCACATAGAGGTGAATTTGTTATTTATCAGGACCAATTCATTGATTTTAGAAACATGCACAATAAAAAAAAAAATATAAAAAAATATATACAAAGGTGATTTCATCGATTAACAGGTCAATTTAATTGATTATAAATTAACTTAATTATTTAGTAAATACATAGTGGTGTTTTCATTGTTTTCTAGGCATTTTCACTGATTACAATGTCATTTTCACTATTTTCTAGATGTTTTCACCATTTTGGACAATTCTCCATTTTTCTAAAAAAACACAATACATATTTTATAGTGCATCCATATTTTTAATACCTTTATTTTTCTACAAATGATAGGTCAAATGAATGTCAAAATCAAAAGTTATGGCTTCCAGAAGATGGGTCCTGCATGTAGAAAATTGAGCAATTTCATTGATTTTTGAGTCATTCAACCATTTTTAGATCTATTTCACCATTTTTTACCATTTCATCATTTTAAGATCCATTTCACCATTTTCAGGGCCATTTCACCATTTTCAGGGCCATTTCACCATTTTTGAGGCCATTTCACTATTTTCAGGGATGTAATCATTGTTTACATATCAAATTTGCTTAAAATGATTTCATCAATTTAAGGGTCAATTTCACTAATTTGTTTGATTATTTCACTAATTTGGAGATGATTTCATTGATTATGAAACATGTGTAGAAAATAGAATAGATAACAAAGAACATAGATGATTTCACTAGTTACTAGATGATTTCATTAATTAGTAAAAAAAAGAGATGTTTTCACTATTTTCATGAAGTGAATTCACTGATATGCATAGATAGAGTATAAAATAAAATATGAAAATAAATGAGCCAAAATAATCATATTTTTTTCAAAGCAATATTGATAAAGAGGTTCAAAATAAAGGTATGGGTTGCGTGGTCCCACCAAACATGCTATATGAGTCATATGATTATTCACAAGCAATATTTTCATAAATCTTAGCTTTAATCTATAAAAAATAAATAAAATGAAATACACTTGAGACTAGAGTTCGTGAGCATATATAGATCAAGATAATAATGCTAATATTAAACCAATACAATGCAAACCTTCATTATAACTCATCTTTGAACATGATTTGGCTTAGACATAGCCTTCAATTGGTATTTATCAATACCATTTTGTGTTGAAAAATCTCCATTGAAGCTATGGAATAGTTAAAATTTGAAAAAGAAGATGAAATGTGATGCAAAAGAAGACTCCAGAATTTGTCAGCACTTCATTTTTTGAATTGAGCATGTTGAATTAAAATACAAAGAGATCTATTTATAATGAATTTGGATTAATGAGAACCCTAGTCTTGAAATAAAAATGAATGGTTATAAATGAGTTCTCAATAGTGCACATGGATCAACACATGGATCAATAATGTGAGCCCTTCATCTTGCTCAAGATGAAGGGTGGAGGATGGTCCTTGAAAATATAAAATTAGGATTAATATAATCCCTTCATCTTGTTTTCAAGATGAAGGGTGGATAATTCCCCTTATAATATCTTTGTGAGAGTCTTTTTGGACCCTTCATCTTATTTCCAAAATGAAGGGTGGAGAATCATTCTCAAGAAGGCATATGGATCATCCATGTAGGCTCTTAATATATTTTCAAGATTAAGGGTTGATAATGCTCCTAAAATATCTCACAATATTCATTGTGGGCCCTTCATCTTATCTTTTAGATGAAGGGTGGGGAGTAATCTTGTACATTAATTCACTTATCAATTTAATTAGCTCATAAAAAATATTCTAGAAGATATTAAGATCCTTTTTTTTCATGAAGATGCCTCTTAGAGGAAAAATATGAATTAAATAAATTATAATTCTATTTACAAATAGAAATATAATTATAAGAATGATTTAGAGAAGGGAAGTTAATTGATTAGTGAAGGAAAAATTAGTGAATTGATCATACTTAAATAATTTACTAGAGAAATCAACCAACATGATAATTAAGAAGATCTAATACCATGAATTGTCCTACCTATATATTCCCCAAGGTGAATTCAAACATGTATATTAGATGAATAGATTAATTTGGTCCAAATTGTATGAAATTGCATGGAATCATTCCATTTTGTAATTTTGACATGGAAGTGATAAAAATGGAGTGTATATAGAAAGAAACTCCTATAAAAACTAGAAGCTTATGCAAACAAAATTTAAATCTCACATATCTCACACTTCACTAATCCATAACAACAACCACAATTGCCTTCATCTGGTTTCACCTTGAACAGGTTGGGTGTTTTTCAATTTTAATTTTTTTTATTGGTTATTATATTTATAATAGTTTATATCTCTTTTATTCATTATATTATATTAATTTTCAAAAATTCAAAATGAAAATTAAAAAAATCCTCTCTTTCTCTTTCACCAAAAACATTCATAAATCTCTTCTTTACAAATACTTTATAGTTTTCTTAGAAAGAACATAGTTTTTAACATCTTATAGGAGAAATAAAACAAATCAAAATAATAGGTGTATCCATTAAATAATATTTCAATTTAAATTTTTGAAAACCTTGCATTCACAAAGCAACTTTCAAGCAAACATCCAACAAAAGCATAGACAAAATAGGTGGTCAAAATCTTGCATACTAGGTTCTAAATTTATTCATTTTTAAAGTGAAATAAATATATTTTAGAAAATAAAAATCATAAAATTATAACATTAATTTTTCATAATTTCATCCCTATAACTTTGAATTCATGGGCAAGTATTTGATAACATCAAAAAATAGTTTTCTAGCTTACATAGAAAGGTTTAATTTTCTAAATTTCTAGTGAATATATTTGCTAGGGTCTAGATTTTGATTTACATATTTAATGTTATTAAATATAATTTTTAAAATAATTTCATGTCATTTTCATAAAAAATACAAAATTATATTCAATAAATTTAGATTGCATTGAAAAATTATCTTGAAAACTAGGTAAAACATAGAAAAAGCAATAATTACACCTTTCTTTCAAAGTTTAATTTTTAGTATTGCATGCATTATAAAATTCATCAAAAAGAGAAAAAATAACCATCTTTAATTTATTTTAATTTTAGTTATTCTTTGTTTTCTTACTTTTAGCATTCTAATTTCATCAAATAGCTTAGCTTATTCCTTTTTACAAAAACATTGTCAAAACATCAAAAAGAATCAAAAAGCCTTGTCCAGATGAGCACAAGCACCAAAACATTGATTCAACCTCAAAAATAGTAAGCACCATATTTCAACACACCTTACAGATAATATCTTGCACTTATACATCACCTTATATTAACTATTTTATGACACTTAATTTTATTTATTACTTATTAGATTTTAGAATAGTGTAGATCCCTTTTATTTATTACATTAGTTTCATTTTCAAAAAGGCAAAAAGAAAAGAAAACTAAATTCCTCTCTCTTTCTCTTTCACCAAAAAATAACTTAAATTATTATTTTCAAATACATTATATTTTTCTTGGAAATAATTTAGTTTTTCACATCTCATAAGAGAAATCAAATAAAAAAATAGTAGGTGCATCCATTACATAGTAGTGCAATTTCAGTTTTATAAAACCTTGCATTCACAAAACAACTTTCAACCAAGTATCTAACAAAAGCATAGACAAACTAGGTGATCAAAATATTGCATAAAAAGTTCTTAATTTATTCATTTTTATAGTAAAATAACTCTATTTTAGAAAATAAAAATCATAAAATCATAAGGTTAGGTTTTTATATTTTCATCCCTAGAACTTTGAATTCACAGGCAAGCATTTGATAGTAACAAAAATCAGTTTTTTAGCTTGCATAGAAAGGGTTAATTTTCTAAATTTATAGTGAATATATTTACTAGGGTTTAGAGTTTGATTTATATATTTGTATGTTAGGTAATATCATACAGGTGGCCTAGCTATCTTCTAGGACCTTGTTTTCTTGGAAGGTGACTTGCTATGGAAATCCACCAATCAAATATCAATCTTATTCACTGACATTAAAAACAAGGATAAATGGATCCTCACCAATGTCTATGCTCCTAATTCAAAATCTAACAAGAATCTTCATTGGAAAGCATTATTAGATTTTTGCAAGACCTGTGTTAATTGGAACTAGATTGTGGTGGATAATTTCAATACTCCTCTCACCCCAGGTGATAAGAAAGGTGGACTCACTGATCTCAAAGATAACATGATGGAAATTAATGACTTTATTGCTAATGAAGGCTTAGTGGACATGGACCTTAATGAAATCCCATTCACATGGTCCAATAGAATATTGGGAGAAAAACTAATCAAAGTCTGCCTTGACAGATTCTTGATATCTTTATATTGGGATATTCTCTTTTCTAGAAAATTTTCCTCTCTACCTAGGATTGGGTCTGACCATAACCCTCTGGTCTTTAAAGCTGACAAAATTTCCAAACCCAAGTGTAGTCCCTTCAGATTTGAAAGAATTTAGCTTCATTATCCAAATTTTTTTGACTTCCTTTGAGACTAGTGGAAAGAACCCTTTTTGGGATCTACCATGTTCATCCTCATAAAAAAACTTAACTTTCTTAAAAATAAGATAAAAATCTAGAATAAGGAAGTGTTTTGGGATATATTTCTATAGAAAAAGTCCCTTGAAGTGGAAAGATCAATTATTGAAGAGATCAGTGCCTTCATGAATTATAATGAACATAAGGCTTCTAAGGAAAAGGACCTTCTGTGTCAATTTCATAATTTAGAAGCAAAAGAAGAGGCTTTTTGGAAGTAAAAATCCAGATGCTTATGGCTAAAGGAGGGGGACAAGAACACAAATTATTTCCATCATTCAAATTTTAGACACAAGAATATCAATAGAATCACCCAACTATAATTAGAAGATGGGATCTTTAGCAGGGATGAAGATGACATCTCTTGACATTTTATAAACTTTTTTAAGAATCTTCTCTCAGAGGATGGATAACTTGAGGCCTATCTTGTCTCTTCTGCTCTATCTAATTTTGACAAGGTATTCTCAAGATTAGATAATGAATCTCTCATAAAGATCCCCTCCAATGAATAAATTAAAAGTGCTATCTTTTCCATGGAAGGCCTCAAGGCTCCCAGACTGGATAGGTTCCCTCCCTTTTTCTTCCAAAAGTTTTGAGACATTATTCATTGGAAGTTAAAGAAGCTGCTAAAGAATCATTTCATTCTAAATCTATTTTAAAATAAATCAACAATACCTTTTTGGTTCTAATACTAAAAAAACAAGGTGTCACTAATATCTAGGACCTTTTCCCCATAAGCCTATGTAATACTACTTACAAAATCTGGTTTTCCATTCTGGTTAAATGCATGCAATCTCTTCTTAGAGAGTAACAGGGGGATTTTATGATAGGTAGACAAATTACAAATGACATAATCCTAACTCATGAAGCTGTGCATTCTATATTCAAATCCTCTAGGAAGGGCATACTTCTTAAACTTGACATGTTGAAGTCTTATGACCGAGTTTCTTGGTGCTTCCTGATGTAGTTTTTGGAAAAGCTTGGACTGAATCACAACACTAGGAAAATTATCTAGAAATGCATTTCCACCCCTAAGTTTTCCATTATTATAAATGGGGTCCTAAAAGGCTTATTTATAGCTTCAAGAGGCTTAAGATAGGGAGAGCCCCTTTCCCCATATCTCTTCATCATCTTGGCAAGAACCTTGGGGAGAATCTTGAGGAGTGCCTACAGTTAGGGTTTGATAAAGGGTATTTTAGTGGCCCAAAATATATATCCTATCACTCACCATTAGTTTTTTGATGACACTATTAGCTTGGGAGATGATTTTAATATGGAATCCAAACATATTAAATGCATTTTAAATAGCTACGAAAAAGTGTCCAACTAATGCTAACTTCCAAAAGAGTTTCCTTTTCTTCATCAATAATCGACCCTTTTAGCAAAGAAGAATTGCCAAGATCATTCAATGTCAAGTGGAAATTTTTTTGGAAACTCACTTAGGTATCCACTTTTCACTAAAAAATTAGAATCCTATATTTGGAATCCCTTTATTGATTGCATTCAAAATAAACTAGCAAGCTGGAAAGGACACCTCACCTAGACAAGGAAAGACCGGCTCCTTAAGGCATCTATTTAGAGTATTCTAGTATATCAAATATCAGTCTTCAAAATACCATCCAATATTGCATCCAAAATTGAAAAAATAAAATAAAAATTCTTATGGATAACACTGAAGAAAGATTCAAATTCAACCTGGTTGCATGGGAAAAAGTTTGTCTTCCAAAAGCTAATGAAGGCCTTGGCTTGAGAAGCATAAAATCCATGAACAGAGCCCTGTTGGAAAAAAATGGGATGGTACCTAATGAAGGAGAATTGTGAATGGTCAAAAATCTTAAAGGCTAAATACCTAGAAGGAGTGAAAGAGGATGACTTACTATGGGAAGTAGGCCCTACTAATGAATCAACCTTCTGGAAAGCCATTTCTAGCTGTAAAAAATCTCTTGAAGAATGACATCTTATGGAAAAATGGTAATGGAAAGAAAATTGATTTTTGAAAAGATTTTTGGATATCCCCTACCCCCTCTCTATCTAGAGGACTTGGGTCAGTGGTATAGGCAACTTAATCAAAGATGGGGATCCAAGTTAAAATATTACTATGAAATCAAGGAAGGAACAAAATGTTGGAAAGTCCTCCATAGTGAAAATCTAACATTGAAAGAATCTCAAGCCATTCAAAACCTCAACCTAGCTCTAGGATAGGTCCACATCCCTACCATAAAAAAAGAAGATCACTTTGTCTGGTATGTGAAAGATAACGGTTCCTACTCAGTGCCTTGGGTCATGCCACTAACCTCAATTTGGAAAGCAACTGGAACTTATAGAAAAATTATTGGGTAAATAACCTAACTCCCAAAATTAATTTCTTCTTTTGGTTGGTGGCAAAAAATAACATTTTGACTATAGATAACTTAGCCAAAAGGGGACTGATTATCCCTAATAGGTGCCTAATCTGTAGAAGTGTGGAAGATTTTTTTCATCATCTCTTTATAAAATGTCCCATCAGTCTGACCCTATTTAATTGGTTATTAAATCATCTTAGCATGACCTAGGTCAAACCAAACAACATCTCAAACCTCATCTTGTAATGGATTCCCCCTTGGAATTTACCTTCTTTGGTCTTCTTTTGGTGCCTTTCCCTCCCTCATTGGTTTTGGTGCTTATGGAAAATTTATAATGATAGCCTTTCTCTTAATAAAATTCACCATTTGAATGGTGTCTTCTCCCATCTCTGTTAGGACATCTCTAGATAATTGGAAATCTTTTGCAGTTAAAGATAAAGAACCTACCCCCACCTCAGCCCTGCTCATTCTCAAAAATTGGGATCTCAAATAGGTCTTACATTCTCCCTCAAAAGAATTAATCTGCAAGCACACCAAATGGAAGGCTTCTCTAGATGGCTGGGTGAAATTTAATTTTTATGGCACCTCCAAGGGTAACTCAGGTCCTATAGGGGGAGGTGGCATTATAAGGAATTCTAAAGGGGAGATGTTGGTGGCATATACAAGACCTATGGGATTTCAAACAAACCATCTAGTTGAGGCCAAGGTGGCCCTTTGGGGCATATAGTTATTGGTAAACATCAACCATAATAGGATCATTATTGATGTAGATTCATTGAACATCCTTAATGATTTAGAAGGAAAAACTACTCCCTTCCACACTATTAAGGAAATAGTTAAAGATGTGAATCACCTTCTAAAAGGTATACCTCATTTATAACTCATACACACCTATAGGGAAGGGAACATAGTGGCTGATCTCCTTGCTGATATTGGGGTCGATCTCCACCTTTTAACAAACTCTCATGATGAAGGCAATGTCCCCTATAATATTCTTGATTCCATCTATAATGAAAGTACTAATGTAGATTAAAAAATCCATTCCTTTACACATACATGATCTTATTATGATGGGGTGGATCTTAATCAAGTGGATCCATATCCATTTCAAAAAGAGGGGTCTTAATTATTTTCATGAACTCCCAATGGGACTTCTCACCATTTCTATCTTACTCGCCTCTACCCCATCCAGAAGCTTCATCTCTCCCAATTTGACTCTGCATCCTTGGTCCCCATGAGTGGTGATAGGGATCAAATAAAACCAACATCATGTAAAGAGGTCCATGAGAAAAGAAAAGTTTGGAAGAATCTTAGAAAGGGGGCCCTCACTAAATTTATGGAATGGGTCATTGAGCATAACATCATGATTGGTCAAGATTTGATGGCTGCTTGGACAAAGTAGAAAGTTTCTATGCACAAAATTACCATCAATGTCTCAAAGGAGCTCATAGGAGACACTACCAACATGTCATGCATAGGTGTAAAATAATTTAAGGACCAGTCTAAAATCTAAGAGTCCTTACAATGATTCTTTCAAACAAATGATTTCATGTACACGAACAAGAAAGGGTTCCCATGGGCTAACCTCTTACGTTACTAGCTATAAATCTACCTTTAGATCATGTGATATATGAATCTAGAGGGTAATTATACATTAATATTATCCCACCATTTCCTTCTTATAAATCATCTTATTGGGTATAAGATAAGTCTACCCTATTTCTTGCTTAAGTCTCTTGAGAACACTAACCTGCTTCACCAAGTTAATGATACCAATCCCATTATACATCAAGGCTTGATCCTCCTACTTGTTAAGTAAGGCCAAGCCATATTAGGCTGGGAGGTTCCCATTGAGGGTTCTTCCTCTGGGGAGGACTCCAAAGATGACACCTCTAGGGAAGATTCTATCGAGGGATCACACCTACCTTCTGATCACACCCCCTAGAATAACTTATCATAGTTCCCCCTAAATGACCTCCCTCTCAAATTATTGTTCATTCCCAAACCAAAACCAAATCAAATTGGAACCCCTACAAAATTTTATTGGAAAGGGAAGGCCATGGTTATGGAGAGAAACAAACAACTACTAAATTTTTTTAACTCTAAGGTGCAACAAGTTGGTTTTGACCTAGCCAAACTCATCCAAGATTAGAATGCATTACAAAAATAGGATAAAACAACTATCCAGGACTTTTTCCACTTTACTTAGCCACCTCAAACCCCTATTATGACCTCTATTAAGGTTTTAAATTTCCCCCCTTGGGATCTCCTAAAGGAGTCCTTCCCAAACAGTCTCCTTTATAGGTAAAAGGTAAAAAAGTTTAAGAATGATCCTCCCTGGTGAAGTGGTTGAAGGCCTCAGGGATCGTACTCAGGCCAAAGTTTCAAAGGACAAACTAACCGTCTAGGAAAATGACACTACTACAGTTAAAGACCCTCAGGAAGGACCTTCCTCTTAGTTTTGCTAGTTTTTTCTATTTTTGCATCCATTGAAAATACTACTTTTTGCTTTTTGGTTTCTTGGCCCTAGGTGGTCTGTTTAAACTTCTGTAATGCACTCTTATGGTTCTAGGTCCCTATAAAACTTGGATTTTACCATATCAAATAAAAAAATATCATTCGTAGAATCATTTCATGTCATTTTCATAAAAAATACAAAAAATTATTCAATTCATTTTGATTGCATTGAAATAATAATCTCACAAACTAGGTAAAATACAGAAAAATCAGTAATTACACATTTATTTTAAAGTTTAGTTTTCAGTATTTCATGCATTATAAAATTCATGAAAAAGAGGAAAAACAATCATCTTTATTTTATTTTACTTTTAGGTATTTTTTGCTTTCTTACTTTCAACATTTTAATTTCAACAAGTAACTTAGCTTATTCCTTTTTATCAAAACATCAAAAAAAAAAAAAAAAAAAGTCATGTCTAGATGAACACAAACACCAAAACCTTACTTTAACCTCAAAACAACAAGTACCATATTTCAACCCACCCTCCAAATAAGATCGTACACTTTTACATCACCTTATCTTGATTATTTTATGATGCTCTTTTTTGTTTATTGCTTATTATATTTAGAATAGTGTATATCCCCTTTTATTCATTAGATTGGTTTCAGTTTCAAAAAGGCAAAAGGAAAATAAAAATAAAATTCTCTCTTTCTTCCCCCAAAACATAGATTAAATCTCTTTTTTTCCAAATAAATTATAGTTTTCTTGGAAAAAATGTAGTTTTTCACATCTTGTAGGAGAAATCAAATCAAACAAAATAATAGGTGCATCCATTACATAATATTTTAATTTCAGCTTTAGAAATCCTTGCATTCACAAAATAACTTTCAACCAAGCATCCAACAAAAGCATAGATAAATTAAGTGGTCAAACTCTTGCTTACTAGGTTTTAAATTTATTCATTTTGATAGTGAAATAAATTTATTTTATAAAATAAAAATCATAAAATTAGAATATTAAGTTTGCATACTTTCATCCCTATAAATTTGAATTCATAGGCAAGCATTTGATAGCATCAAAAATCATTTTTCTAACTTATTAGAAAAGGATAATTTTCTAATTTTCTAGTGAATATATTTACTAGGGTTTAGAATTTGATTTACATCTTTGCATGTTAGCGTATATCATTCTTAGAATCATTTCACACCATTTTTGTAAAAAATAAAAAATATATTCAATTCATTTAGATTGCATTGAAAAAATAATCTCACAAGCTATGTAAAATATAAAAAAAACAGCAAATTCACCTTTATTTCATAGTTTAGTTTTTAGTATTGCATGCATTATAAAAGCCATCAAAAAGAGAAAAAATAACCATTTTTATTTTGTTTTACTTTTAGTTATTCATTGCTTTCTTACTTTCAACATTTTAATTTCAGCAAGTAGCTTAGCTTATTCCTTTTTCCCAAAACATTGTCAAAACATCAAAAACAATAAAAAAGTCTTGTCCAGATGAACACAAACACCAAAACCTTACTTTAACCTCAATAACAGAAAGTACCACATTTCAACACACCTTTCAAACAAGATCTTATGCTTATACATCACCTTATCTTGCTTATTTTATGACACTCCCTTTTGTTTATTACTTATTATATTTAAAATAGTGTATATCCATTTTATTCATTAGATTAGTTTCATTTTCAAAAATGCAAAAGGAAAAAAAATAAAATAAATTCTTTTCTTTTTCTCTTTCACAAAACCATAGCTTATATATATTCTTTGAAAATACATTAAAGTTTTCTTGAAAATAATTTAGTTTTTTACATATTTTAGGAGAAATAAAATCAAACAAAACAATAGATACATTCATTGTGCATTAGTGCAATTTCAGTTTTAGAAAGCCTTGCATTCACAAAGTAACTTTCAACCAAGCATCCAACAAAATCAGAGACAAACTAGGTAGTCAAAATCTTGCATAATATGTTCTAAATTTATTCATTTTTATAGTGAAATAACTATGTTTTAGAAAATAAAAATCATAAAATTAGAACATTAAGTTTGCATACTTTCATCCCTAGAACTTTGAAATCATAGGCAAGCATTTGATAGCATCAAAAAAGAGTTTTCTAGCTTGCATATAAAGGGTTAATTTTTTAAATTTTTAGTGCATGCATTTGCTAGGGTTTACAGTTTGATTTACTTTTTTTAATGTTAGTAAATATCATTTATAGAATAATTTCATGTCATTTTCATAAAATTACAAAATTATATTCATTTAATTTAGATTGCATTGAAATAATAATCTCATAAACTACATAAAACATAGAAAAGCAATAATTACATCTTTATTTCAAAGTTTAATTTTTAGTATTTTATGCATTATAAAATTCCTCAAAAAGAGAAAAATAACCATTTTTACTTTATTTTAATTTTAGTTATTTTTTGATTTCTTACTTTACATATTTTAATTTCAGCAAGTAGCTTTGCTTATTATTTTTTACCAAAACATCAAAAATAATCAAAAAGCCTTGGCCAAACAAGCACAAGCACCAAAACCTTACTTCAACCTCAAAAACAAGTACCACATTTCAACACACCTTTCAGACAAGCTCTTACACTTATACATCATCTTATCCTTTTTTTTTTTATGACACTCTATTTTGTTTATTACTTATTATGTTTAAAATAGTGTATATCCCTTCTATTCATTTGATTAGTTTGATTTTCAAAAGGGCAAAAGGACAATAAAAATAAATTCCTCTCTCTCTTTTTCTTTTACCAAAAAATAGCTTAAATCTCTTCTTTGCAAATACATTATAGTTGTCTTAGAAATAAATTATTTTTTCACATCTTTTAATTTAAATCTAATCAAATAAAGCAATAGATTCATCCTTTACACAATAATGCAATTTTAGTTTTAGAAAACCTTGCATTCACAAAGTAACTTTTAACCAAGCATCCAACAAAAGCATATACAATCTAGGTGGTCAAAATCTTGCATATTAGGTTATGAATTTATTTATTTTGATAGTGAAAGAAATATATTTTATAAAAAAAATCATAAAATCATAATATTAAGTTTGTATACTTTCATCCATAGAACTTTGAATTCATAGGCAAGCATTTAATAGCATCAAAAATCAATTTTCTAGCTTGTATAGAAAGGGTTAACTTTCTAAATTTCTAGTGAATATATTTGGTAGGATTTAGAGTTTGATTTAAATATTTAAATGTTAGTGAATATCATTAATATAATCATTTCACATTATTTTCATAAAAAAAATTAAATTTATATGCAATTCATTTAGATTGTATTGAAATAATAATCTCACAAACTAGGTAAAACATACAAAATCATAAATTTCAAAGTTTAGTTTTTAGAATTGCATGTAGTATAAAATTCATCAAAAATAGAAAAAAATAACCATTTTTACTTTATTTTAATTTTAGTTATTATTTTATTTCTTAATTTCAACATTTTAATTTCAAAAAGTAATTTAGCTTATTCCTTTTTACCAAAACATTGTCAAAACATCAAAACCAATAAAAAAGCCTTGTCCATATGAGCACAAGCAGTGAAACCTTGCTTCAAACTAAAAAATAGAAAGTACCATATTTCAACACACCTTTAATACAATCTCCTACACTTATACATCACCTTATCTTATTATTTTTATGACACTCCTCGAGAGTCCACTCATTCTTAGAACATGTCTTTTTCCTAGAGTTAGATCCTCAGGTATTGGCATCAATATTCAATCATATATTGACACTAAACTCAAGAGATAAATTTTACAATATGAACCCATACCACATTTTATTTTCAACTCCATAAATTATCTAGATGAGAAAAATGGATTTCCCACCCTCCCATTGTTTCCCAAAAATTGAGGCTGTTAGTACAATGTTATCCAAGCCTAGTCATTCATTTACCTTTTTTCTCTTTTCTCTTTAAGAATAACATCATCATATAAGATTCACCCTATTTATGAAATTAATAGGGCTTATATAACTTGATATATCTAACCATATTCCCCAATTCATTGAACCCAATCACACCCAGTTCTCTATTCCTAACATCAACCATGAGCTTCCTGTCATTATCACTAAAATAGAAGAAACTTAGAGTTTCATAAATTTTCAACTTGAAACTTGAAATGAACACCATGATGTGGTATAACTCTTTTAGTTACATCATGAGCATCCCTCATTTCCAATTTTCCATAATCCCTTTCTTTAGCATAATTATCTCAATCTATATATCTACCTACCCATCATCCATCCATTGTGTTAGTCATCTCAGCCAGACCTAAAGAGGTCGAGTGCATAGGTTAGTGTGTCATTTTATATGCATATAGTAACCTAGATCAAAGATAGTAAATAAACTAAACAAGAATAAAATTGTGTGATTTTAGACCATAACTAGAGTATATGTAGCCTAAAGTGCTAATGGAAAGCCTAAGAGCCATATATTGTACTAAATTATTCAGTGTAGGTAGAAAATAAGTGAAGACAACAACATACATGCTATATAAAAATAATAAAATAAAATTTATTTTCTTGTAAATAAATTAAATAGGATAAGAATAGAGATACTTAACTTTGAGTTGATATTTTAGTGCATTAATCTCCCCCTTATCTCTAATGGTACTTTGTAAGAGATGTTGTTGGATGAAGACGTCAAATGGCAAAATGAAGACCTAGGTATTCCTAGTTGTGGGGATTTGTATACCAAGTGTACCTCTTTATTTTAACTTCTCTTATTCATCTATGATAAATATTTGACCTCCAAAAATAAGACTTTACCCTCTAACACCTCCTTTTACTACTTAAGAGCATAAATGTGAGATGCATTAGAGAAAATGAGTGTTTTGTATTCTAAGAAGGATAAATATGACCCCTATATTTATGGATATAAACTTATAAATAACCCTAAACTCTAAGCCATTGGTATTGTTTAGGTTGATAAAATCAAATTGAATTTTGATGATTCAAACCCATATTAGCTAGGTCAATAAAATTAGGAAGATAGGGTAGACTCATAACTGCATCAACCTGATAGAATCATTACAAGGATAAATATCCTTGAAACAAAATGCATTGGAAAATTTGATATAATAGGAATATAGGGTGTCTAAAAAAACTACACAAAAAAAATATGGAAAAGTAAGATAAAAAGAGAATCAAAGGAGGTCAAACTAATAGAAATGTAAGTATGTTATAATAGAATGCGAACATCTCTCATAAAGTACCATGAGCCAACCCCACCCCTTTCCCAATGAAATCATGAATATTGATTCACTTATGAGTCTTGAAATAGAATTCATTTGTATAGTGATAAAAATGGAAAATATCAAGTGTATACAATCTCAAGTCTTCCAATTATACCTAAGTGAAGAGTTATGGAATTGATGATGAAGTGAATTCTCAAATTCCTCCTTCTCTAACCCCATTTATTTAAAATTAGAAATTATTGTCCATGTGGGTGATTGGAAAACCTATTAAGATTTTAAATTATATTTTATTATTAACCTTGAGGGTTCCATATGATTTAAAAGTTTTATTTATGATAACATGAATTTGACATAGAGAGGAGGTTAGTATTGTGTTAGAACATAAAACAATGAAATGAACACACTAACATGCTAACATATCTAGCCTAGATCATAGGGGGAGCATAATAAACAAAAAAAATTAAAAACACAACTAAAATATAAAGAATAATAAGATCCTTACCTTATTTTAATGCTTTAAATGATTTATCATGTGGTTTGCTCGGCTTGTGCTCAAAGAGTCTTTGGCAATGGAGCTTGGCTATCTCCTTCTCTCCTTGGCACCATGGTTGGCTTTGATATGGATTTATGGATTGCCTTATAATTTTGGAATTATATCACAATTTTTTTCAATATTGATATAAAACATACATTATAACTTTACTCTATCCAATCTCTTCAAATGAAGAGGCAAATGCTTGTATTTATAGGTTTAGAAACTAACTCCAACCCAAGGTGAGTTAGAGTGTTGTTTAAACATGGAATGGGTTCAAACCTAACCTAAGTGAGTTAATTAACCTTAGTAGAGTTAAAATATGTCAAAACCTCAATATTTTTAATGAATAGGCATGGGTGAGATATTTTAGGATATTTGTAGAGGGTTGACAACTCATAAAAGGTAATTATGAAAAAGCTATGATATTTGCATTTTTGAATTTCCTTTTTTAGAGTTTCATTAATTGCTCAAGGATAATTAAACTAGGCATTTAATTTGGTTTAGGATTTTAATTAATTATTTTAAGGATTTTATCATTTCCAAGATTTGATTTTATGTGTTCACTTTCCCCATTTAATAGGTTTACAGGTTAAATTACATGTTGTGATGCCGCATGATCATTAGAGATGAATCCGTGAGAGGTTTTTATTACTTATGGTAGGATACCCTAATTAGGGATGTCTCAATGGGATTATGAGCTTTGATGAGATGCAAAAGCAAAGTTGGGATATTCAATGATTTTTAGGCTTAATTTACAATGGTTGGTAGAAATTAGTCTAAAGTCTGATTGAAGGCCATTGGTGGCTAGTTTTAGGTGTCTACAATTTGCCCTTGTTCAAAAAGATGTTGCAAGTTATAAGCACAGCAACATCTTCTCAAAGAATTAAAAAGGCATGTATGCCTAAAAGTGGATGATGATTGAATAAAAATCTCTAAACAATGTCTGGGATGCCTATAATGATGCCCCATCGAGGGAGTGGTCAACACATACAGTTGATGGATGGTCCTTAAAAAAGAATCAAGAAGAAGTATGAAATTAACCCATGGGTGAGATTAATCCAAACTATAAAATTCTTGCATACATTGATTAAAAAAGTACTAATTTACTCAAAGGTGGTTATAATCAGTAACAAAGGTTGAGACACTAATTTACCCAAAGGTGGTTATAATTAGTGGCAACGACATATGCCCCAGTTAGGGATGATGAGTCAAAATAATGCTTTGCCCACAAGTGGTTATAATCATTAAGGTGACCTAGAATAAAAAATGATTATTAATTGATGACCCAATAGGGTAGATTGGAAAGAATAACTCAAGGATATAACTTGGTGTACAGATTAAATATGAGCTAGTGCAAACATAAAGGTGATGGTCTAATGACTAAATAAGCCACAAATAACCAAACATATGAGGATATGTAAAGTGATGAAAGAGATTAATAGAAGAATAAAGGTTGATTAATGTGAATGATTCAGTTGTATCTACCAATGTGGAGATGCTCATCCTTATTAGCATTGATATAACTAGAATGGTCAATGGGTTAATTTTATCAAGGAGGGTGGAAGGATTTACCAAGGGTACCAAGGAGAAAATTTCATGACCCCATTACTTGTAACACTCTTAAGCTAATTTTTACTATAAAACATGATAGTAGGCATCATGGCAGAACACCATAATGACTTAGATGAAATATGCATATGGACTGACTCCCAATCTAATAAATAATTGAAAACAATACACCAATGATAAAAACCATGTTGACAATGTTGACATATGAATATGGATGGACTCAATAATAATGCACAAGGAATCACCCAATGAACACATATAGACTGAGTTGAGGCACATTACTAAAAGAAAATAAATAGGTAAGTAAACAAACAAACAAACAACACACATAAAGAAAGTAAATATAAAAGCAAAAAAAAAAAACAAACAACACAAAAAACAAAAAAACAACAAAGCAAGCAAGCAAACAAATAAAAAATAAACATGCAAAAAGCCTAAAAATAAAAGCAAAAGAAAGCATCCTAACAATGGATTTGCCCCAATTGGGTAGATCAAGGATGACTAATTAAGATTAGATAAGACAAATATTTTTGGATTTTTGAAATTTTATGAATGTTTTTGGAATTTTGAGGTATCTTAACTTGTTAGAGAATGATAAGATACCTACTCATAAAAAAATGAGAGCGTTGGCTTAGGTTGTTCATAAAATGGTGAGAGCATATAGAAAAGGGGGACTGGTTTAACCTCAATGTGAATCAAGCATGGCCTACATAGTCCCAAATTAACCTCAAGTCATAGTGGCTCCACCCACACAAAAGGCAGGGAGATCCAACAAGGTCACAACAAGTTCTCAAATTGAGGAAAATGGCTAGGTAAATGAGTATAGTAATGGTAAGGTGGTGAAACAATGCATGGTGAAGGTGTTGTTACAAATTTTCCCATAGGATATTATAATTAGGAAATAATGATATATGCCTCTGATATTAATTTTCACCATAAGTGATTATAATTATCAACACAAGGTGGACTGCTGATTTGCCCATAAGTAGTTATAATCAATAGCACCATTCAAATGTGAATGAAAGATATCTTTCTAGATTGACTATCACACTACTTTCATAGACTATCATTTAAACATAGAATTTAAAAACCATTTAAACTAGATTAGAATCCCCTCATTGAAGGTGTGGGAATAACAAAAGGAACCAATATCAAAATGGGCTTGTGTAGGATGGCTAAAAATAGGATTTAGTCTAATAAGAATAACATGGTAGGATGAAATAAGGTATGGTATTATTTAGGATGATGATGGTATTGTTAACCAAATTTGTTACCCTTATTTTGAAATTTCCTTGGGCTAAGTTCAACATCTCTTTTCTCTTTTCAATTCAATTGTGAAGGACTCGTGAAAGAAACCCGTTGTTTTAACTTCTTTAGAAGCTTTGTTTCAGCCTTGTTCAAGTGTTTTTCACTACTTCTACCTAAGTGTTATCTCTTTTGGAATGGTTCCTTTATTTCATGTTTTTTGTCAAGCCTAGGAATTCTTTTAGAATTTTTGTCTCAGACAAAAAGTCTGAAATAATTCTCTCTTTGCCTTTTCCTGAAGGAATCCTTTACTTCAAGTTTTCTATCTCAGACTATTTGTCTTGGACAAAAAGTTCAAAATAATTTGGCCTAACTTTTCCCAAAAGATTTCCCTTCAAAATTTTTCCAAGGGGTCTCTCTCTCTTTAGATTTCCCTTTGAAACTTTTCCAAAAGGTTATTTCTCTCTCCAAAATGCCTTTCAAAACTTTTTTGAAGGGCCACTTTCCTCCAAAGTGCCCTTAAATTTTTTTTCAAAGGGCCACTTTCCTTGAAAGTGCCCTTCGAAACTTTTTCAAAGGGACACTATCCCATCCAAGTGCCCTTCAAAAAGTTCTGAAGGGTCTTTCTTCCTCCAAAGTGCCCTTCAAAACTTTTCCAAAGGGCCACTTTCTTCCAAAGTGCCCTTTGGAACTTTTCCGAAGTGACACTTTCCCTTCCAAGTGCCCTTTGAAAAGTTTCAAAGGGTCTTCCTCCCTTCAAAGTGCCCTTCAAAACTTTTCAAAGGGTCGCTTTCCTTCCAAAGTGCCCTTCAAAAAGTTCCAAAGGGTTACTTTCCCTCCAAAGTGCCCTTTGAAAAGTTTTGAAGGGTCACTTTCCCTCTAAAGTGCCATTCAAAAAGTTTTGAAGGGTCACTTTCCCTCCAAAGTGCCCTTTGGAAAGTTTTGAAGGGACACTTTTCAAGCCCAAAGGGATCATTCCAAAAGGAAGTGACCTTTGCAAGAAGTCTGAAGGAATTATTGTGGAATTTTTATTTGCAACAATCCTTTCAATAAGACATTAAAAAAATCCCAAAATGAGATGCCCACATGAAATACCCAAGTGAAATAATGATTGAAAAAATGTCAACTTGAAGATAATAAACTAACCACTAGTGTTCAACATAAGAGGATTTAAGTAGATCTAAGGGCCCACATCATTCATCCATTGAGCCAAGGAGAGAGCCTATATCACCATTGATTGACCAAGATTTGAGTCATTCCTTAAGGACAAATCAAAGAAGAAGGACAAAGCCAAATGGAATGGAAGAGATAAATCTACAATAGGTGGACTCCCTTGTAATAACCATTTTGATGTCACGACTCAGCCAAGAATATTCTTATTCTATTGATGAAAACATTGGAAAAGAATCTTTGAGAGAGTAGGACTAAATGTGTAACAACTTGTGATGACATGAATCAACCAAATGGTTCAAGAAAGCATCCTTTGTAAAAATGGTTACAGCTAAAGATGGTGACTTAAAAAAAATTGATTCCTCTCCTTGGTGTCAAAGGCTTTGTTCTCTCTTTTCCTTCTTGATATATATACATCCCCCTAGTTAGTAAAAAATCATCCACAGAGAGTAGGGTGAAGCCTTACTAAAATTATATCCTACCTTTAAGGATTAGTACAGTCCTTTTCCATTTCAAGTTCTAAACATTATCTGAGTGTGTAAGTGACATATATTGATAACAAGTGATTGTTTCATGATTCTATCCTTTGTCCTTCATGTCTGAGCAAATTTATTGATCTAACAGGTCATCTAGAGTGTGTCTAAGTGTATGGAACTACTATAAGAATTTTAAATATTCTTAAATGTGCAATGTGCCTTTCAGTCATTCTCCTATTTTTTCATGCATCTCACCTCTTTAATAAAATATTTATGTTATAATCTCTATACCTTGAAAAAGAGTCTTTACATTTTTCTATATTGTGAAATAGGATATGACATTCATGTGGAAGAAAATCTTAGTGCATAACCATCCTTAAGATAGGTTTCCTTTGTGAAATTTCTAACCCTTTTCTTTTCAATCAAGATGGTGTAGATAAAGATTATTTTGCAGAGACAAATTTAGGGTGCTAGCCCTTTCAATCTATAGGTCCATTTCCATTATAGGTATACCCACATGCCTGGAAGTGTTCCAACATTATTCAAATATAAAATATGACTGAACACTCTCTTCTAGGGTGAAATATTTAGAGACAACAATTTTTACATGCCTGATGGGACCCTAGTTCCTGGTTATTTACATGTCAAGGTGAATGTTGGTCTTGACAAACTTGAGTTTGTACTCTTAATATAGCATTTGGTGACTCCAAAAGGTGAGAATATCTAGTTGTAGATTAAGTTTCCCACATTATACTTCATGGTCCTCACTAGGTCATCTAGGACTTTTGATCAAGCCCCTCTAGCTGAATCTCTTCTTGAAGAACAACACCCTGCACCATTCCTAGTGCTTAGAGATCCTTGGTAACGAGGTTTTGGAGAAGAAGAAGAAGTTGAGGAGGTTTGAGAAATAGGAGATGAAGAGGAAAGAAGAGAAATGGATAGATAATATCCTTTCCCAACCTTTAACATGTAAAATCCAATTGACCATCCTACATATAACCTTATTCCTCCCAATGCTACTAAGAGTCTCCTTGGTTTCAATGGAGAGGTTCCTATTACCCTATCTGAGCATTTTAGGGACATTTTGAATTTTTTTAACTTCCATAATGTTACTTGAGCAAACATAGCCATTAGATTTCTTGCTATGTCTCTAAAAGGCAAAGCACTTGACTAGTATAAGACTTTGAATGGTGGTTACATTAGAAGTTGGGATGGCTTTGGGGAATTTATGGTGACTAGATTTGAGAATAAGAGTGACCACACTTCACTGATCCATTAGTTGAACATGATAAAGAGAGGTCTTAAAGAATCTATGGGGGAGTTTAATGAAATATTTCAAAAGACATGGCATAGGTTGCTGTCTGTCATGAGACCTCCTCTAAGCTTTGTGTTCCCACCTATCTCAAAGGTATTGGTATTGATGTAGAAATGATGTTAAAATCTATGAGAGGATTCACTCTGCCTGATGCATATGAAATAAATTTTAAAGTTGAAAAGAGCTTGATACAAGAATTTTCATGCCATTATTATCTCATGGTTTAGTTGAAGCTCCAAGCATAGCTCAAATTCCTAATGCCAATGTCAAACCAAGAGCCTTCTCCAAGAAAGTGGATAGTGTTGTGGACAAAGATGAAGAAATCTAGTCATTACGAGCTTAGCTCAAGCAAGCTCAGTTTCTAGACAAATGCTCCACCTAACCATCAATACTATCCTCAATAAGGCTATAGATCTCCACCCCAATACAACTACCAAGGAAGATGATAGGATCAACAAGGTTTCAATAGGCAACCCAATGCCTATAATCTTAATCCCACTCCTTCCACGAAGGCTATTGTTTTAGTACATGCTAATATGGTCCAAGGAGAGAATTATTTAGACCAATGAGGATAACCTCAAGGTTAATTTGTACATGGTGGTGGAGAAGATAGCCAAGCTTTGGTGGAATAAGAAGAAGCTACTCCTTATGTAACTTTAGAATAAGTAGACCTTATGTAAAGGGATAACCATGGAGAAGGCAATAGCCATAGTGTAGGCATGATGAACTTCCAAGCAAGAGATGATTATGTGTTAAATCAAAGCACATCAGTTTCAGCCAACAAAAGAGCTAAAAAGAGAGCATTAGGAGAAGATCAAGGAGTGCATGTAACTCCAAGTGATGCTTCTTCAAGGCCATAAAGTGTGAATCCTAATGCTATACCTGTTGCAAGTCATGCTCCTTAGCAAAATCAGAATTCAAATAGAATTAACAAACCTAAAACATAGTAGGTTTAGACTCCTTCTCTACCTTTAAGGGTCTAATAAAAGGTGGATTCTCCCTCTCTAAATATTATTTATTCTTTGAAGAATGTCAAGACAAGCATATCTCTTTGGGAAGTCTTGCATATGCATGGTCATAAGGAGCTATTGCAAAAATAACTTGAAAACATTCATGTAGCCCCTCAAAATTCAAAGCATAATGGTGTAGCCCTTACCAATGATCCAAGCCATGTCTTAGAGCCCTCCAATTTTTTTGAAAAGCCTCCACCCTTCTATCTCACCCTCATTGTGGGAGACAAGATGGTCCATAATTGCATTGTGGATAGTGGAGCTCATATCACTGTTATGCCTAAAGTGGTAGCTGATAAGTTAAGATTAAAATATGAGCCACATAATAAGGGTGTATTTTATCTTGATGGGACTCCATCTAAGATAATGGGATTGGTCAAAGGTCTGAAGGTATTTCTACATAATTGCCCAAATTTTTCAAATTTTCAAGACATTGTGGTGGTAGACCTTCCAGCCCATTTTGCTATCTACTTGTCAAGGGACTTCATGGCTAAGATAAGAGGGTAAATTTATATTGACTAGTTTTTTCTAGATTTTAAAAGAATATATGGAACCAATGTGACTATAAGGACTCAACCCTTAGTAAGGTTTCATATTGAGCCATACAAGGAGACAAACTCAAATCAGAATTATCTAATTAGCAAAGAGTCTAAAAGTGTTATGGATGGTGAAGCATCATCCCCCATTGAAGGTATTTTTGATCTCTTCCTCAATAAATACAAAATTGAAACACATGGACTCGATCCATATAATTTCATTGAAGAGACTAATTTGGGAGTTTATTGTATGTGTGAAAGGGATGTTCCAATCCCTTCACCCACTAATGAAGACCATGAACTTGATGGGATATGGGAAATGTTATTTGATGGCTCAAGAAGCAAAGTAGGTGTAGGATCTGGCATTATGTTAGTTTCTCTATCAAATAATCAATAATACTCCTCATATAGATTCCACTTTAGCTACACTTGCAATGTGGCAAAATATGAAGGCCTAGTCCATGGTCTCCAATGGGAAAAGAAGAGAGGAATCAAGTGTTTAAAGGTTTATAGAGATAGTGAGATGGTCATCCACTAAGTAATAAACTAGGATATAGCCAAGAATCCCTTGCTTAAATCCTACAAGCATAGGGTATGAGACCTACTTGAAGACTTTGATGCCTTCAACATACAACCCATACTAAGGGATTCCAATAAACATTCTGACATATTGGATGCCATAGGGGCACAATTTGATACTTCTACTAATGTGGGACAAGAGAAAGAGCAATCTCATATCAAGATAATTATGAGGCCCTTTATTCTAGATAATGAATTGTCATGGTAGGTGTTTGAAAGTGATGAACACATTACACACTTCTTACAAATTGAGGTAGGTTTCTCCTTAAGAAACCAAAAGAGATTACATGATCAATATGAAGAGAAAATCATTTAGCTGAAGACAAACAAGATACCTAAGGTGTTGATTACTTTAGAGAGTTTTTTTAATGAGGATGATTAGAAGAATAAATAAAGAGTGATCAAGTTAACAAAGGAATAGAACTATGAAAGAGTCTTGATTTTCAAGGATAGACTTTTGAAAACTGGCAAGGTATGTTCTCAACCTGAGAGGCAAGATTTTACTAAATTTTGCAAAGAGTTTCATGACATCATTACTTGGAAGCATAAATACTTGAAAGGGTTTGATCCAAGTCTAGCTCATAATACCATCGAGTTAGAACCTAGAGCTAAATCAGTCAGGCAAAATCAAAGGCCTATCAATCCCAAGATAGAAGAACTCATGAAGAAAGAACCCACCAAGCTAATTGAGTCTAGGATTATCTTTCTTATCAAACACTCAACTTGGGTGGCCAATCTTGTGCCTGTCTGAAAGAAGAATGGAGAAATTAGGCTATGTGTGGAATTTTTAGATCTTAATAGAGTGTCTCTCAAGGATCATTATCCACTACCTTCCATGGAACAAATTTTGTAAGTTGTTTCAAGTTCTCAATGCTTCTCTCTTCTTGATGGTTATTCAGGTTACAACCAAATATTGATAAATGAAGAGGATCAGTTTAAGATAACCTTCACTACAAAGTGGTGAACCTTTGCCTATAAGAAGATGCATTGTGGTTTATCCAATACTAGAGCCACTTTTTAAAAAGTAATGGACATGGCTTTTAAAGGTTTGATTAATAAGTTTCTACTTGTGTACCTAGATGATGTAACTATTTTTTCAAAAGATACTGCTGATCATATGAAACATCTAAGGTAAGTGTTTGAGAAATGTAGGGAGTATGGCATATCCATTAATCTAAAAAAGTGCATCTTTTCTATTCATGAAGGTAAACTTTTGGGGCACATTATTTTGGAAGGAGGCTTGTCTATTGACCCCAAAAGGATTGAGGCTATCCTAGGCTTGTCCTTACCTCAACATAAGAAGGGAATACAAAGTTTCTTGGGGAAAATAAAATTTTTCAGAAGGTTTATTCTAGAATTTGTAGTTGTGGTAAAGCCTATCAGAACCATGTCAAAAAAGAACAAAGTTTTTACTTGGAAAAAGGAGGGAAAGAGAAGTTTTGAGACAATCAGGGAAGTAATTACAAAATATCCTACTCTCTTGAACCCATAATTTACCAAGGATTTCATACTCTATAACTTAACCAACCTTGATACAATCTTAGCCATGTTGATGCAAAATAATGATGAAGAGATTGAGCAACCAATTGCATACTTTAGCCAAGGATTGGAAGGCTATGAGGTCAGTTATACATTTTTTGAGAAGTAGGATTTGACAATGATAAGGGGATTGAAAATTTTTATGCACATGGTCTCAAACAATAATATACATGTCATGGTTTCTCATCCCAACACCAAAGAGTTTATCTTGAGCAAAGACCTCAATAAAAAAAGAGCTAGTTGGATCACAAAGGTGATGGAGTATGATGTGGACATCAAGGTGACAAACTTGGTGAGAGGATTAGGATTATTCAAGAATCTAGATTTAGATCTAAAAGATCCAAAAGAAAAGGTCTAAATCAACCAAGTTCAACCCCAACCAATTGATCACATTCTAGTTCAGAGCTAGACACAAGACATCATCAGTTTTCTTCAAAATGATGAGTGCCCCAATGGTTTGAGCAAGTCTTAAAGGAGATACTTTAGATTTTAGACTATTACCTATTACTTCATTTATAATTTTTTCTTTAGAAAGGACATAAATGGTGTGCTATTAAGATGTGTTGATAATGATCAATTTGACATGCTGTTGGAAGGTTTTCACAATGGTGTAGATGGAGGTCATTTTTCTCCTAGAACTACAACTACAAAAATAATGAGCACTGGTTACTATTGACCTAATATTTTTAATCACTAGTATCATTGGGTTAAGGTGTGTCATCAATGTGCCTTCTTTGTAGGCAAACATAAACTTGCAACCCTTCCATTAAATCCTATCGAAGTGGACCAGCCTTTCATACACTGGGGCCTTGATTTCATTGGTATGATCAACCCTCCATTAAGTGATGGATACAAATGGATATTAACTACTGCTGACTACTTTACAAGGTGGGTATAACCTATTGCATTTAAAGAGGTAAATGAAAATACTATATTGGAGTTCTATGATAGTATTATAATAAGGTTTGGAGTTCCTCATGTCATCATTTCTGATAATGCACTTGCTTTCATAAGTGCCAAAACTTTTAATTAGGTAGATAGGAATGGGGTTAATTTGAGTAACTCATCTAATTATTACCGTTAAGGTAATGGATTGGTTGAGTCTACCAATAATAACCTCATCAAGATCATCAAGAGAGCCTTAGAGAACAATCAAAGAGCCTGACATAACAAGTTGAAGATAACTTTATGGGTAGATAGAATTACTCCTAAGAAATCAATTGGTAACTCTCCCTTTTCACTTATTATGGAAGAGAAGCCAGGTTGTCCATATCCCAAGAAATCCCTACCCTAAAACTTGTACAACAACTATAATTACTTGAAAATACTCTAATGGAAGTCAGGTTGATAGAACTAATACAGCTGTAAGAGGCAAGGAATGATGCCCACAAGGCCATGGAACACCATCAAGTGCTCATGAAGAGATCCTTTGAGAAAAGTACAAGTGTAAGAGTTTTCAAAGAGGGTGACTTGGTTTTAAAGTGGGATGAAGATAAAGTAAAACTATGCAAGCATATAAAGTTTGACACTTTGTGGAGTGGCCCTTACATCATCAACAAGTGTAAGCAAAACAAATCCTTTTAGCTATCCAAAATGAATGGAGAAGAGTTACCTATCCCTGTGAATGGGATACACTTGAAATAATACTATTAGCCCTTGCTCATCCTTTTATAAATACTAGTTTAGATGTGTGTGTTTCCTTTTATTCACTGTTGTGTTCCCTAAGTGCTTTGTAGCACAGGTGTGTTTTCCTTCTTTTTGTTTGGTGTGCATCTCTACCTTGTGTGTGTGAATTAATCTAGCCAATGTGTTTTTGAGCCAAATCTTGTTTAGTTCTCTTTGAAGTGCCTATATTCATGAATTCATGACCAATGGAAGGATTTAGGAAATTGGTCTTTGGCATAGCAGGCATGCCTCCCCTAAGAATCACTAAGAATGTTATCCAAATTTGTTACCCTTATTTTGAAATTTCCTTTGGCTAAGCTCAACATCTCTTATCTAATTTCAATTCAATTATGAAGGACTCATGAACTAAACTAGTTGTTTTCTCTTCTTTAGAAGCTTTGTTTTAGCCTTGTTCAAGTGTTTTCACCCCTTTTGTCTAAGTGTTATCTCTTTTGGAAAGGTTCCTTTGTTTCAGGTTTTTTGTCTAAGCCTAGGAATTCTTTCAAACTTTTTGTCTCAGACAAAAATTCTAAAAGAATTCTCTCTTTGCCTTTTCTTGAAGGAATCCTTTGTTTTAGGTTTTCTATCTTAGAGTATTTGTTTTAGACACCAAAATAATTTGGTCTATCTTTTCTCGAAATATTTCCCTTTATAACTTTTTTTTAAGGGTCTCTTTCTTTAGATTGCCCTTTAGAACTTTTTTGAAGGGTTTTTTCTCTCTACAAAATGCCCTTTGAAATTTTTTTGAAGGACCACTTTCCTCCAAAGTGCCCTTTAAAACTTTTTTGTAGGGCCAATTTCCTCCAAAGTGCCCTCCATAATTTTTTTGAAGGGTCACTTTCCTTTAAAGTGCCCTTCAAAACTTTTTTGAAGGGCCACTTTCCTCCAAAGTGCCCTTCAAAACTTTTTTGAAGGGACACTTTCCCTTTCAAGTGCCCTTCAAAAAGTTCTAAAGGGTCTTTCTCCCTTTAAAGTGCCCTTCAAAACTTTTTTGAAGGGTCACTTTCCTTCCAGAGTGCCCTTCATGTTTTTTTGAAAGGTCACTTTCCCTTCAAAGTGTGATTTGGAAAGTTTCGAAGGGTTACTTTCCCTCTAAAGTGCCCTTTAGAAAGTTCTGAAGGGACACTTTACAATCCCAAAGAGATTATTCCAAAAAGAAGTGACATTTTCAAGAAGTCTGAAGGAATTATTGTAGACTTTTTATTTTCAACAATCCTTTTGACAAGCCATAAACAAAAAGCTTGAAATAGGATGCTTGAATGAAATGCCCAAGTGAAATGATGGTTGAATAAATGTCAACTTGAAGATAGTGAGCTAAGCACTAGTGTTCAACATAAGAAGATTCAAGAAGATCCAAGGGCCCACATTCTTCATCCATAGAGCCAAGGAGAGATCCCATATCACCATTGATCAACCAAAATCTGAATCATTCCTTGAGGACCAATCAAAGAAGAAGGACAAAGCCAAACAAAATAGAAGAGACAAATCTACAATAGGTGGAATCCCTTGTGATAACCATTTTGATGCTATGACTCAGCCAAGAATATCTTTATTCTATTGATGCAAACATTGGAAAAGTATTTTTGAGAGAGCAGGACTAAATGCGTAACAACTTGTGATGACATAGATCAACCAAATTCCCTGAGCAAGCATCCTTTGTAAAGATAGTTATAACTAAAGATGGTGACTTAAAATAAATTGATTCTTCTCCTTGGTGCCAAAGGATTTCCTTTCTCTCTTCCTTATTGCTATATATACAACCCCTTGGTTAGTAAAAAATCATCCATAGAGAGTATGATGAAGCCCTACTGAAATGATATCTTGCCTTTAAGCATTAGTATAGTTCTTTTCCATTTCAAGTTGTGAACATTATCTGAGCATGCAAGTGACATATATTGACAACAAGTGATTGTTTCATGCTTCTATCCTTTGTCCCTCATGTCTGAGCAAAGTTCTTGTTCTAATAGGTCATCTAGAGTGTGTCTAAGTGTGTGGAACTACTATAATAATTTTAACTATTCTTGAGTGCAATGTGCCTTTTAGTTCATTCTCCTATTTTTTCATGCATCTCACCTCTTTACTGAAATATTTATATTATAATCTCTAGAACTTGAAAAAGAGTCTTTTACATTTTTTTATATTGTGAAATAAGATATGAAATTAATGTGGAAGAAAATCTTGGTGCATCACCATCCTTAATATAGGTTTCCTTTCTACAATTTCTAACCCTTTTCTTTTCAATCAAGCTGGTGTAGATAGAGATTGCTTTGTAGAGACAAATTTAGGGAGTACCCACATGCCTGGAAGTGTTTCAACATTGCCCAAATCTAGAAGAGGACTGAACACTCTCTTCTAGGGTGGAATATTTGGAGACAACAATTTTTGCACACCTAGTGGGACCCCAGTTCCTAGTTATTTACATGTCAAGGTGAATGCTGGTCTTGAAAAACTTGAGTTTGTACTCTTAATACAATATTTGATGACTCCAAAAGTTTAAAATCTCTAGTTTTAGATCAAGTTTCCCACATTATACTTCATGGTCCTCACTAGGTCATCTAGGACTTTTGGTCAAGCCCCACTAGCTGAAGTTCTTCTTGAAGAAAAACAACCTAAACCATTCTCAGTGCTTAGAGATCCTTGGTAAGGAGGTTTTGGAGAAGAATAAGAAGTTGAGGAGGTTGGAGAAATAGGAGATCAAGAGGAAAGAAGAGAAATGGATAGACAATAGCCTTTCCCAGCCTTTAACATGCAAAATCTAATTGACCTTCTTGTAGATGACCCTTTTCCTCTCGATGCTACCAAGATTCTCCTTGGTTTCAATGGAGAGGGTCCTATTACCCCATTTGAGCATATTAGGGACATTTCAAATTTCTATAACTTCCATAATGTCACCCAAACCAACATAGCCATTAGATTACTTGATATTTCTCTAAAAGGCAAAGTAATTGACTGGTATAGGACTTTGAAAGGTGGTTGCATTACAAGTTGGGATGGATTTGGGGAATTACTGGTGACTAGATTTGAGAATAAGAGTGACCACTCTTCACTGATCCATTAGCTAAATGTGATAAAGAGAGGTCCTAATGAATCTATGGGGGATTTCAATGAAAGATTTCAAAGGACATGGCATAGGTTGCTGCCTGTCATGAGACCTCCTCCAAGCTTTGTGTTCCCCACCTATCTCAAAGGTATTGGTATTGATATAGCAGTGATGCTATAATATGTGGGAGGATTCAATCCACCTGATGCATATGAAATAGCTATTGAAGCTAAAAATAGCTTGATACAAGCTAGAAGACTCCCTCCAAGAGTTTCCATGCCATTGTTGTCTCATGGTTCAGTTGAAGCTCCAAGCATAACTCAAATTCCTATAACTAATGTCAAGCCAAGATCCTTCCCCAAGAAAGTGGACAGTGTTATGGACAAAGGTGAAGAAATCTAGTCATTATGAGCTCAGCTCAAGCAAGCTCAGTATCAGACAAGTGCTCTACCTAACCATCAATACTATCCTCAACAAGGCTATGTTGGATGATGATGAAATTTATAATGGTTGGGAAACAAATGAAGATTAAGATTTGAAGGCACACACAATGTTGTGAATTCTAGATTCAACATAACTTTGAATGTGATGGGGTTAAAAACTTCTAAATATACTCTTGATAGGACCACCAAATTTTTATATTGTTTGGGCCTAAGAGTAACTACCATCTGATTAGGTTGTAGAGTGTAAGCTATATTGATTTCATATTTGATAATATCTTCATCAAGTAGTGAAGAACTTTTGTGCTCAACTATTGGTGCCTTGATGAGGTTTTCACCAATGAAGTTATCTTGATTATCCTATAACACCTCTGAGAAGGTTTCACTAAGGAATGATGAATTTTGAATTTGATTGTCTTTTAGTGCCTTTGAAAAGGTTTCAATAGAAGATGCTGTGTTTAAACTTTGATTGTCCCTTAACACCTCTGAAAAGGTTTCACTAGGAGGTTATTCTTATTCAAAATGAATTTGGTCTTGACCTCCCTAATTTTCTTCAAATGATATGTCACCATGGACATAGTTCAATAAGGTGTGATTTTATTGGTCTCAATCAACATTTATGGGAGGTGGAATGTCAAAATAATGATTATGTTGGTTGGTGGTAATGGCATGTGGAATGGTAATGGAATGGGAAGAGGCAACAAAATCCTCATAGAAGATACTTGGAGAACTTGTGTGAAATCTAAAGTAATCATCCTCAAAAACCATGGAAGGATCACAAATATATTCAAATTGATATGTGAGGCATGCATAACCAATATTGTAACATCCATAAATGTATTCTGATTCTAAATTTGATTCTAACTCAAGGGACTTTAAATCTAATGTTGAGACTGATGTTGATTATAATTTTGATACTAAGTCTGATGTTAGTTCAAGAATAAAACCTGACTATAATTTTGATTCTTCATTTGATATGGGTACTGCTATAATGATGTATTATTGAATGTTTGGTACTGAACAAGTAATAACCTATGATGGCATAACGGGTTTCACAGAGACTAATTTTTCAAAGTGAGACTCCTTAAAAATGGGAAAAAGGTCAAGAGATAACTCCTCTGAGACTATCTATTCAGAGGGAGGCTCTTGAAAAATAGGCATATGTTTAAGGTAATGATTTACCCAAAGGTAGTTATAATCATTAAGAAGTGACTCAAAAAACACTAGCTTATCAGAGTGAGACTCCTTGAAAACATGTATAGGATCAGTAGGTGATATATAATAGGTTGATTTGTCATAAATGGTTGGTTCAACAAAGACATCATGTCTTGGTTGGTTCTCTTGGCCTTGCTTTATAAGTAGTTTTAAAATACCAATTTTGAATATCTTTTGGTCCTCGAATGATTGGCTCAATTAGAGAGGTATTGATTAGATTAGTTGGGGATAGAAGATTGGTAGGTGTGTTTTAAAGTGGGGAATGATTGGAAATGTACTAATAAGGATTGGTGGTTGGATAATGATAGGGCATTATAGATCTTGGTTTCTCATACAAGTGAAAGGATGAGGTCTTAAAATGGTAATGGTAAGGTGTTATGGAGCCTAATTACTCATAAAAGCCAAAGTATAAGGTCCTGGAATGGTAATGGTAGGGAATTATGGAGCTTGGTTACTTGCACAAGCCAAAGGATGAGGTCCTAAAATGGAAATGGTAGGGCATTATAAAGCTTGGTTTCTCACACAATTCAAAGGATGAGGGCTTGGTATAGAAATGGTAGGGCATTTTGGAGCTTAGTTGCTCACACAAGCCAAATGAGGAGGTTACTAAAATATAAATGGTAGGGTGTTGTGGAGCTTGTTTGCTCACACAAGCTAAATGATGAGGTCCTGATATATAAATGGTAGGGCATCATGGATCTAGGTTGATCTCATTAGCGAAAGGATGAATTCTTGAATTAGAAATAGTATTCCTTAGATGTTGTGGAGATTGGTTACTCCCACAATCTGAAGGAGAGTTAATGGTATAGGTATAGGAATGGATGACATGATCAGTGAGAGTGTGAGTATCATATGGAAACTAACCAAAATAAGGTATCACCAAATCTAGTGCTTGACTTTGTTCCCCAAATTGAGGATTGTAAATAGGATAGGACTCCATCTCACAAACCACTTCTTCACCATAGGGGTTTTGAACAAAGATAATTTATGCAACTATTTTATCATAGCTTGGATTATATGAAACTCCACCATATGTGTAGTTAGACATATCTACATCAATAATGAAATCTTCACAAAAAGGCATGGAGTTCTAAAAACTCTTAAAAATGATGTCCAAATAACAAAAGATTCAAACTTAGTATAACTTGGTCTAGGGGAGCTGTATCTCAAAAATGGTATGTGCTAAAACTTGGCATAAAATAGTCTAATGTCTTATGTCTAATTCCAAATGTATTACATATAAAATTCCAAGTGGATAAATAAAAACTAACATGAAAAACTCTAGGTACAAAGTGCTTTAAATAGATCTAATCTAGGAAAAGAAAAGTTGCTAGGTCTTTTGGCCAAATGCGACATCAAAAGCTAGGATAAAATAAGGTATGTGCTAGGACTTTTGGCCAAATTAACCATCAAAATATGTATTTTAAATAAAAAGTATATTTAATCTAACAAACTTGGAACACTTTGGCATAAACTAGGCACTTAATTTTAGACATGAAATTGATCAAATTATCATGAGGTAGGAAATAAAAGGCACTTGGGGATAAAATGTTTTCTACAAAATGATGGTATAAACAAATAGTTTTTGAATTATGGGTAAAGAATTAACCTAAGTTACACAACCCAAAAGAGAAATATCAATATCTAAGCCCCAATTAGATAAGGCCTAAACATAAATCAATCAGTGTTTGAATTTGAACTTGTCAAGGCTAATTAAAAAATCAAGTTAGGAAAACTTAAGATTTTTAACCAAACAAGATAGACAAAATTGAATGGAATAATGACACTAAATAAATACCACAAAGGCATACATGGATTTTATTCAAACGTGAAATTTAGACACAAAACAAGATGAGTTTATGAAATAATTTGAGCAACATAACAACATTATTGCTCTCAAAAGATGTAAACAATGGTTTGTTTCAAAAGACTCCAAGGCATAAACTTGATTTGATTTGGGTAGTGTAACATTATCTATTTCAATCAAGTAACACACAAATTTTTTTTGACATAAAATGTCTAAGGTAAAGCAAGGTATCAAATAGACAACATAACACTTCCTCAAACTAAGGAGTAGTGTGGACACAAGAATCACTTAGACATGGTATAAACAAACAAAGTTTTAGACTCAGAATATCAAGAAATAAGGGAAAAATACCAAATAAAAATAAGTAAATCATCCTAAGCCCTAAAATAACAAGGTATGGTCAAGTGGGTTTGACTAAAACTATAGTTTTCAAACATCTAGATTTATCCTATGTGTGATTTATAATAGAGAAGAATCACATTAATTGAGTTCATACCAGTTAACTTACTATGCAAAGGTCTATTAATTTACATAATGATTCCATCCATGGACTTCTTAGTGAAATCCCTTGGTTAACTAGACCTAAATCGAGCCATCATTAAGAAAGGAGAGGTTAGCTACTTAACCCCCTAACTTTCATAGTATGTGTACCCTAATTTATATAACCCCCTATGGAATGGGGGTTGAAACACTACCAAGAGATGAATCCTTGAGTCAATGCTTCCCTAAAGAAGTCATGAAGAAGATATGAACTCCCCTTCACAAGCCAAATTGCATGAAAAAAAAATGACTAAGTGGAAATACTTTAGAGGTTGTTTTTAGATCACCCAAACCATATGGGTTGTGGGAAGAGCCTAGAAAACATTTTTTCCATGCCTTGGACTAGGCACAAATTACAATTGAAAAGGTGTTTTTGGTCACCCAAGTTCCTTATAGGGGACAGGGGGAGAACATACATGCACTCTTCATTTTGATAAAAAAACACACAAGTAACAAACACTTTCAATGAATTTGAAATCTAAATGAGTGTCAATTTGGTGCACCAAATGAAATGTTTGATTAAGTTCTTTACTTGGTCCCTTGTCTTAAATGTGAAAAATTGAAAGAAATTACATAAAAAAACTTAAGTAAAAACACCTATGTTCATTTTAAGCACTAAAACCCAAATGTTCAAGATTTATCCTAATTCATTTTTAAACACCAAAGTGAAGTGTTCAAGACTTAAGCATTCTTTTTAAGCACTGAAAATGAAGTGTTTAAAAGTTATCCATTCTAGGTTCATTTTAAGCACTAAAGTCAAATTTTCAAGACTTAAACAACTCATTTTAGCTCCAAAATGAAGTGTGAATGACTTATCTAATTCTTTTTAGGCATCCAAAATGAAATGTTCATTAGTCTAAAATTACAAATTCATGTTTTATTCCTATCTTGGTCCTACAAGGGTTAGAGAGTTTCCCCTACTTTGAATCACTTTCAATGATGAGAAAACAAACTTTCAAAACATAGCTATTGGGTTTATATTTCAGAAACATAGAGGCTGATATTGGTCACTGTGATCAATGTCAGTTACTAAGGAACTAATGCTAGTTGCTAATAACCAATATCAGTCGATAAGGACCAAGATCAGTTTCTTGTGAACTCAAAGGCAAAACCAACATAAGATAAAAAACATTAATTAGCTCAATGTTAGATGAAAACTTCTCAAAACCTATAAAGAGATGATTAGACAAAGACTATAAACTTCAATGAAATCAAGAAATCACAAGTAAGAATGCTAAAAAGATTCAAAATTCAAGTTTTTAAGTCATGTATTCCCCTAGAATTTGACTAATTATGGTCACCCAAAACCAAGCTCGATTAGGCATAACCGATTATGGTTTGGTAGAATCAATGTCATTTATGCCTAACTGATGTCAGTCTCTATGTAGATTTGAATTAGTACAAAAATTAAAAATATGACAAAAACAAAGCTAAAATTACAATTTTGAAGATATTTAAGCATTCATTTGACAATTTATGAGTTACATCTTAGTCTCCTTGGTATGTGGGGTGTTTATTGTCCCACTGGGCATGCCATTTGTGATCATAAGAATTTGATCTAGAAAGGAGGTTAGTATTGTGTTAGAACATAAAACAATGAAATGAACACACTAACATGCTAACATCTCTAGCCTAGATCATAGGGGGAGCACAATAAATAAAAAAATAAAAAGCACAAATAAAATGTAAAGAACAATGAGATCCTTACCTTCCTTGAATGATCCAAATGATTTATTGTGTGGATTGCTTGGTTTTTGCACAAAGAGTCTTTGACAATGGAGCTTGGCTATCTCCTTCTCTCCTTAGTACCATGGTTGGGTTTGATATGGCTTGATGGCTTAGCTTATGATTTTGGCATTATAACACTATTGCTTTCAATTTTAATATAAAACTTCCATTAGAACTTTACTCTATCCAATCTCTTCACATGAAGAGGCAAATGCTTATATTTATAGGTTTAGAAAATAATCCCAACCCAAGGTGAGTTAGAGTGTATTTTAAATATGGAATGGGTTCAAACCTAACCTAAGTGAGTTAATTAACCCTAGTAGAGTTAAAATGTGTCAAAATCTCATGATTTTCAATGAATAGGCATGGGTGAGATATTTTAGGATATTTATAAAGGCTTGACAACTCACAAAAGGTAATAATGAAAAACTATGATATTTGTATTTTTGAATTTCTTTTTTAGAGTTTCATTAATTGCTTATGGATAATCTAGTCATGCATTTAATTTGGTGTAGAATTTTAATTAATTCTATTTAAGCTTTTAAAATTTCCAAGATTTGATTTTATGTGTGCACTTGCCCCACTTAATAGGTTTATAGGCCAAATTGCATGTTATGATGCCACATGATGATTAGAGATGAATCTATTAGAGGTTTTTATTGATTATGGTAGGATGACCCAATTAGAGATGTCTTAATGGCAATTTAAGCTTTGAAGATTGATGAAAAATCAAATTTGGGACATTTAGTGATTTGTAGGCTTAATTTTTAGTGGTTGGTAAAAATCAGTCTGAAGTCCAATTGAAGGCCATTGGTGGCCAATTTTAGTGTTTACAATTTGCCCATGTTTGGGAAGATGTTGCAAGATGTAAGCAGAGTAATGTCTTCTCAAAGAATAAAAAAGGCCTTTATGCCTAAAAAGGGATGATGATTGAAGAAAAATATCCAAATAATGTTTCGGAAGCCTATAATGATGTCCCCTCAAAGGAGTGGCCAACACATATAGTTGATGGATAGTCCTTCAAAAATAAATAAGAAAAAGAATGAAAGTAACCCATGGGTGAGATTAATCCAAACTAGAAAATGCTTACATGTATTGATTAAAATAGTGCTAATTTACCTAAAGGTGGTTATAATCAGTAACAAAGGTTGAGACACTAATTTTCCCAAAGGTGGTTATAATTAGTAGCAATGACATATGCCCCAGTTAGTGCTGATGAGTCAAAATAATGCTCTGCCCATAGGCGGTTATAATCATTAAGATGATCTAGAATAAAAAAATATTGTTGATTGATACCTTAGTAGGGTAGATTAGCAATAATAACTCAAGGATATAAGCTGGTGTACAAATTAAAGATGAGTAGGTGTAAACATAGAGTTGATTGCCTAATGACTAAATAAGCCACAAATAACTAGGAATATGAGGATGCACAAAGTGATGAAAGAGATGAATAGAAGAATAAAGGTTGATCAATGTGAATGATTTAGTTGTACCTTCCAATGTGGAGATGCTAATATTTATTAGCATTGATACAACTAGAATGGTCAATGGGTTGATTTGATCAAGGAGGGTTGGAGGATTTTCCAAGGGTACCAAGGAGAAACTTCCATGGCTTCATTGCTTGTAAGACTTCTTGAGCTGATTTTTGATGTAGCACATGATGGTTGGAATCATGATAGAACACCATAATGATTTGTCCAAAATATGCATAAGGGCTGACTCTCGATCTAATAAACAATTGAAAACAATAATTTAATGATAAAAACCATGATGAAAATGTTGATGTATGAATATGAATGGACTCAAGAATAATGCGTAAGGAATCACCCAATGGATGCATATAGACTAAGTCAAGGCACAATAATAAAATAAAACAAATAAGCAAGCAAGTAAACAAACAAACAAAATTGATAATAAATTAATAAGAAATCCAAAAAATAAATAAGCAACACATAGAAAGCAAACAAATAGGAAAGAAAACAAACACATAAAAAGCTTAAAAGTAAAAGCAAAATAAAGCATCCTAACAATGGATTTTTCCCAGTAGGGTAGATTGAGAATGACTAATTAGGCTTACAAAAAATAAATGTTTTTGGATTTTTGAAATTTTATGAATGTTTTTGGAATATTTAGGTATCTTAACTTGTTAGAGAATGATAAGATACCTACTCACAAAATGGTGAGAGCATATGGAAAATGGGGAATGAGCTGACCTCAACATGAATTGAGTATGGCCTACATAGTCCCAAAATGACCTCAAGTCATAGTGGCTCCACCCTCAAAAAAGGTAAGGATATCTGACTAGGTCACAACAAGTTCTCAAATTGAGGTAAATATCTAGGCAAATGAGAATAGTAATGGCAAGGTGATGTGGGAATGCATGGTAAAGGTGTTGTTCCTAATTTGCCCATATGCAGTTATAATTAGGAAACAATGGCATAAGTTTGTGATATAATTTACCCATAGGTGGTCATAATTAGCAACATAAGGTAGACTATTGATTTTCTCATAGGTAGTTATAATCAATAACTCCAATCAAATGTGAATTAAAGATATCTTACTAGATCAAATGTCACACTACTTTTATAGACGATCATTTAAACACATAATTCAGAAAATACTAAAATTAAATCAAAATCCCCTTGTGGAAGGTGTGAGAAGACTCAAAGGAACCAAGATAAAAATAGGCTTGGGTAGGATGGCTAAAAATAGGATTTGGTCTAAAATGACATGGTAGGATGACATAGGGTATGGTATTGTTTAAGACAATGATGGTATGAAGATTGGATGAAATGGTAGGAGGGTTTCACCCAAGTGGTAAGGAGAGGGAAGTGGCAATGGTATGAAACAATGGCAAGGGAATGGAAAAATAGAAAATGGCAAGGTATATGGCATGGTACATGTTTTTGGCCTGGGTATGGTAAATTATTTTGTTGTTCATACTGATGTGGAGATGCACATCCTAATTAGAAAATGACATAACTAGAATAATCAATCATTTAAATTGATAGACTACACCTCTTTCAAAAAACTTCTCTATTAAGAACTTGCTACATATTTGGATGTAAATGATGTTATGATTTTCATTGGTCGTTGATTCCATTTCCTTCAAACATCAAGACAAGGTATCTTTGTAGCCTTTGTAAAGGAAAGTATGACCAAGGATGGTAAATGTGGATAGATAATGGATGATAGGTCTGATATGGAAATTTAATGCTAGATGATAATGGAATGTATAATGGTTGTGAAACAAATGAATATCAAGGTTTTTAGGTACACATAATGTTGTTGATTCTAGATTAAACATAACTTTAGATGTGGTGGGGCCAAATACTTTTGAATATGCTCTTGATAGGACCCCCAAATTTTTTTATTGTTTGGGATTGAGAGAAATTACTATCTAATTAGGTTGTAGAGTGGAAGATATACTGATTTCATATTTGATAATATATTCATCAAGTAGTGAAGAAATTTTGTACTGAACTATTAGTGCCTTGATGAGTTTTTCACCAATGAATTTGTCTTGATTATCCCATAGCACCTCCAAGAAGGTTTCACTAAGGAATGCTGAATTTTGACTTTGATTATCTTCTAGCACCTCTGAAAAGTTTTCACTAGAAGATGTTGAGTTTGAACTTTGATTGTCCCCTAGCACCTCTTAAAAGGTTTCACTAGGAGGTTGTTCTTATTCTGCATGAATTTGGTCTTGGCCTCCCCGATGTTCTTCAATTGATATGTTTCCATGGATGTAGTTTAATAAGGTGTGATTCTATCTGATTCTATCATCCCAATCAACACTTGTGGGAGGTGGAATGTCAATATAATGGCTATGTTGGTTGGTGGTAATGGCATGTTGAATGGTAATGGAATGGGAAGAGGAAACACAATTCTCATAAAAGATACTAGGAGAACCTGTGTCAAAGCTAAAGTAATCATCCTTAAAAACTATGGAAGGATAAAAAATATATTCAAATTAATCTACAAGGCATGCATAACCAATATTATAACATCCATGAATGTATTGTGATTTTGATTCTAATTCTAAATCAAGGGACTCTGAATATAATGTTGAGACTGATGTTGATTATGATTCTGATGCTAAATTTGATGTCAGTTTAAGAATAAAACCTAACTCTAATTTTGATTCTTCATCTAGTGTGGGCATTTATACAATGGTGTCTTATTGAATGTTTGGTACTGAACAAGTAATGGCCTGTGATGGCATAATGGGTTTCATAGAGACTACTTTGTCAAAGTGAGACTCCTCAATAATGGTAAAAAGGTTAAGAGATAGATCCTCAGAGACTAGCTTATCAGAGGGAGGATATTGAAAAATAGGCATATGGTCAAGGTAATGATTTATCTAAAGGTGGTTATAATCATTAAGAAGTGACTTAGCAAAGGCTAACTTGTTAGACTGACACTCCTTGACAACAAGTATAGGATCATTAGGTGATTCATCATAGGTTGACTTGTCATAAATGGTTGGTTAAACAAAAATATTGTGGCTTGGTTGGTTCTCTTGGCCTTGGTTTATAAGTAGTTATATAATACCAATTTTTAATATATCTTGGTCCTCAAATGATTGGCTTGGTTTGGGATAGAAGATTGGTAGGGTTTTTTTAATGTGGAGAATGGTTGGCAATAGATGAAGAATGACTAGTGGTTGAATAATGATAGGGAATTATGTAGCTTGGTTGTTCACATAAGTGAAAGGATGAGGCCTTACAATGGTAATGGTTGGGCATCATGGAACCTGATTACTTACACAAGATAAAGGATAAAGTTTTATAATGGTAATGGTAGGGCATCATGGAGCTTGGTTGTTCACACAGGCCAAAGGATGAGGTCCTATAATGGAAATGATAGGGTGTTATAAAACTTGGTTGCTTGCACAAGCTAAAGGATAAGGGCTTGGTATAGAAATGGTAGGGCATTGTAGAGCTTGGTTGCTTGCACAAGCCAAAGGAGCATGTCCTAAAATAGAAATGGTAGGGTGTTGTGGATCTTGTTTGTTCACACAAGCCAAAATATGAGGTCCTATTATAGAAATGGTAGGGTATTATGGAGCTAGGTTTCTCTCACAATCCAAAGGATGAGGTCCTAGAATAGAAATGGTATTATTTAGATGTTGTAGAGATTAGTTGCTCCCACAATACAAAGGAGAATTAATAGTATAGGTGGAGGATTGGATGACATGATTAGTGAGAGGGTGAGTATCATACATAAATTGACCAAAATAAGGTATCACCAAATCTGGTGCTTAGCTTTGTTCCCCAAATTGAGGATTGTAAGGAGGACAAGACTCCATCTCACAAACCACTTCTTTACCATAAAGGTCTTGAACAAATATTATTTGTGTGAATATTTTATCATAAATTACATTGTATGCAACTCTAGCATAAGTGTAGCTAGACATATCTACATCAATAATGAAAGGTCCATAAAAGGGAATGAAGTTTTACAAAATCCTAAAAATGATGTCCAAGGAGCAAAAGGTTTGAAATTAGTCTAACTTAGTCTAAGGGAGTTGTATCTCCAAAATGGTATGTGATAAAACTTATTATAAAATAGTCTAACATCAAATGTCTCACATACAAAAGGTTGACTGGCTAAATAAAATCCATCATGTCAAACTCTAGGTACAAAGTGTTCCAAATAGGTTTAATCTAGGAAAAGAAAAGTTGTTAGGTATTTTGGCCAAATACATGTATAAATATAGGCTCAAACAAAAAATATGCTAGGACTTTTGGCCAAACACAATTTCAAAATCTAGACTTTAAACAAAAGGATATTTAATCTAACAAACTTGGAACACTTTGGCATAAACTAGGCACTTAATTTCATACATGAACTTGATCAAATCGGCATGAGGAAAGAAACAAAAGGAACTTGGGGATAGATTATTTTCTCCCAAATGATGGTACAAATAAATATTTTGGAATTATATGTAAATAATTAACCTAAGTTATGCAACCCAAAAGAGAAAGATTGATATCTAAGCCCCAAATAGATAAGGCCTTAACAAAAATAAATCAATGTTTGAATTCAAAATTGTCAAGGTTAATTAAAAAATCAACTTAGGAAAACTTAGGATTTTTAACCAAACAAGATAGAAAAAATTTAACAACATAACAACACTAAATAAAGACCACAAAGGCATACATGGATTTGGTTTAGACGTGAAATTTGGACATAAAATAAGATGAGTCTATGAAATGATTTGAGAAACATAATGACATTATTGATCTCCAAATATGTAAATAATGGTTTGTTTCAAAAGACTCCAAGGCATAAACTTGATTTGATTTGGGTAGCATAACGTTATTCATTTCAATCTAGTGACACACACAATGTTTTTGACACAAAAAATCTAAGGCAAAGCAAGGTGTCAAATGGACAGCATAACACTTCCTCAAACAAAGTAGTGTGGACATAAGACTCATTTAGATGTGGTATAAAAAAATAAAGTTTTAGACTCAAAACACCAATAAATAAAGTAAAAATACCAAATATAAGTAAGTAAATCATCCTAATCTCTAAATTGACAAGGTATGGTTAGGTAGGGTTGACTAGAACTATAGTTTTTGAATGTCTAGATTGATCCCACGTGTGATTGACACTAGAAAAACATCACAAAAATTGAGTTCATATTGGTTAACTTACTATGCAAGGGTCTATTCCTTTGCATAGTGATTTTATCCATGGAATACTTAGTGGAATCTCCTAGTTAACCATATCTAACTCAAGCCTTTGTTATGAAAGGAGAGGTTATCTGCTCAACCCCTTGGATATCAAAGTATGTGTACCATGATTTATATTCCCCGCTATAGAGTGGGGTTGAAACTATCAGAGTTGTTGCCAGGGTTTGAATAATGCAAATGCAATGGTCAAGTGATCACACGAGACGAAGCTGGTGCACACCACAAAGAAGCTAAAGCAAAGTGAAATCACTGAAAGAGATAATTTACAAAAGACAAATAGGAGTAAAACCCAATATTAGATTAACTTAAGATGGCCAAAGTGAAGAATACATACAGTATAGCACATAAATCCTCCACAAAAGGTGGTCAAAGCACCCCAAGAATAGAGTGTAACTCCTCCATGAAAGGTGGTGACAAGGTGCTAAGAATAGATAAGTAACTCCCATACCTAAAATAGCCAGTCAAAGGAGTTACTTATGACACCTATGACACATCTATGACACACATCTCCACATAAGCTAGCCTATCCCATGAATGTAAGAAAACTCCATGTATGCACAAATATATAATATTCCCTAATTAAATAATAGAAAAAAATAAAACCTACACTAACACCCCCCATAAGCATAGCTTCGGTGGGCAGTGTGGAAATATAAAATGGGTCCCGACAACTAGGCCTGATGAGGTACCCATGTACAAATGCAATCTCCCATAAGATAGAGAAAAGGAGAAAACCCATAGGAAAAAAACTCTCCCCCAAAAGAGAGACATAAAAGAAATGAAGAGGCTAGTGGGCCCCCCGAAGATGATGCTACTATAAATGTGGACTTCACCCCAAAAAGAGCTCATAGATGAATGAACTTGCTCTCGATGAAAGATTTGGTGAAGATGTTTGTAACCTGCTTCAAAGACTGGAAAAATATCAAGTTAATGACCTAACTATGAATAAGCTCTCGAATGAAGTGCATGTGAATCTCTATGTGCTTGGTCTGCTAGTGCTAAACTGGATTCCCTCAAATCTGGATGGTACTTTGGTTGTCAAAAAAAATGATGGTGGGCTACTGGATGGGAATGCCAAACCTAGAAAGAATCCCTTAAATCCAAATAGCCTCAGTAGCTGCATTAACAGCTCCCCTATACTCTGCCTCTATGGATGATATAGTAATAGCATTTTGCTTCTTGCTAGACCAATTGATATGACCAAAACCTAGAGAGAAACTGTAACCAAAAGTGGACTTGCGAGTCTGTGAATCACCAGACTAGTCTAAATCTATATATCCAACCAAGTCAACCTCTATGCCAAATTTGTAATGAATCCTGTATCTATGTGAACCCTGTATGTAATGCAAGATCCTCTTAGCTACTTTTCAATGCAGCTCATGAGGTTCCTACATAAATCTGGAGACAAGTCCCACTGCATATGATATGTCAGGCCTGGTGTGAGTCAAGTAGATGAGACTACCAACAAGTTGTCGATACCGAGTGGCATTAACCAATGGTGAAGAATATTTAGCCTTAAGCTTGACTCCTGATAGAAAGGGAGTTGGAGATGGCTTGTAATCAGCCATGTGAAATTGAGCCAATAATTCAAGAGCATACTTAGGCTATGCAAGAGAAATCCTTGAATATGACTGTGAGATCTCGATGCCAAGGAAGTAGTGCAACAAACCCAAGTCTGTCATGTCAAATCTATCCTGGAGAGATGCCTTCATCACTGTAATAGCTGATGAAGAACTCCTGGTGATCAAAAGGTCATCAACATATAGAACCAAAATTAGGAGCGAATCATCCTGCTGCAAGAAGTAGACATTGGGGTCAGAATGGCACCTAGTGAAACCCACTGTGAGAAGGAAGGAATCCATCTTGGTATACCAAGCTTGAGGGGCCTGTTTGAGGCCATAGATAAATTTTCTAAGTCTGCATACTAAGGAAGAATCCTAAGCAAATCTTGGTGGCTGCTCCATGTAGATCTCCTCCTCTAGGTCTCTGTGAAGAAAGGCACTCTTCGCATCCATCTGGTGCACATTCCAACCATGTGTTGTGGCAATAGCCAAGGTGAGTCAGCTAGAAGTCATCTTTGTAATGGGTGTAAAGGTATTTGAGTAGTCAATGCCTGCCACTTGTGAGAAACCCTTAGCGACCAATTGTGTCTTGTACTTATCAACCGACCCATCTGCTACAAACTTGGTTCGATATATCCACCTACATCAAACCATCTTCCTTCCCTTAGGAAGTGAAGTCAAGTCCCAAGTGTGATTTTTGATTAAGGAAGAATATTCTTCCTCCATAGCACTATCCCACTCAGGTACTCCTGTTGCCTATCAAAAAGTCCATGGATCCGAAACTGAGGCAAAGAAGGCATGTGGATCTCTCTAAAAATCTTCCCTAGTTCGTCTATCATCTATGGCATCTCCTGCCCAAGTGCCAGTACTCTCAAGTGTCTGTCTGGCCCAAAGTGGCCTAGAAGTGGGTGAGCCAAGTGCTAACTCCTCATCCTCTTACTGACTAGAGGTGGATGACTCTACATCATTGTCCTCACTATTTGAACTCGAAGAAGAAGAAGATGTCTCTGGCTCAGGTACTTGTTGTGGCTGATCTAAATTTGAGGAATCATCATGAAGAAGATCTGATGAGAGAGAAGTGCCATGTGTTGAGTCTCTAGGAATATCCTAAAAGTGGACACTTCTCTCAATGAACAACTCATGAGTGGTCAGATCTAAAAGGTGATACCCCTTAACACCATCTGGATATCCTACAAAGATGCAAGGCTTGGACTGACATTTCATAGCTTTGAGTTTCTTCTTCGATATGTGGGCCATGGCTAGGGATCTGAAAACCCTAAGGTGCTCAACATCAAGTTTCCTTTTATGCCAAGCTTCAAAGGGTGTTATCCCTTTTAAAGCTTTGTGAAGAACCCTATTTTGAATGTAGCAAGCATAATTGATGGCTTCAGCCTAGTACTGTGGTGCTAAGGATTTGGAGTGAATCATATAGCTACCCATCTCTTTCAAGAACATTATACAACCCCATTCTGTGAGGGACTGTAAGTGACTATGCACTACAAATCAATCCCCTCTGTGGTGCAAAATTGCTCAAACCTGTTGCTGACATACTCCCCTCCATTATCAATTTGAAGAACCTTGATGGATTTATCACTTTGTTTCTCAACAAGAGCCTTGAAGTCTAGAAAATTTTCAAACACTTCAGACTTTTGTTTGAGAAAATATATCCAAGTGTACCTAGAGAAATCATCAATGAAAGTGAGGATGTACTTGGCCCTTGTGAAAGATGGTTTGGGAAAGGGTCCCAATACATCACTGTGGACTAACTCCAAAGGTTGTGAAGCCCTCCAAGCTTTGCCTTTATCAAATTTTGCTTCAGGATGCTTCCTAAGGGAGCACCCCTCGCAAAGTCCTTTTGAGAATTGGACACGAGGCAAGCCAATGAACATGTCATTTTTGCAAAGTTGTTCAAGGTAGCGATAGTTAAGGTGGCCAAAATGCTCATGCCATAATTTGATAACTTCATCTGAATGAGTTAGCAATGCTGTTGGAGAAAAATCAAGTGCAAAATGTGAGAAGGTGTATAAAATTTCTTGGTTATCTACCCTACCCACTGCCACTGTAGTATCACTATGAAACTCCCTAAAAGCCACTGAATTTGGTGAAAACTCAACTCTCATGGCCTGACCAATGTGAGTGATTTGGTACACTGATAGGAGATTGGTTGAAAGAGAAGGAACACTTAGAACATTATTGAATTTTCCTCCTTCCATTTTAACTAACCCTCTCCCTGCAATAGAAACTAATGTGTCATCACCCAAACTAATTGAAGTCATGCTACAAGGCTCTAAAGATGAAAACTCAACTAGGGAAGAGCCCATGTGGTGAGAAGCACCCGAGTCAATGACCCATGAAGACGTAGAAGCTGATGTAGTTACAAGGGCCTTGCCCCTTTCTTTCTCCTTACCCTTACCTTTTGCCTTAGTAGAATCTTGGGTAGATGAATTCTGCTTGATGGACTCAGGAACACCTATGTTGTGCTTCTCTAGAAAATGAGTTAGGTGATCTATTTGTTTCTTCATGCATTTGTGTTCATCATGCCCTGTCTTCTTACAATAGGCACTCTTAACCTTTTCCTTCTTAGGTTTAGCATTGGAGGAGGAAGACTCAGTGTTGTTTTTGGTAGGATTGTTGTTTTCTTTTTTCTTCTCTTGCTCCTTGTTCTTTTTCTTCTTCTCCTTTGTTGAAGTCTTATCCTTACCATTTCCAGCTATTAAAGCTTGGGGTTGAGTGGACTTAATTGTGCCCATTTTAATTAGCTTATCTTGCTCCCTAATCAAGTTGGAAATGAATGAATCCAAAGAAGGTATTTTCCATGTAGTGCCAAGGGCACTTTTTGTGGCATGGAAAGTGGAGACAAAGACTGAATAACTTGGACCTAACTTTGCGAGAATAGAAAGGATGAGTTGATCATCTTTATTCTCTATCCTAAATTCTTTCAATTGTAATATAAGGGCCTTAAACTTAGTGAATAAGTCCTGTAGGGTGTCAAATTTGCTAGGACTTAGACTTATGAGTTCATTTTTGAGCTCATGACCTCTCATCTCATCAAGCTTCCCAAATAAGGTTTCTAGGGTGTCCCATGTGTCTTTGGGAGTCTTGAAAGTTTATAAATGGAAGAGAAGTTCTAGAGCCATGGAAAAGCTCAGTAATCCATAGGCTTCATCACTACAGTTGTACCACTTGACCTTTTCAACATCAGTGCTGGGTTCTACTTTAGTACCCATGGTGATCCTATACAACTCTTTGCTTCTAAGAAAGATTGAGATTTTAACCTTCCATTCATGATAGTTTAAGGGTGTTAGGGGTTTAAGTTGAAAAAAATCCATTTTAAGCTGAATTTAGGTGAAGTTGTGTTGATTGCAAGTTTGTAAAAGTATGCAGAAAGGAGAAAGATAATAGAAGTAAACAAAGTGTTGAAAGACAATCACACCCCCCCAAAATGTTGATCCCCCCCCCAAATATGCAAGTGCACACTAAAAAGACATCAAACTCAACCAAAAATGTGTCTTAGAGCAATCTGTGCAAGTCAAGTTAATAACCCAAGCAAATAGGACGTCAGACCCAGTCAAAAATGCATCCCAGGAGACCCAAATTTTTGGCACTTTATAAAGTAGTGTGTTTTTGACAATTATCTAGCCTAAGTTGTGGAGAATTGAAAACTAAGCACTTTTTCAAAATATGGCACTTGAATCCAAGCTACCGTTTGCAAGATTTTAAAGTTTTAATTTCTCATAAACTAGTAATTTTGCAAAAAAAATAGCACTAAAACATTAAAAAATGCCTGTTTTGAGAGAGAAAATGGCCTTCCAACCACTCGTTGGACTCGGCACAGAGAAAGGAATCCAAAAGAGGTCTTTTTGAGGGGGAATTGGCCTCCTGCCAACCCGGGCCTCACCCTTCATCTTTGATAAGCGAAAACTCAAACTTAAAATAAAAAACCCCAAATTGCCCACAATGTAAAATACAACGTTAAATCTTCATTTTTTAACCAAATTGACTGATTTAATATTTGAAAAGTCAAATTTGACTAAGAATTTAAGAAACAAAGGTAGATTTTACCAAATAAAAGTTGTGTGAGGGCCCACATGAAGTGCCAAAATGAAAAAGGGTGCTTTTTTTGAGGGTTTGGTCTTTTTGTTTGCTATTTTGACTGTGCATTAGCAAAAAGACTGCAAATCTCCACGTAGCAGCTAGGTGAAGACAAAACAACTCCAACACCTCCTTTTTTTGTTGTCCAAATCCAAATTGAAATGCCAAACTAAAATGCCAAGGTGAGAGGTGAGTGAAAACTGTGCAGGTGTACGGACCATACGGTCCACACTGGTCTTTAAGGCTGATTTTAGCAAATAAATTCACACTTTAAGATTAGTTTCACAACATATCCAAATGCCTAGTTAAGGAGATAAGTGCCAAAGTGGAAGAGAGGACTTTTCAAGAGACACCAGGCCGTACAGCTCACGCAGCCTTCAAGAAAACTTGCATATTATTTGCACGTAGGTATGCTCATATACTTCACATAGAGAATGAGTCAAACCTATAGATCTGCATCAAGGCTTATATGCCATTACAAACATAATGCATGCAAATAAAAAAATCAAAGATCCTTTGCAAGCAAAAAACTCAAGATTTCAGAATAAACTAATAGCATAACCAGACACACGATTACCGAGGTGGCTCTAATACCATATCGGAGTTGTTTCTAGGGTCCGAATAATGCAAATGCAATGGTCAAGTGATCACATGAGATGAATCTGGTGTACACCACAAAGAAGCTAAAGCAAAGTGAAATCACTGAAAGAGATAAAGATAATTTGCAAAAGACAAATAGAAGCAAAACCCAATATTTGATTAACTTAAGATGGCCAAAGTGAAGAATACATATAGGAGAGCACGTAAGTAACTCCTCCACAAAAGGTGGTCAAATCACCCCAAGAATAGAGTGTAACTCCTCCATGAAAGGTGGTGACAAGGTGCTAAGAATAGAGAAGTAACTCCCATACCTAGAATAACTGGTCAAAGGAGTTACTTATGACATTCTTATGACACCTATGACACATCTATGGCACACATCTCCACATAATCTAGCCTATCCCACGAATGTATAAAAACTCTATGTATGCACAAATATATAATATTTCCTAATTAAATAATAGGGAAAAATAAAAACCTACACTAACAGAAACACTACTAGGAGATGAATCCCTAGGTCAATGCTTCCATAAAGAACTTGTGAAGAAGCTATGAACTCCCCTTCACAAGCTAGATTGCATGAAAAGAAATGACTAAGTGGAAAGACTTTAAAGGTTGTTTTTAGATCACCGAAACCATACAAGTTTTAGGGAGAGCCTAGATAACATTCTTTCCACACCTTATACTAGGCACAAATTGAAAGTGAAAAGACACTTTTGGTCACTCAAGTTCCATATAGGGGATGGAGGGAGAGCATACATACACTCTTTATTTTTCTCAAAAAACACATAAGTAACAAACACTTTCAATGAATTTAAAATTTAATGAGTGTCAATTTAGTGCACCAAATGAAATGTTTGATTAAGTTATTTACTTGGCCCCTTGGATTAAGTATGAAAACTTGAATGAAATTTCACAAAATAACTTAAGCAAAAACACCTATGTTCAGTTTAAGCACTAAAACCCAAATGCTCAAGATTTAGCCTAATTATTTTTTTAAACACCAAAGTGAAGTGTTCAAGACTTAAGCATTCCTTTTAAGCACCAAAAATGAAGTGTTTAAGAGTTATCCATTCTAGGTTCCTTTTAAGCACTAAAGTCAAATATTTAAGACTTAAACAATTCATTTTAACACCAAAATGAAGTGTGAATGACTTAGCTAATTCTTTTTAAGCACCCAGAATAAAATGTTCATTAGTCTAAACTTAAAAATTCATGATTTATTCCTACCTTGGTCTTGCAAGGGTTAGAGAGTTTCTCCCTAATTTGAATCACTTTCAATGATGACCAAATAAACTTTCAAAACATCGCTCTTGGGTTTCTAATTTAAAAACATACAGACCAATATTAGTCACCTGTGATCGATGTTAGCTACCATGAAACTAATGGTAATTTCTAATAACCAATATCAATTGATAAGGATCAAGATTGGTTGCCTATGAACCTAAAGGAAAAACCAACATGAGATAAAAATGTTAGTTATCTCAATGTTAGATGAAAACTTCTCAAAACCTATAAAGAGATGATTAGATAGGGACTATAAACGTTAATGAGACCAAGAAATCACAAGTAAAAATACTAAAAAGATTTAAAATGCAAGTTTTTAATTTATTTATTTCCCTACAATCTGATCTATGAGAGTTACTTAGAATTTATCTCGATTGGGTAGAATTGATGATAGTTTGGTAGAACTGATGCCAGTTATGCGTGATCGATGTTGGTCTCTGTGTAGATCTAAGTTAGCACAAAAATTAAAAATATAGTAAAAACAAAGCTAAAACTACAATTTTGAATATATTCAGGCATTCATTTGATAATTTATGAGTTACATATTGGTCTCTTTAGTATGTGGGGTGCTTAGTATCCAATTAATAATGCCATTTTTGATCATAGGAATTTGATGTAGAGAAGAAGTTAGTATTGTGTTAGAACATAAAACAATGAAATGAACACACTAACATGCTAACATCTCTAGCCTATATCATAGGGAGAGCACAATAAACAAAAATAAATGAAAAGTACAACTAAAATGTAAATAACAACAAGATCCTTATGTTCTTTGAATTCTCCAAATGATTTATTGTGTGGCTTGCTCGGCTTATGCTCAAAGAGTCTTTGGCAATGGAGCTTGGCTATCTCCTTCTCTCCTTCGCACCATGGTTGGATTTGATATGGATTGATGGCTTGGATTATTATTTTGTCATTATAGCAATATTACTTTCAATGTTTCTATAAAACCTACATTATAACTTTACTATATCCAAGCTCTTCAAATGAAGAGGCAAATGCTTGTATTTATAGGTTTAGAAACTAACCCCAACCCAAGGTGAGTTAGAGTGTAGTTTAAATATGGAATGGGTTCAAACCTAACCTAAGTGAGTTAATTAACCCCAGTAGAGTTAAAATGTCTCAAAACCTCATGATTTGTAATGAATAGGCATGGGTGAGATATTTTAGGATATTTGCAAAGGCTTGACAACTCACAAAAGGTAATTATGAAAAAACTATGATATTTGCAATTTTGAATTTCCCTTTTTAGATTTTCATTAATTGCTCATGGATAATTCAATTAAGATTTTTATTTGATTTATCATTTTAATTAATTCTATTTAGGCTTTTAACATTTCCAAGATTTGATTTTATGTGTGCACTTGCCCCACTTAATAGGTTTATAGGCCAAATTGCATGTTATTATGCTACATGATGATTAGAGATGAATCTGTGAGAGGTTTTTTTTCTTATGGGAGGATCCCTAAATTATGGATGTCTCAATGGGATTCTAAGATTTTATTATTTATGCACAATCAAATTTGGGACATTCAGTGATTTCTAGGCTTAATTTACAATGGTTGGTAGAAATCAGTCTAAAGTCTGGTCGAAGGCCATTGGTGGCCAATTTTAGGTGTATACATTATTAATTATTGGCATATTAAAAATTGAAAAATAATGAAATTACAATGTTATTAGTCTTCTAAGATAAAAAAATAAAATAAAAGAAATAAATAAATACATAAAGAAATCTATATCTTTTATTTGGACATGACACTTGGCACCTTGTTATACATGTTCTTACCATTAAGTGATAATCAATTGGAACTAAATTATTCTTAGTTTATATTTTATTATATCTTAGAAACTAAATACTAATATACTATACTTAAAATTATTCTTTAAAACATGATTCACCCTTTGGTAGATTTGATCTATCTTTGCCCATGGATATTTTTGTACATTAATTATTGCATCATGTGATATATTAGTTGAGATCTGATATCACTGGATTAAATATACTATTAATTTGAGTTATAAGATTCTTAAGTGTTGTTATAACATCATTGAAACTATATTTTAACTAATTAAGTCATTTCTAGGAGGAAATCTAATAATGGTACGGGATTGTAAGGCCTAATTTAAACCTTTTGTGTTTTATTACATTTGATGTATTATTAAATTGATATAATGTTTTTTAAGATGTGGATACTCAAAAAATTATAATTAATTCACTTATTATGTTGATATAATATGCACTGGCTTGAAACAAGATCATAATCCATGATAATTTTCTTGACAGCCTTGGCTTCAACAATGGTGGCTTCTCCTAAAAATAATATGTCATCATCAAATTACTCATAGGTGACATGGATAGTATTCTATGAAAATTTTACACCATTAATGATCCTTTGTGATTTTGTATCCTAAAGGCTTGTCCTAAAGGTCTCAACTAACATGATAAAAATATAGGGAGATACAGGAGCCCCTTGTCTTAACCCCCTATTGGTTGAAAATAATCTATTGGGGACTTCGTTCAATAGAATGGAAAACATTAGAGTAGATATGAAGCTATGGATAAGTCCTCTAAAATTATAATTAAATCCAAATATTTTAGGCACCCTATTTAAGAAATTCCACAAGACCCTATCATAAGCTTTATTCATATCCAGTTTTAGGAACATACCTTGTCTAGTGGAATTTGAGACTAAGTGTAAAGCTTCATGGATAATTATAATACCATTAGTGATTTAACTCTTGGTAATAAATGTTCCTTATTACTCAGTAATAACCTTTCTTAGGAAGGGTTGGATTTGTCTAACAAGTATTTTTGAGTAGATATTATAAGTGGTGGAGCATAAACTGAATAACTTGAAGTCCTTTAGTTGATTTAATCTAGATTTATTGGGAATGAGAACTAAGAACATGTTATTAAATTAATTTAAAATAAAGATAGCTATAAATACTTCAAAAATATCTGCATCCACTTTAGCATGGATGATATCCTAGAAATGTTGGAAGAATAATAGAGGAAATCCATCTATCCAGGAGCCTTGTTTCCTTCCATAAATAAAACTATAAATTTAACCTTTTTTAAGGAAGGGGGTTTGATAATTTTAGAGTTATCAAACTAGGATATGATCCTAGGGAGATTTTAAAATAATCATTCTTCCATAAGTTCAACTTATGCACTGCTACCCTTCAACATGTTCTTAAAGTAGAGGATGATTTGTTCATTTGGATCATCTTCAACTTTGCATTTCTTACCATCTTCCAAGATAAATTTAGATATTATATTTATGTTCCTATTTATAGATGTGGATTGGTGAAAAAATTGGTGTTCTTGTCACCTTCCTTTAACCAGAGGGATCTAGATTTATGTTTCTAAAATAATTCCTCTTTTGCTTTGAGATTATGATAATTACTAAGGAGTACTTTTTATAAGAATTTATTTTGGTTGAAAATATTTCCAAAGACTTTTTTGTTCCAAATTTAAGCTTAATATTTATGTGATTGAGTTTCTTAGCCATAATGAACATTTATGATCATGAGAAAGGCTCCTTCCCCCATTCCTTAATGGACTCATGAAGATCAAGATGATGCATCCACATTATCTCAAATCTGAAGGGTTGGATCTTGGGTTTGGAAATATTTTCCCCATCAAAGATAATTGGGTTATGGTTTGAACCTATCCTAGGTAGAGAAGATAAGGAACTTGTGTAGTGGATGTCCCATTTGAGAGAAACCAAAAATTTATTGGCTCAAAAGAAGACCTATATACCTTTATTAGTTGGAACATCAACCCCAAGGTTATTAATTTAGGACTAAAATTTGAAAGGACTCAAACTAAATGGTCTAAACCCCTGAGAGGCTAGATGAGGCTAAATTTTGATGGGGTGGCTAAGGGTAACCCTATAAATTCATAGGGTGGTGGGGTCATCAGGGAATCTAAAGGGGTTGTAGTGGTTGCTTATGTGGGACCTTTGGGGTTCTAAACCAACCATGTGATGGAGGCTAACGTATCCCTTTAGGTAATTTAGCTAGCTACATAGTTAAATATTAATAATATTATTCTTAAATGTGACTCCATCATTATCATAAATTCTCTCTTAGATAAATTTATCTCATCCCACACCATTAAGTGATTAAGGATGCTAAGGTCTCCTGAATATTTTCAAAAAAGTTACTATTGGTCACATCTATAGGGAATAAAACTCAATTTTGGATGGGCTTGATAACTTAGGGGTCATGAATAATTCCTTTGTTGTGTATCAAAATAATATTAGCTTTCACCCCCAAATAACCAAATTGATTTGTAATGATTCAAAAATTACCAATCTATGAGGGACTAAGTCACACAAGGGAGTTTTGGTTTTGATTAATCCCAATAGGTTTTCCATATTGCATTATAATTACACAATTTGTTGGAAGGACTTGGTAGTCTATGTCAATCAAATGAGTAATACCAATAGTTATATAATTTATAATCTTGAAGTTCAAATGATCTCTGTGAGGTTTATGAAGCTTTGTAATATGTTCTAGAACCTATAAAAGAAAAGGGCAGTGGTCATGGGTGTGAATAGAGATAAGTTAGATTCCATCTCATGTGTAGCATCCTAGATAAATACCCGAGTATGGTGGAAATTTTATAAAGTATGCCTATCTTAATTCATGATGAGAATTGTAGGGAACTATGACAAGCTGTCCAAGGTTTTTTCCCTTCGCTGAAATGAATGCATTGTGCATATGTGAGAGATTAAGATCAAAATTTTAAAATAATTGATTGGGGAAGCGATGGGAATGAAATTTCAAGGCACAAAATCCTTAAAGGATAAATGGAAGAAACAATAACTCATCCAAACATTCTTCAAGATAGACGTTGCCCTCAAAATAGAGAAGAAAGGCTGAACTTGCCAAGGTGGTGGCCGAATGTGTGCCTTCAGATTATAAAATATATCACATTGGAAGGTAAGTTCACTATTAATTTTTCTCACCACTTACTCATATTAAATAAATTTAGGGTCCATATAATTATCCTCCCTTAATTTTTATTTAAATCCCTCAAAATCTCAATCTTATATTTCCAATCAAATCTAGTAACTGAACTCATCCATTAGGGCTTAATTTTCTTCCTAGTCAAGAGAGGAGAAGTTATTTAGTGTAACAAGGTGTATATGGTTAAGAGTGTTATGGAATGAATCTTGGTATAGGACCATATAAATTCAAATGAGGATAGGACATGAATCCCAAAAACCTCTAAAAAATTTAGGCCCACCTCCCCTTCTGCTAGTATTCAACTTGAGCATGTTAAGGTTGAGACCAGAAAGGAAAATGTAAGCCCCTAGCTCCCCCATTTAGTGGGTGGAAGAAATTCAAACCTGATTTAGAAACATATCATATGAATGTATTTTAACAATATAATAAGGAGGATAAAAGAGACATAAGAGACTTCCTCATGGATCGTAGGAAGAACCTAAAATATTTAGAGGATAAATTATCATATTTGGGTCATTCAATAGTCACACTAATGGAGAAGTGAAAAGTAATGAAGTATAAAATTGACAAGTTGAAAATGGTTTTGGACAACCTTGGAATAAATAATGGTGGAGAATAATTTGAAGGAGTGGAAGACACAACCCCCATAAAGGAAAAGGATGTGAGGATGAAAAACTCAAACTCTGCCAAAACTCCTCTCAAGAACAACCCTAATATTATGAAGATTAAATTAGTTATGAAGGAAAAAAATAAAATAAGAATCCCATAGATAAGGATGACATTAACTCACTAAATAAAGGCCATAACTAATCTATTGAAGGCCCAAGTAAGTGCACTAAAGGCATAACCACAAAAGACTAGTTGAAGGAATAAAAAGGCAATGTTGAAATATCAATACTTATGGAATACACCAACTTTGAGGAGTCATATAGTTAATATCTAGTTGGTATTTATATTATTATCATTAATTTTTGTTTGGTGTTTTTTTCTATTTTAGTATAAGGTTGGAAAATGTCAGGTTGATGACTCTTTTGATTGGTTAACCTGGGGGCTTGCTTTTTCTATTCTTTTTTGTTTGGTTGTTTTTGTATTTCTATTGAACTGAGTAGTTATTGGAACCTTGTAAAACATATATATATATATATATATATATATATATATATATATATATATATATATATATATATATATATATATATATATATATATATATATATATATATATATATATACCCTATGAAATGAAAAAAATGTTGATATAATATGATTCTTTTTATTCCTCTATTTAGACATTGTGTGTTTATAAATGTTTCTTGAGATTGTTTCAAGTTCAATTACTTTAGATATCCTATGATAGAAAAAAAATATGTGCACAATGATGTGCATAAATATAGGTGGTAAATAAAGGTATCCTATATTATCTTGGTAATCTATTTTAAAATTTATTATATGTGTTGTGCCCCTAGTTGACACCTATATTTTTCTTATTCATAATGTGTTGTAGACTCTTGTTTGAGTTTTGGAAATTCTAGGTAAACTAGAATTATTCATACCCTATTTACCCATACCTAATAAGTTTATTGTCTTATCTATGAATTAATAAGGATGAAAATATATTAAAAATGATGTCACCACTTAAAAAAAATTGAATGGAATTGAAAGCCAATTTTGGAGAGTGATATAAAGTGAATTTTAGATATTTTGTGTTGATATTAGATAATTTTAACCAAAAGGGTTGTATAGGAATATTTTTAAGAACCCAAATATTTGTTTAGGCTATCCATGTGATCCCTTGGTGAGCCCTTGTTTTCCTCATGCCATGTAAGAAAAGGCATGGGTCTTGTAAGAATACTAAAAACCATATAATACTTTTATAAGAGGAAAAGTCAAGTAAAGGGACAAGTGTCACCTTCCCATTGGACAATTATTAAGGGATATCCACATAATTGAATTATAATCCATCCTTATGTATGAATTTTTTTATTTGAAAATAGAGTTGGAGCTTAAGAGTGGAGAGACTAGGAGGAGACATTTGGAAATGGATGTTAGTTGGAAGTTAAGCCTTAGAGGAAGGGTATTTTATAAACAATGTATAACTCAAGTTAGGAATTCCATGAACACCTCCTTTTGTAATGTTTTATTTTTCAAAATAGTCTCTTATTACCCTCCTTGAAATGTTGCAAATATTTTATGGATTCGTAAGGCCTTTGGTTTGCAATCATCTACTTGCTTGTACATGTATTTAGCATAAGGCCAATTAATTGTGAAGACCCTCTTAAGGATGTTTGGGAATGTTTTTATCCCTCTTTAGTTTTATTTTTTTATTGTCATTTTTTAGTGTTTAAAATTCAAATTTATGTTTCCCACTTGGAATTGAGTTGTTTTCTAAGGATATGAAAGGATGAGTGATTTTCCCCAAGCCACCCTCCCCTCATTATTTGGAAGTTAATAGTCAAATTTGGTACGATATATATATATATATATATATATATATATATATATTTGTGGCCAAACACATATGTCTCTACGAAAGGAACACAAATTCCCATTTGAACATACTCAAATAAAATTTAAGAAAAATATGTGTGTGTGTGTGTGTATTATATATATATATATATATATATATATATATAAATATAAATATAAATAATAGACACACACACACACACACACACACACACACACACACACACACACACACACACACACACACACACACACACACACACACACACACACACACACACACACACACACACACACACACACACACATTCTTCTTAAATTTTATTTGAGTATGTTCAAATGGGAATTTGTGTTCCTTTCGTAGAGATATATGTGTTTGGCCACAAATTTAGGAGGTGTTTCCTAGTCTATAGGATGGGGTGATGAAATAAATGAATTGCCTAGTCTACCTTTCACTCTAAAATGAACCAAACCCTCCTTCTTACTAAGATAACTTGTATGGTGATATACATGACTAGTGATTGGATTCCTTGGCTCGATGGTGTCTAGCAAAGTCACTTGATGATGGAAATAGGATGAGAGGTGAGCCAATCCTTACCTTGGTGTTGTGGTTTTATATATGGATTTAGAGGATTCCTTAGTGCTTGAAAGCCTTTTAATTTTTTTTTTAATATTATAACTTGGGATATTTGAAAGCTTTATAAACTTGTAATATTATTTGAAAACCTTTTAATTATTGTATTATGTGATAAATTGAAGGAAATTTGTAATATATATGTGGCTCAAGTGTGAATAATTTATGTCTATTGTAACCCCATTAAATATAATTAAAAATTAAATATTTAATAAAAATAAAGGTCTATTATGAAAAAAAAAGCATACTTACATTCTTAACATTTCTATTTACATTATTTATTATGTAGATAAAAATACTAGTTGGTAGTTTCCCTAGAAAGTAAGATAAATCCCTTGTAGAGGATAAAACCTTAAAGAGGCTATTTGGGTTTTTAAGTTGGTGTATATTAAACAAACTATCTAAATATTCCTAAAATAATTTCTTTGAAATCTATGCTTTATCACAAATCCACAAAAATCTCAGAATAATTTTAGGAGTTATGAAACAAAAGATATGAAAATTTGAAGTTAATCTTGTAATTCTTTCCTAAATGATTAAGAAATTTTAGCCTCTTTTCTACAATTTATTGGCATAATTATCAAAAAAATCTTTCCAAAAATAATTATAAAAATAAAGTTTACAAAATTTTGATCCCATAGGAATTTGTTTTATAATATTTTGAGCTAACTAGAGCCTGTGGCAGATTTTAGAAAAAAAATTGTAGGTCATTTTACACACAAGCCCTTTGGTCATAAGGTATGTGCCCTAATTTATAGGGCATGCCCCATATTAAGCTAATAATCTCCCATATGATCATGTGAAATACTATTGAAGGCCCAAAGGGGTTTGGAAAATGGTTGTTAGTGTAAAGATTTTGTAAGTTTACTTTAAAAAATAAATAAATAAAAAATAAATAATACACATACACAATCATGCACACACACACACACACACACACACACACACACACACACACACACACACACACACACACACACACACACACACACACACACACACACACACACACACACACACACACACACACACACACACACACACACACACACACACACATGCACACACACACACACACACACATGCGCACACACACACACACACACACACACACACACACACACACACACACACACACACACACACACACACACACACACACACACACACACACACACACACACACACACACACACACACACACACACATCACATGGCTTATGTTGTTAATGGGGATTGTTTGGGCTTGGCAGTTAATATCACGGCTATGTTTAAATTATTAGGTAACTTTGGGTTTTTTAATTTTTTAAATAATTTTTTACACTTCAATTTGTATAAAAAAATTATTGCTTATTTTAATTTTTTAAACCATAACTTTTACAAGTACTTTTACTATTTTTATACAGTTGAATGATGAAAATATAAGGCTTAGGGGTGGGGTGACTGAAAAGGGACCCCCCATTAAAAAAATTCCCTCTTCCACATCTAAGTATTTTGAGACCTTAAAACTTGTATTTTTCCAAAAATGAATTGTTTCTATAAGAGTGATGTTTGTTGCCTTAATGGATTCTATAATATCTTGGAAGACATAGGATGTGTTGACCTAAAAATGACCCCCCTTAATTTTATACCCTCTACCAAATGAAACCAATTTTTAGATTTAAAACTAAAAATAAATGTCATTTTTTATTAAACTTTGATAAGGGTAGCCATTAATGGTTATGACGAGATTGAAGATCCAAAACATCTTTTCAAATACCATGAGATCCTGAGACCTCCTAGAGTCTTTCCAAGAAGGTCGGTACTTAAAAAATCTACCCAAACAACTTTGCATTGATTCAAAAAATTGAAATTAAATAAAATGCATTATGAAAAAATCATGGAGACCCCATAAATAGTGGTTGTCTAAGGGTAAGGAAGTTGAAAAGGGATGACTATGGACAAGTCATCCTCCAAACCTTCCATCTCATTTATCAAATATGAGTATTATAAACTAGTAAAGTGAAGATTGAACCCTTTATTTATTTCCTCAAGGATTTCTAAGGTTTCCTCAACATGCCTTGATCTGATGGTTGAAATAAGAGATATCTAACAGTTGAGATGGAATGATCCATCCTCAAGAAGCTAATAAATATATTTTATACCCTTTTTAAGGCCATATGAAGACTTCAAAATATTATTGTTAAGCACTTTGTATAAAGGTAAGTGAACTTGAAAATATAATTAATTTTTGACTTATGGTGTAAATCAGCCCCTTTGATTGGTTGAAATCACTCAAGGAACCATTTAAACCAAATTAAGAGTTGAGATGAAATGTTTGAGCCGATGGTTTTTTATAATAATAGTTTACTAGCTCATAGCCAAGAAAATTATATATGTACCCAATATTAACTCATTGGTATATTAGTAAATAATGGTAGTTGTAAGTTTTTGTAGACATTTAATAAATTCTTCCATACTAATGTGTTAGGTGTGATGGAATATGGCTTATAAATCCTATATATGTAACCTTCATGTTTGATTAATGTGAATCAAAGCATATTACATCTTTCATTATGGTATTAGAGAAGGAGTTCCAAATTGATTGGAAAGATTTAAAGGAAGAAGAAATTTGTAAGAGAGAAATGAAAATAGGTGGAGACCCATGTCACCCTCCCTCTCCAATATTATCCATTTAATTAATTGGTTTATTGTGATAGAAATTAAAACTATAGAGAAGAAATAGGACCCCCTGCACTCTCACTCTCTTGATCTAATCTTTCTCCATTGAGAGTAAATCTATTTGCTATCAATTATCTTGGTTGTATAGTAGGCCATCCATATCTGTACATGGTCAAGGGTTTGATAGTAGGAATTTGGATCCAAGCACATTGAGCCAAGCATGTAGGTCAATGTTTTGAAATCTAGAAAAGGTGGATTACATAGTAAGAGAGGTGTGATAGCTCTGTAATTTCTTTATCAAAAGCTTGTTTAACTTGATACGATGAGTGGGATGAAAATATTTAAATATTTTAAACATAGATAAGGTGAAAACCCTAAAACATGTATATTTAGTTTTGGAATGCATACAACTCTTTTTGATCCCTAAAAATATTCATCCACTTCACATAGCTATTGATTTTGGTAGCATATAGAATGAGAGATATAGTGTTGGTTTATTGAGGTAGATTGATAATAGTTTTCCATGCATATAGTCTCATCCATGCCATTGAGATGGTATAAATACCTTAACCTCCAAGATCATTATTCATGCTTGCATTTCAAAATCCATGTTTAAATTTTAGATGATATTTTGTGATTATATATCACCTTAGTCTTGTACACTTAATAAATTCATATCTTAGTTGTTCCTCTTAGTTCTACACTCTCCTTGATTTTGAAAACATTGCATCTACTCTATCTTGTGTACCTTGGATTATCTCTTAGCCTAACCATGATTATACTGATGAGATGTATATTATATCTTGCCTAGAATTCTTAAATTATACTTATCTTACACATATACAAGTTCTGAACCTATACCTATTTTGCTACTCTCTAGATACTAACATCTAGGATAGATAGTATAATTAATATTATTGTCCTACCCCAACACAAGTGTCTAATTTTCTAAATTCATCCAATTTTAATTGAAATGTATCCCAATGGTTGTCTTAAGTACTTTAATGTGTTTTATCTCCTAATAAGATTGGTATAAATACACTATCAACCCTTATTCATTCCTCACTTAACACATACATAAATTCAATTCAAAAAAACATTTAAGAATCCTATTTTAACCTATTCTAATATAAGTCAAAGGAACAACCTAGATACAGGTCTGAAGTACTAAAGGAGTAGTCATAAGGTCTTATTTTACAAGTTACAAGATAGGGAATTATTTTACTTGATTTACACACATTGCATGATTCACACATAAAGAAACACACGTGAGAGAACTACATGAGTTTAAGGTCCTCTTCTAAATTGTTGGATATGTAAGTAGTGCCCTTTGATAATGGAATCATTAGGGTCAACTTGAACCTATGTGCCTACTAACCCATTTTTCCCCAAGGTCACATTGAAGTGGAAATATAGGATTTTGCCATTTCATAAGGAGTGACTATCCATGACCCAGATCTGAATGCACCAGATCAAAGGCAAAGAAAAAATCAAAAGCATCCAGGTGGTCTTACCCTCCTTTAATAGATATTTTGTATAAGCCACTTACATTAAACCTAAATTGTAACCATCATAGGATGATGTTGGTGTCAAGAGCTCTAGAAACATCAGATCTTGAATATGACAACTTTTCTAAAACTGCATTCCATCTCTCTTTATGTTTGTTCTATATCTAGCATTGTGTTATCATCAAAACCAACTTAGTACCTTATTTTATATGCCATTTATATACATAGCCTAGTTGTGTTGATGTGGGATTTATGCACACCTTAGAGAGTTTTAATGAGGTAACTTCTAACATTTTGGGATCTATATGGAACTAGGTTCCACTTTGGGGCATAAATTATAAGTATGTGGTTAAAACAATCAGGTGGTGGAATAACATGTTGAGCTTGTGGGTTGATAACCATGTTTTTTGGATGGATGGTGGATTATAATAAAAAATATAATTCACTAAGTGAGTTGGATGGGTGGAGAACTATTCTATGGTGGGAAGATCTCAAAGAAACTCAAAAAGAAGGAAGGGTAAGACAAAAAATAAGGTTCTATGTTTTTGAAAAGGAATTTCTAAGGCTATTTATATGGTGGATAAGTATCTCTAGAGCTAGTGTTTTTTTATTTTAAGCTTTTGCACACTCATGAAAAATCATGATTAAAAGTCTGGATAACAATTATAGGATGCTTAATGGTTTCAACTAAAGGTTACTCTTCTCAAGGCTGCTATTGCATACCTTTGCATTACAGGTTATAGCTCAGACCAAAAAGTTATCTAAGGTAGCTATGGATCACACCTAAAAGAATATATCATTAGAGATACTTCCACACACATTGGATTATAAATTTAAATTATACTATCTAAATCAATGAAATTGATCAATCCTTAATGGTTATTACACATATAAGATTAACATTCATTAATAAAATAACTAGATTCATCTGTAGCATTAGCACACATCATAATTATTGAATCAATACATATAAATAAACTTTAAATTTATTAATATAGAGAGGGAAGAAGAAAGAATAAACATAGTTACATGATAATCAATTTCTTGATCTCTTCTTATATATTCATCTAAAACTTTGACCTTTTGAAAATAGGGTTCTACATGTATATAAAGAACTTAGGGTAGGGGTCACCTCATCCTCTAAGTTTAGAACACTTTGATTACATATTAATAGACTATACTATAACTCTTCATTACATGTCATAATTTATAGATTTTTTAGACATGCAATGTGTGTATGTTGACAAAAATGATTTAGTTAATTATAATATAGACACAAATAGGACTTAACTATTCATTTATAACCATTACATGCAAAATTATACAAAATTAGCCTTTATGTTTAGGGTAAATTACTTATTTCTTAATGTTTATCAAAATTGTCATTAGAACTATAGTTGTGCTTGTGCTTGATGATGTGGTAATTGGAGTTGTACTCGGTGATGCACTTGTTGATTGAACTAGAGTTACAACTAGAGCTAAGTATGAGGTGGAATTGATGTAGCTATTATTTTTGTAACTATAGGTGGAGTCTATGGAGCATAATTGGTAGAGGGCATTTATGTTGATTTCTTCTTAGCATCCAACTCTTGATAATACTTATATACCTTAGCATGTTATGCATGAATTAATTTCATGTCCAGAAGATGCAACCTAGTCACCTTGCCTATTTGTTCCATCAGTCTAGTATGTTCTATCTTGGTGTCTTAAAATCTAACCCATAAGATTTATATCTTTATTACCTTTTTCTTGGCTATGCTTAATTTAGCTTCAATTTCCTCTAAACTCATCCCTGTAGAATTTGTTTGAATCCATCAAAGGCTTTTCAAATGATTTGATCAAATGTAGCTCAAGTTACTAGCTTCCCTCTGTTATGCCAAATTATTTTCAATTCAAGTTCAATCAAATTTTTCTCTACCTACTTCTCTTGTTCGACCAATTTTTTTACTAGAGCCTTAGAAGATGATACCCAATCCCAGGCCTCCTATGTTCTTATTAAAACTAGATTCAATGCTTTTGATGACTCTAGATGGATCATCAGGTCTAAGTGGCTAAATACCTTATTGGGAGTGTAAAATATCAATAATTTCAAATTATTCTCATCTTCCCTAAGAAGATTGAATAATTTGGTTATTAAATTTACATGGGGAGCCAAATTGATTCTCAAATAATTAATTGAATCCAAAATCTCATACAACCTAAGTGTTGCATTTTGCACATCCTATTCAATACCATGGGGGACTTAAAATTACCTATTGTTTCTCTCTAAGAGTTTTTAACTCTTCTTCAAGCTCTTATCTATCCATCTTCATTACCTCATGTATGGCCAAAATTACATCAATATGGGTCTCTATATAGGACTTGAGGCCCTCAATGTATGGGAACTGACCCTTCTTCCTATTTTATCTCTCAGAAAGGGAATAAGCCTCTTCCCTTTCCTCCATGATCAAACTTATTATAGAGATATCCTCAATCTTCCTCTTTATAACCCACTAGACTAATGTTTTAGATTTTTCAAATAATGAACCCACCATTGGAAGTTCAATGATATTTAGATTGGGCCTCTTACATGCCAAAAAACCTAACTCCTTGGCCCAATCTGGAAGAGTGAGCTTTGAAGGATCTGATGGATAAGATTCTAATTACACATGATCTTCAAGCTCAAGCTTAGTTTTAGAGGAAGGTTTGGGCATTGATGGACAAATTATTTTAGACCAGTCTATGTTCTTGAGTTATGGCATTGGATGCACAATATAGACTAGTTGATTTCTTGGATCCCTCTTGGTTGTCACTACTATGGTTATAGAGACTGGTGTTGAAGAAGGAAAAGGTGAACCTAATTAGGTAGAGGAAGCATCAATTTAGGTAATAGGTTGGATGATGGTTAGGATGGAGAGAGATATGGTTATAGGGATGGGCACTGAAGGAAAAGAAGCTGTAGTGGTGGAGGCTGAGGAAGGTTTGGTGGCACTAGGTAGATTAGTAGATGGGTTCATAAAAAGGAGATCAATAGAAAGTTATTGAACATGAATGAATGTGGAAATAATTGGGATGGTATAAATAATTTTTAATGACATAAAAATAAAAATTATTAGGAATATAAAATATAGATCAATATTAATGAAATAAAGTTAAAAATAAAGTGCAAAAAACACAACATAATAGAGACATAGATTTAATGTGGTTCACCCAATATGGGCTACATCCACATAGAAACATCCAGTACTTATTATTATTTATTCCAATAAATGAAGGGAAAAAACTTGCAATACATCCACTATAATATCCTCTTCACTCACACATAATATGCCATCATGATTACAATGCCCTCATATCAAAAGGAGGGTTATACTTAGGGAAAAAATACACAAACATAATTTATACTGTTAGATATTCAACATAATAGTGAATGGTCTAGATTTACTACAAAATTACAATATTTTATAATGAATTTTTAATAAAATTTTGCTTTAGGGGTGCTGCCCCTGAACCCCCACTAGGTCAAGTGACCATAGTGGGGGGTGTTACACCCCCACACCCCCTATCAGGAACTATGCATTAAAATAACCACCATCCAACAAAAATACCTAAAGGGAATGTGAGAAGAGGACCCTTACTAGATGACTCACCAGTGAGAGGTGCCTTAGATTTTAACACTTGCAAGATTAATACCTTAGCCTACTATAACTCTTTTTTATCCACCTCTTATGTTGGTTTGCCTTCCATTCAAGATTGTGCCTTCTTGAGTGTTTGTGTGGGAGGTTTCTATGGTTTATCCCCCTTTGGATTCCTTTGATATCACCTTGTTTCTCTCCCAGTTTGTGGAACTATCATCCGTTGGGGAAGAGGAGGGGGAATGTTATTGGGTATTGGGGTTGTTGAAGCCATTATTTCCTATTCATAAAAGGAGTCCAAGTAAATGATCCTGATATCTTCCTCTTGTGGACTATCCATTCCTTAAATCAACTCCTCTGCTAGTTCTTTCGTAACATTTCTCAATTCAACAATTGATTATTAAACTAGAAGAATTTGTTCCTCTTCCACTCATGTTGAGGCATGCACTTCTTGTTGTTGTTCATGTCATTCAGTAAGTGATGGCTTACCTACAAAATCTTCTTATTCATGTGGTTGGTATTGAGATATGAGTGGAACTTGGATATCTTATCCTTGTCCTTCTGGTTGTTGATATGGCCTGCCACTCCAAAAGTCAGAATATCTCCATCCTCTTGGAGGTGGGATCTTAAATTTTGCCTCCCCAAGTGTGTGAGAGGGTTTAGTATGTATTACCCTCAATAGGCACTCACTCAATCCTATAGTTATTACTCTTTATTTCACCTATTTATCATCTTTATCATTCATAAATAGAAAATCATGATAAAATGGATCATGTTTGTAAGCAAGGCCAAGGGTGTGAATCTTCTACTAGACTTTCCCATGAGGGTCCCAATCTCTATAAGGGAGAGTGGGTAATGTATATTATTTACTGGCATTTCTGTATTCCTTTAATTACTTCCTTATAGTGTATTTCATCCTCCCAATAATGATGTGGGAGCCATAGAAGGTAGCCTTCTTATTCTTTGTCAACTCCTTATCGATGCCATTCTATATCTAATAGGCAATCTCCTATTCAGCTAACTTATTTAGAAATTTTTTAAGAAGGTTAAGAAGATCTACTTTATGGCCAAGAACCATGATGACAATGTAGTTAGGATAGAGCTAGTAGTCTCCCAATTGTTGGCAAATGTTCTAGCAATGTTGGGTGAGATTCTAGCCAAAGGATGGAAGTGGATGGCCATCCAAACCTAAGGGTAGATGTCTTCAAAAATCTTAGCTATGTTATTGACATATGAGTATATATGTATAAATTATTAATAATCATAAATTAGGTTCTTGATAATGTCTAGGCTGGGATCCCATAGGAATCCATTGTGCTTGTATACTATCCCCATGACTGCATCTAATAGATATGACATCATATAGAAGTGACCCCTATGTGGAATCCTATCTTTGTGTAGGATTTATTCTTAGTGGAAAGAACTAATTAATTCCTCCAATACATAAGTTTGCTCTAAGGTACTTAAAAGGTCTATCAAGGGAACCAATTCTAGATGTAGGAAGTGGATGCTTTCATGGCCAAAGAGTTGATTCAATAGTGCCATGCCCATGCAAATCCCCATTCTAAATTAGGTGATGGGAAAAAAATTATTGACATGTTTCTTTATAGTTATGTTTCTCCAGGGATAAGCCATCTTGCCAGTGCTCCATCCACATTGTTGGACTTCTTATAGATAACTATAATATGTAAATCAAATGCAACATCTATAATAGGTAGACTAAAATACCTACTAAATACATCCCATAAGATATAAGCAATTATTGTGTTATTATTGATGTAGTGAAGGTAACCACTATTTGTTATTCTGCCCTTGAATAAGAGGCCTTGTAGTACGTATATACATGGCATAACATATAACTTGGAAGATACATAATATAGGCTCTATTGTTTAAATAAAACTAGGTCTTTTACTAACTTTTTATCCTTAGATGAAATGTCTTCTTCCAATGAAAAGGAATCTAAATTATTTATAGCTTCCCACAAGGCTGGGTAATTATGATAACATACATTAAATATAATCATGTCAAAAACTATCTGAATACTCCATATAATCCTTGATGGAGAACCTAGAGGGTGTTAAGGCTCCTTTGTATGACTTGGATGATGATGGCATGGTGATTTAGTGGATGTTGATATGATTTAAGATTTTGAATATGACATGTACTAAATTGAATTATATGAATTAAAAATCACTATGGTCATAATTAAGGATTTTAAGATTATTGAAGGTTGAAGTTTACTCAAGCTCTTGAAAATTTAATGATGTGAATCCAACTGGGGGTTTAATGTTAATAGTTTTCTACATTCATTTCTAATTCATGAACCATTAATCACTGATGTTTATGAGATCATCACCTTCATTCAATTCAAGTTAAACCACCCTATCCTAGTGTACATGCCATGTAGGATGACTTATCATTTGGGGTGCCATGGTGTTACCTTTCCTCTTTCACCATTTGTCATTATGTGGTCTAGTCAAGGGAAATCAAAATTTACCTTTAGGCCAAAAGACCCAAAAAAGTAAAATGTTCTTTAGAGAGATTAGTGCCAAAAGATTTTATCCCAAAGTTTTTGAAACAATAGTTTCTAAAGACTAAGTACTCTTTGGGAATATTATGGTTTGGATAGAGGTAGTCGCATATAAAGTTATAGAAGAGAAAGGTTCTCATGAAAAGTCTCCAAAATAAAGCTTCCCAAACAAAGATTTTGATGTGAATGTTCCTGATGAAAATCCTCTTAAGACAAACATGCCAAATAAAAGCTAACAACTAGAAATTTTTTAAAATAAAGTTGCCGAAGTAAAGCTTTCGAAGACAAAGTTGCTGAAGACTAAACTTATCAAAGACAAAGTCCCTGAAGTAAAGATCTTGATGAAAAATCTTCTGATGAGAATCCTTACGATAGAAATTTAAATTTAAAACCTTCTAGAATAAATCTAATCTAAATACCTATCATGCAAAGAAATTCTTTCCACCTTTACGTTAATAGATTAGTTTGAACAAGTGCTTTGAAATAGAAATAAGTATACTTTAACATGATTCAATGTTCAACGCACTAATTTTATATAGATATTAATAATCATCATAACTATTAGAAACATAGGCATCTAAATAAAATAGTCATACTCTCTAAAATAATTGGGCTCCCTATTTTTTAAAGAAAAAATAGGGCGGAGTGTGTTGAATACAAAAAATGGTGACTCATAAGGTTGAATACTCCCAAGTTTTCAAGAACCTAGAATCCATGGTTTTATAATCCTAATATCAACCATAGAATCATCCCATAAGAAATGAAAATATACTCTTGATAATTGTATGCAACATACTATCTTCACTCACACATTGAATCTACATGTAGAAAGTGATGTTCTTTATCTCTTGTATAAGGGGTTTAAGAAAATACATGGGGGTGAATTTTAGGTTTCATTTTTATTGGGTGTTAGGTGCATAGACATTGGGAGCTCGAGCATTTCTATGCTACTAGATAGGCATCCATAGCCCCAACATAAATACCTTTGATAGCCTATTCCTCCTTTATTCATATTTTCTACGATGCATGATACATTGATATTATTTCATCATGTAGGCTTTTAATCCCTTTTGATTTTATTTTGGAAATTTGGATTATGCCTTTTATTTTTAAACTTTTCCTTGTTTTGCTTTCTAAAAGAGGGAATAAGGTGACCACAATGAGCTGGTCTTAGTAAAGTTTTGGTTTAATCAAAATATCCTTGTCAACTCTTGCCCATGTCAATGGTTATTACCTTAAACAAGTATTAATGTTTTGTGTGCATTTGACCCAAGGGGATAAGGAGAGTTTTCTAAATTTGCATATAACTATGGGAGTAACTTTCACATACCTGATGAAATCATTAACTTTAGGACATGTTCATGGCTAAGTATCTCATTGCTTGCTTTGATTAATAATTTTGAACTACAGTATGCAATACCCATTGATTTGGGTTGGATTCAAAACACCTCAAACTGTGTTTGATTATACTAGGATTGACTAATGATAGACTGCCATGTAATTAGAAAAAAAATTATAAAAAAAGGAAATACTAAAAGCAAAAGAACTAAACTAAAAAATATGACTATTTTAATAAAATCAAATGACTAAAAGTAGGAAAGTAACTAATTAAGTAAATATAACCTAATCCTACCTTTACCAAGACATCTATCATTACTCAAAGACCTCTATAGATGGGGAACCATGAAGTAATGCTGTCAGAAATCTAGAACAACAAACATGCTTTGATTCCACTGTTAGGATCTAGGAAGCACAATTGATTACCATGTACAAGTAACTAAATATGTGGAATTTAACCAGAAGTAACAAGTAATTAGAATTTAGAAACAACACAGAATATGAGAGACAATACCCAATTGTATTAATACTCTTCCAGAAAGAAATACAACAAAGAAGATGCCATAGTCTTATTCCTTACACACCTCTAGGGCTCCCACACCTCTAGGGTATAAACAATAAATCTCTTCAAGAGCTCACTCTCTCTCTTATGGCCCCAACAACAACTCAATCAAAAAATTGTTGTTCACCTCCAACCAGTCAGTATCACTACTGCCAGTACCACCAGTCAGTATCACTACTGCCAGTACACAAGTACTCCACGTACTCCATGACCGAGTACACACCATACTCCAAGTAGATCTCACCTAATCTTACTCCTTGATATGTTGCTGTCACCTTTGATCTTGCTACCCTATAGATCTCCTTTGACCTCACACACACACACACACCTGCAAATCAATGATCTTACTTACCATATGTAGATCTCCAAACATGGCCTTACACACCTACTGACTAAGATCCTACACACATGAAGAACCCATCTGATTCTCGAAACCAGCACCCCTATGGATCTCTACCAGATCTTGCTATCCCATAGATCTATCTAATCATACACACTCGGCACCCCTGTGGAACTAGGAGGAACACACCTTGCTCTCTTCACTCTAAAGGAGCTAACCTTGCTCAACTCAACTAGCACACTTTTACAATATAGCCCATGAGTCTATTATATAGATCCCATTCAAACAATAATTAGACACCTAATTACAATAATTAGATCCACATCTCAAGACTAAAATTAGCCTTTCAACATGCAAACAATTGATTTGTTAACTAATTGTTCATGAACTAGCAGTTTTGGAATCGTACAGGCAATCGACGTCAGTCCCTGTCTGCCTAGAGATGACCAACGTCATCCGATCCCCAACCGATGTTGGCAGCTTCCTATTTACACCTGACTGACGTCAGTTGGCCTAACCAATGCTGGTGACTGTGACACTCAACAACCTCCTCTTCCATGTTTGCATTAGTGAAGCTTTTAGCTCCACAACCTAACAATCTCCCACTTAGAGATAAATAGCTGCACTGTACCTATACTTGTACACTGTCTAATTTGTTTCTTGGCTTGTATCCCTCTTCAAGCTCAATCCTAAAGACCAACCACCACACATACTATGGTGCAACACCTGTCATCTAAGTAACCTGCCAAATCTGAAGTACTTGACCCTGCATAACATGAATCCCTGCTGCTGGTCCCTCTCAGATACTTGAGAACCCACTAAACCGCTTTACAGTGCTTCCTTCCCGGATTGACTACAAACTTTTTGACAGCACCCACTACTTGGGAAAACTTAGGGAGTACACATATCCTCAACCTCATCATGTGATTGGGGACCCTGTTCTGTGAACTGTCCATCCATAGGTGTACTACCCTGTTTTGCATCCTGCATTACCTTCACACAATCATCCTATGACAACATTAACATGTGATCTTCCCTGTCTCTAGGATTACTCATGCCAAAGAATTTCACTGCTCCCAAATCCTTCAAGGCAAACCACTGAACTAACCTTACCATTAGCTCAGCAAAACCCTGTATGTCTGAACCTACAACAAGCATACCATCCACATATAGTAATAGGATAATGTCTTGACCATCATCCACCTGGTAAGACAAACACAATGGTTACACTGACATTGACTAAAGCCCTGCTTTATCATCCACCTATCAAAACCTGTACCACTGTCCTACAACTTCCTCAAGACCATATGACCTGGCCTTCCATCTCACATGTCCATTCTCTCTATTCTTTAACCAAGGAATCCATTCATCTCTCAGTGCTTTTCATACCAGCTGGCAACCCTACCAAATCTCCCATTTGGTTTTGCATCCTAGGAATCAAATTCCTTATTCATGCCATGCTCCCACTATTTCCTGGATCCTTCCTACTCTGCAGTGAGCAATGAGTATAAAGAAGAGGAATAAAAAATTTAAGGCTTACTTACCCTTTCAGTCCTCCCCATTGGCATTTGAGACTCCTTGATAGCTTGCTGTCTGCCCAAAATCTATTCCAGTGATCGACCTCAGTCACCACACAGTCTGCATCTGACTGACATCAGTTCCATGCGACTATCCAGGTCATCGATGTTGGTTATCCTACCGACATTGGTCTCCACTTGCCTGACACCACCGACTTTGCCTATCTACATGTGACCAATGTCGATGCCTGTCTATTCGATGCTGGTTCCTCTTGACTGATGCCGGTACCTGTGTTTGCCTGTGAGTGATGAATTTTTACATGTGAGCTTTCTTTAAATCATACCCATGTCCAAACTGCCCTGCTCAGAAGTATCTAGCCCCATCTGCTGATCTGTGTTCATCATCTCCTCCAAAAACACCAAGGCTTTCTAGTTCTTAAGTTTGTTAAATACATCTATCTTCCACTTAAGAACATGCATCTCCTTCTTACTCTTGTGACCAAGCCTACAAAGCCACATCCTTGCAATAGAAGAAGAATCAGTAATATAAGCAAGTAGATAAAGAGTACTTGCTTTCTTACCACATGCTAATTCAAGTGCATCCACTATGAGAGTTCCTGTGCATCTCTCATCACCCAACTTTCTTGAAGAAATTAGCCACATCTTCAAGACTGGGACCTGCATGACCTCCTTCAACACCCATGTGTTGGCCGTCTGCAATTTCAACAACACTTCCCATTTGCCAATACTTTGACAAGGCTCACCAACCCCTCTAATTGGGGCTGCATGGAAAGAGGCAACAGAATCTATAAACCAAGATTCTGCTTTATCCAAGGAACATCCTAGAGCATCCTATGCAACAACACCTGCAACATCTACTTCTTCAGTTCCTTCATGCTGATCTTCTACCAACCAACAATATTTCTTTACCTACACTTTCTTTCCATAACACCGTAATTGACCATTCGTGCTTTTCAATTCCTCCATTCTTAGCTTACTTTCTTCTACCATTGCTATACTCCCACTCAATCAGAAACCCTTGAGAGTGACCTATAATCAAACACAAACCTGCTCCCTATAACCTTAGCTCTGATACCACTTGTCAGGAATCTAGAACAACAAACATGCTCTGATACCACTTGTTAGGAATCTAGAACAACAAACATGCTCTAATTCCACTGTTAGGATCTAGGAATCACAATTGATTACCATGTACAAGCAACTAAATATGCAAAATTTAACCAAAAGTAACAAGTAACTAGAATTCATAAACAACATAGAATATGAGAGATAATACCCAATTGTATTAATACTCTTCCAGAAAGAAATACAATAAAGAAGATGCCATAGTCTTCTTCCTTACACACCTCTAGAGCTCCCACACCTCTAGGGCATAAACAATAAATCTCTTCAAGAGCTCACTCTCTCTCTTATAGTCCCAAAAACAACTCAAGCACAGAGTTGCTATTCACCTTCAACCAGTCAGTATCACTACTACCAGTACCACCAGTCAGTATCACTACTACCAGTACACAAGTACTCCACATACTCCATGACTGAGTACACACCGTAATCCAAGTAAATCTCACCTAATCATGCTCCTTGATATGTTGATGTCACCTTTGATCTTGCTACCTTGTATATCTCCTTTGACCTCGCACACACACACACCTACAAATCAATGATCTTACTTACCACATGTAGATCTCCAAATGTGGCCTTGCACACTTGCTGACCAAGATCCTACACACATGAAGAACCCATCTGATTCTCCAAACCAACACCCCTGTGGATCTCTACCAGATCTTGCTATCTCATAGATCTATCTGATCATACACACTCAGCACCCCTATGGAACTAGGAGGAACACACCTTGCTCTCTTCACTCTAAAGGAGCTAACCTTGCTCAACTCAACTAGCACACTTTTACAATACAGCCCATGAGTCTATTATATAGATCCCATGCAAACAATAATTAGACGCCTAATTACAATAATTAGATCCACAGCTCAAGACTAAAATTAGCCTTTCAACATGCAAACAACCAGTTCGTTAACTAACTATTTGTGAACTAGGAGTTCTAGAACCTCACAGGTGACTGACATCAGTCCCTGTCTGCCTAGAGATGACTGACATCGGCCAATCCCTGACTGATGTCGACAGCTTCCTGTCTACACCTGACCAACAGCAACCTCCCCCTCCATGTTTGCATTAGTGAAGCTTTTAGCTCCACAAGCTAACAAATGCTTCAAAAACTATCCATTAACTAGATATGTCAAATTGTTATCTTAAATATATTTTAAATGGAATGCATTATTACCCAAGATATTAGAAATATGATATGGTCCTATCCATAATGAGGTGAACTTATCATGAATTCCTTTTTTATCATGGGCTTTGTCCCATAGTAGTGCCAAGTTAGAGATCTTGAATGCTTTGAATTCACTCTCTTGTCGAACTATCTCTTGAACACATCCTAATGCTTTTTGAAGTTTTGTAATGCTTTATCCTTACTATGACACTTAGCAACCTCCTCCTCCATGTTTGCATCAGTGAAGCTTTTAGCTCCACAAGCTAACAAATGCTTCAAAAACTATCCATTAACTAGATATGTCAAATTGTTATCTTAAATATATTTTAAATGGAATGCATTATTACCCAAGATATTAGAAATATGATATGGTCCTATCCATAATGAGGTGAACTTACCATGAATTCCTTTTTTATCATGGGCTTTGTCCCATAGTAGTGCCAAGTTAGAGATCTTGAATGCTTTGAATTCACTCTCTTGTCGAACTATCTCTTGAACACATCCTAATGTTTTTTGAAGTTTTGTAATGCTTCATCCTTATTGTGACACTCAGCAACCTCCTCCTCCATGTTTGCATCAGTGAAGCTTTTAGCTCCACAAGCTAACAAATGCTTCAAAAACTATCCATTAACTAGATATGTCAAATTGTTATCTTAAATATATTTTAAATGGAATGCATTATTACCCAAGATATAAGAAATATGATATGGTCCTATCCATAATGAGGTGAACTTATCATGAATTCCTTTTTTATCATGGGGTTTGTCCCATAGTAGTGCCAAGTTAGAGATCTTGAATGCTTTGAATTCACTCTCTTGTTGAACTATCTCTTGAACACATCCTAATGTTTTTTGAGGTTTTGTAATGCTTTATCCTTAGAGTCTTCCATATTGATGATATCCAATAATTTGGACCATGTTTTATTACTGGGCTCCATGTATTCTTGCATAAATTGATACATTGAAATTTTCATCATAATTGGGAATATTAGTTGTTTCCCATAAACTAGTAGTTATATAGAGGCTTTAAGGGCCTATTTTTACATAGTCCAGTTTACCTAGAGTGCATATTTTAATAAAAGATGCCACTCCCTAGGTTTATCTACATCTAACTTCTTGATAGCATCTATGAGGTTCTTGTTGGTTGATTAATCCAATTCATTCCCTTATGGGTAGTGATTAGAGGTTGATCTAATTATAATTTGATTATCATGGGTCCATTTGACGAACTCAACTGATTGAAATGTTGGCCCATTATCACAAACTAAAGAGATAGAGGAGCAAAACCTAGTTGTGATATGTTTTTCAATAAAAATTTTCATGTATTGAGCTCTTGGGTTCTTGGTCATTGTTGCCTTAGTCCATCTAGTGCAATAATCTATAACAGTGAGCACAAACTTATGTCCAGCTAAGGAATTTTGGTTTATAACATCGATGAAGTCTAAACCCCATTGGGCAAATGACCTACCTTTAATTACAAGATATAATGACATTCACGTATATACCTTTATTTTTTCCAAAACTTAGCATTCATGTCACATCCTTACATGTAAGTGAGCATCCTTAAAGACCATCAGCTAGTAATATCCCATTCTAAGTATTTTATGGGCTATAGTATTTATAGATGGATGGTTGTTGCCAATATTTTGATGAAGATTATCTAATATTTCATGAGATTCTCCATGTGAGAAACATCTTAAATAGATACCTTCATAATTATTTCTATAGAGGACTCCTTTCTTGATCATATAATAAGCAGCCTTGAGCCTTAAATCTCTTTTTTTCTCTCTCTTGAGTTCTTGGGGGCATGTTCTAGTGAGTAGAAGAGGTCTACCAAACATAGGTCTACCAAGAATATTGGTATTCAAGTATTATTTAGTTCTTGGGGGCATGTTCTGGTGAGTAAGACCTAAATAATACTTGAATACCAATATTCTTGGTATACCTATGTTTGGTAGACCTCTTCAATGGTGTTACATGGGTCTATTTTAATCATTAATTGAATATTGTCTTGTCGTATAATGATCATGGTAAGTTTGATTTAAATATCATTTTTTTTTAATTTTTCCATCCATTTACCTCTATGCTCTTCAATTCATTTTTTCCCAGTATAAGCTTGACAACAGGATTTGGTCCTATGGCAATGGTCTTATTCCAGAGAATGTAGTGCTTAAACTTCTTAACCACCTTGACAAGAGTGAATATTTGTTTGTCAACCAGGGAGTACTTAAGATTTGTATCTTTCAAATTAATGCTAATAAATTTAATAAGATGCTCACTATATTCCCTTTTTTGCATAAGTACAAAAATAATAGTATGTTTTGAGGTGAATGAGTACAAGAAAAAGTCTTTAGTGAAATTTGGGCTTACCAGTAATGAGGCTTGTGAAATAGCCTTCTTTATGTCCTAGAAGGACTTCTTAGCTTCAGGTGTCTAACCTACTTTGACATTATAATTGAGTATTTTGTTTAGGGGAATCTTTGCAAATCTTGATATAAATTTATTTACAAAATTTATCTTTCTAAAGAAAGATTTGAGCTTCTTTATGCTATTTGGGAACCTTATTTTTGAAATCCCCTGGATCATGTCTAGGTCAATAGTAATCCCATCCTTAGTAATAATGTGTCCTATTATCTTGCCTTTAGTAACACCGAATATAATCTTCTTGGGGTTAATTGATACCCCAAACTTCCTACATATTTTAAAACTAGATCGAAGGTGGTTGATATGATCGACTTTGATCTTAGAGAAAATAGTGAGATCATCCATGTATATAATTATGCACTTACCTATCAATCCCTAGAATTATTGATCTATTTTTCTTTAAAAAGTAGATTTAACATTTCTCAACCCAAAGGGTATTCACTTATATGTATATGTTCCCAATTTCACAATAAATGTTATTTTCATCATATCCTATGATTCAAATAGTACTTGATTATAGCCTGAAAATCCATCCAAAAAAAACATCATTTCAGACCCACTCACATTTTATATTACCTCATCTATGGAGGGTGAATGATAATTCTCCTTCTCTAAAGTTTTATTTAGATTCCTAAAGTTTACGTATAGTCTGATCTTGCCACTCTTTTTCTTGATCAGAATTAGATTAGCCACCCAGGTCAAATGTCTAATAGGAAAAACTATCCTAGAACTTAGTATCTTCTCTACTTATTTTTAAATTAATGGTTCTAATATAGGATTAACTAGCCTATGTCTTTGCCTAAGTGGTTTATGTTTAGGCTTGAGTGGAATCCTATGGGTGATGACTCTAGGATTGAATATCCTTAAGTCATCATAGGTCCATGCAATTAAATATTTATACCTAATAATAAATTCCTTAACCTTTTTCATTTATTATAGTGTGTAGCTTAAGTTGATATTGTCAAAGTGTACATTCCTTTCATCACTAACATTTTTTGAGCTGAGTTCGGATTCATTAACCTTTAGCTCTCTTTGTGATTATGATTGAGGATATGTAAAAAAGGTCCTTTCCAAATCAATCATTCCTAAAGGGAGGTGGTTATCCTTTAGTTGGATAACACCTTATTTATCCAATTCTTCATGGAACTTTTGGTTTCTTTCTTCATCATCAATTATTTAAGATTCAAATTGTCTTAAATTTGTCAAAAATTAGATAATTTGCTATTCATCATCAAACACATAGATTTTTTAACATTGTCTAATACTAAAGGATAAGGTACCAATTCAATGGATAACTTATGGATTTTTGACTCTTGTAAGGGTGCCAAATTCACTGTTGATGTGGCTAGTGAATTGATGGTTCCATTTTGTTCTCTTAGGATAGCTACTATGTTGAAAGCTTCAAATGATTAAATTAGAACTTGGGATATACGCTTATATTTATTTAAATATAAAAATTTTCATTTATATTTATTTCTAACTTGGTTAATAATGAGTTTAAAATCTCTATATACTAGCATTTCTTTGACATTGTTCCTTGAGGGCAAACTGCAATCTTAGAATCAAGGCCTTATATTCTGCTCTATTGTTAGTGCATAGGAATTAGAGCTTGTATGATGCCAAAAATTTATTTTCTTGTGAATTAGCCAACTTGATACTGATGCCTGACCCTTTTTTAGACCTTGGTTTGTCAAAATGGAGGGTCCATAATTGAGAAGGGCCTCAAATTTATTTCAGTGCTTCATATTTTATGGAAATTATATAAATTCCAAGTCTAGGAGATTTATAAGTTACATCTTCATTAGTAGTGTTTTAATCTATAATAGGATGCTTCATCCTTGGCTCTTGATCAATCCTAATCTAGTTGGCTATGCCTCTCTAACTTAGCCAAATATGAGAAAAGTCCACGGAAAGATATCCATTTAGAAAATTTGACCAATATTTGCTCAACAATAACCCATACCCTTTAGGAATATCCAATACCAAGATGTCAATAATCATCTTTACTCTAGATCCTAAGGCAACCTGAATTCTCACATTATTAAGCTCTCCCAATACATTCATTACTATATTATCTAGCTATGACACAATCCTTTCGGATGGATTTGGTGTTTAACCAAGCTTCTGACAAATGGAATTTAGCATTACTATTGATAAAGATCTAGAATTTACCAGACAATTATGTATATTCTTGACAAATGCTCAAATGATTAGTAATAAATAGGTAACCTCAGGCTTGCTCTTGTATATAACATTCATGTTGGATATCTTGAACTTTTCTACAACAAACTTAATTGTGATGGACTTCCATAAGAGCTCTTTCTATTTTGTGATTTATTATAGTTCATGAAGAGTGATGTTGGCCTTAATTTTCTTCATATCCTTAACAATATTGTAGCCTCCTTTATTCTATTACTCTCTATACTAAGGTTGATCTTTCCCTTGAGGGGGAAGAATATTATTGTCAACTTTGGGATTTAGAGGGATAACTATATTATTATGAGTAGAAATAATAAACAACTATTTATTCCTTAGATTATAATTATTCTTATTGAACTATTGGAAGGCTTTCACTTCATCAAAATTATCTTCAAGAACATTATCATTTTCATTAGGGAAGGAATAATCATAGGTCTCAAAGACCATAGTTGAACTAGAAGGGCTAGATTTATGAGGGAGATCTAGAGGATTCATCATTTGATCTTATCTAATCATTTCTCTTTGGAAGATTTCAAAGGCTACACAAAACTCTATACAATATATATATCTATGCTAGGATGTGTTATGGACCCTGCACCAATTGGGCAAAGATATTTCCATGATATTGATTTATGGTAGTTTATTAGACTATTGTTTTGCATTGTTAGTGACCCTATTGAAAGGCCTATTATATATTAGAAAGACATAATTCCATTAATAATTATGATTATTGGTATTACCCATCCTCTTTTAAACATTTAAGAAATCATTACTTAGATTTTAAACCATTCTTTTTATACAATCCAATTTAGCTTTGTTGGAGTCAGAACCCTGAGAAACTACTGCATTAGTTTGAGCCTAGTGTTGATCCTACTGGTGGCTATTCATTTGTTTGATTAATCAAGAATAATCTTATAGGGTTAAAAAAATATCTTGCATGAAATATCCTAATGGATGACATTCATTAAGCTCAAGGTATTCTTGAAATATTTGATATGTTCTTCTACCATCCTCCCACTTGAGGGGGAGAAGGTAAGCAAATAGTTTTTTAGGTTCTTTGGAAGATCATGTTGGTCCCCAAGGATGGTAATGGTGGATATGATCAACCAGGGTTGGGTCATATGATGATTAATAAATGGGAGGTTTATTATAGGGGAAGGTGTTTAGGCTTGACATATCTCAAGGATGATAGGTATGGGTCTAGGCCTCCTATAATTTAACAATGGTGAAACCAAAAGACTAACTTGGGCCCTAGACCTTGTTAATCTCCTAGGTGTCTCTATAATGATGGCCCATTATTTATTAGGAAAACACATAAGTATTCCCTCTATAATTATTGGCCCCTTATATATTGGAAAAAAACACAAGTGTTCCCTCTTAATGCCAAACTTTTCTCTTCTATTGATGTGGGTTTTATGCACACTTCAGAGAGTTTTAAATGAGGTAACCTCAAACATTTTAGGATCTATGTGGAACTAGGTTTTACTATAGGGAATGCTTTTTAGGTATGTGGTTAAAATAACTGGTTGGTGGAATAGAAGGTTGAACCTATGGGTTGATAGCTAGGTTTTATGGATGGATGGTGGATTCTAATAAAAAGGTAAATCACCAGTCAAGTTGGATGGGTGGAGAACTATTCTATGGTGGGAAAATCTCAAAAAAAAATCAAAATGAGGGAAGGGTAAGGTATAAAATAAGGTTATGTGTTTTTGAAAATGAATTTCTAAGGTTGTTTCTTTGGTGGACAAGTATCTCTAGAACCAGTGTTTTTTATTTGTAGCTTTTGCACACTCATGAAGAAACATAGTTATCAATCTAGGATAACATATATAGTATGCTTAATGGTCTCAACTAAAGTTTAGTCTTTTCAGGGCTACTATTTCATACCTTTTCATAAGAGGTTATAATTTGGACCAAGAAGTTATCTAGGGTAGTTGTGGCTCACACCTAAAAGACTATATCAACAAAGATACTTCTACACACCTTGGATTATGAATTAAACTTTTAATAACTATCTAAGTCAATGAAATTGATCAATATTCAATAACTATTGCACATTTAAGATTAATATTCATTAATAAAATAATTATATTCATATGTAGCATTAGTACACATCATAATTATTGAATCAATATAGACAAAGAAACTTCAAATTATTTAACATAGAAAGGGAAGAAGAAAGAACAAACACAATTACATGATAATCATTTTCTTGATCTCTTCTTATATATTCATACAAAACTTTAACACTTTGAAAAGAGGGTTCTATATGTATATAAATAACTTGGGGAAGGGGTTGCCTCATCCTCCAAGTTTTAAACACTTTGATTACATATTAATAGACTATATGATAAGTCTAAGTTACATGTCATAACTTATAGATATTTTTAGATATGCAACATGTGCATGTTGATAAAAATGATTTATTTAATTATAATATAGATGCAACTAGGAATTAACTATTCATTTATAACTATTACATGCAAATTTTTTAAAAATTAGCCTTTATATTTGGGCTAAATTGGTTATTGCTTAATGTTTCTCAAAATTGTCATTGGAACTGTAGTTGTGCTTGTGATTGATGATGTGGTAACTGGATTTGTACTTAATAATGAACTCATTGATTGATATGGAGTTAAAAATGGAGCTAAAGTGTGAGGTGGCATGGATTTAGCTATTATTACTGGTATTATAGGTAAATTCTGTGGAGCAGAACTGGTAGAGGGCATTTGTGCTACTTTCTTCTTGGCATGCAACTCTTGATCATACTTATATGCCTTAGCATGTTATGTATAAATTAAGTTCATGTACAAAATATGTGGCCTAGTCATCCTACCTATTTTTTCCATCATTCTAGTATGTTCTATTTTAGTGGCTTGAAAGCTAACCTGAAAGACTTCTACCTCTATTGCTTTTTTCTTGGCTATGTTCAATTTGGATCAATGTCCTCTAAAATTAGTCCTTGTAAAATCTATTTGAAGCCATAAAAGGATTAATGAATCATATAATCAAATGTAGTTTGAGTTACCAACTTCCCTATATTATCTTGAATTGTTGTCAGTTCAAGCTTAGTAAAAATTTGCTCTGACTACTTCTCTTATTTAACCAACTTGTTAACTAGAGCCTTAGAAGATGATACCTAATATCCAACCTCTTGTGCTCTTATTAAAGATATATTTAATTAATTTGATGCCTCTAGAGGGGTCATCATGTCCAAATGGATAAATGCCTTATTGGGAGTGTACAATACCAATAAATTCAGCTTATTCTCATCTTCCTTAAGAATCTTGAACAATTTGGTTATTGAATTTACATGGGGAGCCAAATTGACTCTCAAATAATGAAGTGAATCCAAAATATCATAAATCCTAAGTGATACATTTTTCACATCCTGTTCAATACCATAGAGGACTTGAATTACCTATTTTTACTCTTTGAGAGTTTCTATCTCTTCTTCAAGCTCTTGTCTATCCATCTTTGTTCCCTCATGTATGGTCAGAATTACCTCAGTATGGGTCTCCATATAGGACTTGAGGTCCTAAATATATGGGGACTAACCATTCTTCTTGTTATATCTCTTAGAAAGGGAATAAACCTCCTCCCTTTCTTCCATGATCCTAATTTTACCAGAGTTATTCTTAATCTTCCTCTTTATAACTCACTAGATTGATGTTGTAGATTTTTTAGATAATGAGCTTACCATTGGAATTTTAGTGATCTTCAGATTATAACTCTTAGAGGATGAAACTCCTAAATCCTTGGCCAAATATTGAAGAGTGATCTTCAAAGGATCTAATGGCTAATAATTCACTTTCACATGATCTTCAGGCTCTGGATCAGTTTTAGAAGAAGTTTTGGGCATTGATGGCCAAATTATTTTAGACTAGTCTATGTTTTCAAATTATGGCATTGGATGCACAACATAGACTGGTTGCTTTCTTGGATCCCTCTTGATTGTCACTACTATGGTTGTGGAGGTTGGTGTTGAAGAAGGTAGAGGTAAACCCAATTATGTAGAGAAGCATCAATTTGGGTGATAGGCTAGCCAATGGTTAGGATGGAGAGAGCTATGGTTGTAGGGATGAACACTAAAGGAAAAGAAGCTATATTAGTGGAGGCTAAAGAAGGTTTGGTGGTACTAGGTAGTTTAGTAGATGGGTGCATAAAAAGGAGACTGAAAAAAGTTCTTGAGTAGGAATGAATGTGTAAATAATTGGTGAAGGGATGGTTGAAAAAATGAGTAATGAAATCAAATGAAAAATGCCTAAAGGGGATGTGAGAAGAGGAACCTTACCAGATGACTCACTAGTGAGAGGTGCCTTGGCTTTTAGTGATTGCAAGATTAAGACCTTGGCATGATGTAACTCTTCCTCATCCACATCTTGCATTGGTTTGAATTCTAATGAAGGTTGTGCCTCTTTGAGTGTTTGTATGGGTGGGGTATATGGTTTATCCCCCTTTGGCTTCCTTTGATAGCACCTTGTTATTATTCTAATTTGTGGAACTATCATCAATTTGGGGAAGAATATGAGGAATTTTGATGGGTGTTAGGGATGTTAAAGCCATTATTTCTTATTCATCAGAAGATTCCAAGGAAATGATATTGATATCTTATCCTTGTGCACTATCCCTTCCTTAAGTTCATTCCTCTATCAACTCTTGCTTAATATTTCTTAGTTTAATAATTGATGATTGAACTAGAAGAATCTATTCCTCTTCTGCTTGTGAAAATAGAAGACACTTATTCTTGATCCTATTGTTTATGTCCTCTGGTAAGTGATGCCTCACCTAACAATTATTATTGTTCCTATGGTTGGTCTTGAGCTATGAGTGGACCTTGGAGATATTTTTCCTCTCCTTCTGGTTGTTGATATGGACTACCACTCTAGAAGTCAGAAGATATCCTTCCTCATGGAGGTGGGATCCTAAATTTTGCATTGTCAAGTGTAAGAGAGGGTTTATCATGTATTACCCTCAATAGGTCCTCACTCAAGCTTATAGTTATTGCCCTTTATTTGACTTCTTCATCATCTTTGGCATTAAAAAATAGAAAATCATGATCAAATGGCTCATGTTTGTAAGTGAGGCCAAGGGTGTTAATATTGTGCTAGACTTTCCCATGAGGTTCCCAATCTCTATGGTGGAGAGTGGGAAATGCATATGATTTCCTATCATTTATAGAATTCCTTATTTTCCTCCTTATGCCTCATCGATGCCATTCCATATTTGGCAGGTAATCTCCTATTTAGATACCTTGTCTGGAAAAAACTTAGGAAACTAAAGAGGATCTACCTTGTGGCCAACAACCATGATGATAATGTAGTTGATATAGAGCCAATAGTCTCCCATATTATTGGAAAGTGTTATAGTGATAATAGGTGAGATTCTAGCCAAAGGTTGGCTATGGATGACCATCTAGATGTTAGAGTAGAGATCTTTTTCAATCTTAACTAAGTTCATACCATATGAGTATGTGTGCATAAAGGAGTAATAATCACGAAATTGGTTCTTGATAACATCTAGGCTGGGATACCATAGGATTCCATTGTGCCTATATACTATCCCCATGACTAAATCTAATAGATAGGACATTATCATATAGAATTTTGCCTCGTGTGGCCTACTATCTTTGTGTAGGATTTATTCTTAATTGTGAGTACCGATTACTTCCCCCAATGCATAGTTGCAATATAAGGTACTTAGAATGCAAAGTTATCTCAAAGAAATTTTTCCACACAAAGACCTCAACAAAATTATAAAGAATAGTCCCCTCAAAGAAATTATTCCACTTTATTTGGCCAAGCGTAAAGAATTGTTTTGGACATTTTGTCTGAAACAAAAGGCCTGAAAACACAAATTCTTATAGACATTTTATTCATAGTATAATCTTAAAGGTCATTTATTTTGATAAAATTATCTTAATAATTTTCTTTAAGGGTCATTATTTATAAAAGTGTCCAATATAAAAGTCTTGAAGGATCACAAATGCTGTTCAAAAGTAAAAATTCCAAAGATAAAATTTATAACAAAAGGTACAAGGGCATAAATTATTTTGGGAAAAATGTTTCCAAAATTTGGATAAGGCATGGATTTATTTTAGGGAAAATGTTCCATGATAATTTTCTTGAAGACCTATTCTTTTGAACTTTTGTTTGAAGCAAAACACTAAGTATGGATTCTTTCACAGAAAGTGGCTGAGTAAAAATCCCAAAGGCATGAATTTTTTCAAACATTTTATCTAAATCAAAAGGTATATGGAAATAATTAAGGGCATAATTCTCTTAGAAATTTTATTCATAGAAAAAATCTTGATGACCTAAATTGTTTTGGGAAAAATGTTCCACAAAAAAGCTAAGTATGAATTATTTTAGGAAAATTATCCCATGGTAATTTCCTAAAGACCAATTTCTCTCAGACATTTTATCCTTGAAAAAAGTATTGAAGACAAATTATTTTAGAGGAAATGTCTAGGTACAAAGCCCACAACAAGTTGTCTAATACAAAAGGCCCAAGGAAAATAGCCTGATGCAAAAGTCTTGAACAAGAAAATTCTTTCAAGGAAATTGTTCTACATTAATTTCCTCAAATACATAATTATATCAACCAATTTGTTTGGGAAAAGTTGATCCAATAGGGTGGTGATAGGTGTGAAAATGTTAAAATTAAACTCAATAATCATCCATTGGGGTCCAAAAATTAATAGTCACACAAATATCTTTGACATTCTTGTGGATGTCAATTGATAGGTGTATACACATCAAAATTGGGCTTCATGAAATAGCCATTTAAGTTCAGATGGTGGATCCAAAAAATCCAATGATCTACATTGCATTGTTCATCTTGATCTAACGGTGTATGATGATTCAAAGGGTTAAAGAGCTCAAGAGGCCATCACATGGTGTAAGTGTGTAAAGCAGTAGATATCCGATAAGATCCCAAGATCAATGTGTGATTTACAAGTGGAATGAACATGTTCAAGTTGATAGAAGATCGATAGATTGCATTTAATCATGTAAATTAGGATCGATGGTGAGTGAGGGTCAAAGAGGTCAATGAATCCTAAGTGAAAATGCATAGGTGACAAGTGGCACAAGTGCATGGGTCCTAATAGAGGATCTATGGATTGTGTTCATTCACATTAGGTGGATGAATGGAGTGAGATGAGTTAAAATATCAATGATTCAAGCTAGTTTTTGATGACTAATCAAATGAAAGCAAGCCCAAGTGACTTAAACAAAGGTCAACAAAGAAATTTTTGATGGGGTAAGGTAAATAAAAGGTATGGAATCAAATTTGATCATGACCAATGTTTTGAAGGACACCACCAAGGTGGACACAAACTTTAACAGTTTCATCTCCAAGACTAGCTGCATGAAAGGGACCCTTATCTACACTATTACATGCCACAATGAACTAATGAAGAGTTGTTAGCACCAAGATAAAGCCCTAATATATTGATCTGATTATTATAACCACATTGATACTAGAACCTATCTGAAAACAACTTGATCCCACTATATCAATTGTCAGGGAGGATCAAAAAGGGAATAATGTAACTTTGCAACCACTTAAAGTGACCCAGATCAATCAAAAGGTATGATTGAGCATATTTTGTAGAGTTATTTGTAACTATGGTAAAAATGGAGTTGTGCTCATTTAATTCATTTTCTCAATGCTAAAATCCCTCTCTCTTGCTCTTCTTTTCTATATATATAACCTTTGAGCTATTATTAAGTATCCCTTGGGATGGTATGACTAGACTCTAATAGAATTTATATTCTACACCTATTAGAGTAATTAATAGAGTATTTTTTATAGTTGTTTACTATTCTATTCTTAGTGTGTGTAATTTTTTGATATGCAAAAGTGGTTATCATCTTCCCTTTACAGGTTCAGGTTCAACTTAAGTGCTAATAAACTTTATTTTAGGTCATCTAGAGTGTATTAAGGTTGATATCTTAGGTGTAGAGTGTATAGTTGAATATACGTGATTTTAATCAAGCCTTACCATTATCTCCCTCCATCCTAAGTCCATCAAACTGACCTTTAGATGAAACACTATTGCTTGGAAATCATTGTAGACATTATATTAGTTCTATTCATAGTCTATTAGTGTGCTAAAGAGTTCAATCTTGAGAGTGGATACTTAAAAACTTGGTGCATCACCTCCTTTAGAGTAGGTTATATTCATGTATTCTCTAATTATTTTCTTATAAGTAATCAGCTGGTATAGATAAGATAATTTCAAGATATATTCAGGGAGCTAGCCCTTAAATCTATAGGCTCATTTCTAATATAGGTACACCCACATACCTAGAAATGTTTCCATGTTTCCCAAATTTGGAAGAGGATTGAATGCCCTCTTTTAGGGTAAAATATTTGGTGAAAATAGTTCTAGCACACCCAGTGGGAGGGACTTTTTATCCTTAAAGATAACTTATCAAGGTGAATTTTGGTCTTGACAACATACTACTCAGCATTTGGTGACTCCATGGTAAATCTAGTTCAAAGAAATTTATTTTATTATAAATGTGCCCTCATAATTCATGGTTTTCACTAGGTCATCCTCTGCTAGAACATCCAATCCTATTTACCCACCCATTTAACCTAAAATTCCTCTTGCAATTTAGTATCCATAGCCTAATCTACCATTTGAATAATGAGTTGAATTTGATAGAGAGGAAGAGGTTAAAGAGGCTGAAGAAGTTGAATATCTTGAAGAAGAAGACATGGCTAGAACTCATGATTTCCCTACCTTCAATAGTAATAATCTAGTTCAACTTATACTATATGATGTCATTCCTCTTAACACCATAAAAGGTGTGCTCACATTAAATGGTAAGAGTCATGTCACACCTAGTGATCACATTAAATATGTATCTAAATTTTTTAGTTTTCAAAATATTTTTCAAGAGAACATTACCATTAGACTCTTTGTCATGTCCCTTAATGGGAAGGCTCTTGATTGGTATAGGAATCTAGAAGGTGAATGCATCATAACATGGGATGAGTTTGGAGAGTTTTTGACTTCCATATTTAGAAATGAAAGTGACCATGCCTCTCTCATACATCAGCTCAACATGATAAAAAGGGGACCTAAATAAATATTGCATGATTTCAATGAAAGATATCAGAAGACTTGGCATAGATTGCCTCCTCCCATGAGACTAGCTACTAGCTTCATGTTCCTTACTTGAAAGCCATTAATACTAAGATTACTATCATGCTTCAATCTATGGGAGGATCTACCCTCCCTAAAACATATGAGCTTGTTATCAAATCTAAAAATAATCTCATCTAAGTTGGAATATTTCCACCTAAAGTGTCTATGCCTCCTTCGTCTCATGCTTCTGCTAGCACTTTGGAAGTGGCTCAAGTTCACAATGCCAACACCAAAAATAAGGTGGCTCTTAGGCATGTAAAAAATAATGTTGATTAAAAAGCAAAGTTCCTAGCCTTAGAGGCTCAAAATAGGCAAGCCAATATGTAACAAGGTACCTATCAAAATCCTTACCCTTATCATCAAAAATATGGTCAAAACTATGGAAGAGAAAGAGGCCAATGGCAACCTAGTCCCAATAGGCCTACTAATGTATACAGTCCTAAGTCTACCACCAATGCAAGGGAGATGGTACCAATTCATACTAATTAAGTGTAGGGAGAAGATTGGAAATAAGAAAAATTCATGGATGTGAATGAGAATGAAGATTAATATATGTTGTCTCAAGGAGTAATTACTATCCTCCTATTAAATAAGGATGAGGTGATGATGCAAGTTAATAAGGATTGACAAACTCAAGGAGGAACATCACCAATTTTATAGTTGAAGACACTTTTATGCTAAATAAAGGATCCTTTATCATATAAAATACAAGGAATAAGAAGAAGGACCTAGGAGGTGGTTGTATCATGCCTACAATCTCATTCAATCCTCCTATAAGGAAATAAGACACAACTACAAGTGTGATAGTTCTAAAAGCTTCTACATCTCCATCAAGTCAAAATATGGTAAGGTCTGATCCTATTCCTCAAGTTCCAAGTAATTATCTACCTATAATATTCCAAGATAAAGTAGGTATGTATTTTTTAAACATTTTAGATTATTTAAAAAAAACTAAAATATCCATTTCTCTTTGGGATGTTCTTATGCCTGGTACAAAAGAACTCTTACAAAAGTAGTTATCTGCCATTCCTGCTAGTGTCTCACCCTTAAATCAAATTCATGGCCATGTTTCTATTGAAAATGATCATATTACCATCATTGAACCATCCATTAGGGTTAATAAACCTCCACCATTATTCCTCTCCCTCATCATAGGTGACAAGTTGGTACATAATTACATAGTTGATAGTGGAGCTTCTACTTCTATCATGCCCAAAGTTGTAGTTGACAAGTTGGGCCTAAAATATGAGCCACATAGAAAAGGGGTAATTAAACTATATGGTACCCATAACAAGACATTAATATTGATAAAAATATTGAATTTTTTCTTGCATGATTGTCCTAGTTTTCCTATATTGCAAGCCATAGTTGTGGTTGATCTCCCAACCCACTTTGCAATCTACCTATCAAGGTAATTCACAACCAAGATAGGTGGTTATCTCTTAGCTGAATGGTATCTATTGAAATTTAAAATAAGGTATGGTCCAAGGTTATAATCATGGCACAAACCCTTGCAAGGTTTCATATTGAGCCTTACATTGAGATAAGTTCCAATCTGAATTGTGTGGCCCATGAAGAAAAGGATTCTATTCTAGATAATGGCACTTACTCTAAGATTAAGGGTATTGTAGATTTGTTTCTTGATGAATATGGTACTAACACTTATGATCATTATCTTTTTCTCTTATGGAGGAAATTGATCTATGAGTATATTGTATACATGAAGGAGTACCAACACCTCCACTTACCAAGGAAGAGGGTAAAGATGATGAGTTACAAAAGATGTTTTTTGATGGTTCAAGAAGTAAATTTGGTGCAGGGGTTGATGTTATGTTGGTATTACCATATAAAAAACAATAGTATGCTTCATATATATTTCATTTCAGTTGTACTTGTAATGTGGTTGAGAATGAAGGTTTAATTCATGGCCTTCAATAGGCAAGGAGAAAAGGAATCAAGAACTTAAAAGTGTATGGAAAAAATGAATTAGTTGTGCATAAGGTGAGGAAAGTGGTTGATGACATGAACCCTTTAATTAATTCATATAGGCATAGGGTCTGGGATTTTATCAAAGACTTCAATGCATTCAATATATAATCAATCCCAAGGGAGCATAATAGTCATGTTGATAGACTAGCTACCATAGGAACTCAATTTGATACTCCAACTACCATAAAGGAAGGAAAATAGTCTCATGTTAAGGTCATTATCATACCTTATATACCTAATAATTAAGTGTCTTTGAAAGTGTTTGATAGTGATAAACACATTGCATGCTTCTTGTAAAATGAGGTTGAGTTTTCTTCAAGGAATCAAAAGAGGCTCCAAGAATAATTAGGTGATCAGATTGTGCAAATAAGAACCAATAAGATACCTAAGGGTTTGGTGAATTTATAAAGTATCTTCAATTAAAATTATCAAAAGAAGAAAGAGAAAGAAGGTATGTCTATAAAAGAGGAGAATTATTAAAGAGTCTTGATCTTCAAGGAAAAACTCCTCAAACTAGGCAAGATATATTCTACATTAGAGAAGTAAGCATTTATTAAGTTGTGTAGAGAGTTTCATGATATCTTTGCTTGGGAATATAAAGAAATCAAAGTATTTGATCCTAGCCTAACCATTGAGTTGGAACCTGGAGTTAAACCAGTTAGATAGAAGCAAAGACCCATCAACACCAAGGTTGAGCAACTCATGAGGTTAGAGCTTACTAAACTCCTTGAATCTGAGATAATATTTCCCATCAAGAATTCAACATGGGTAGTTAACCTTGTGCCTTTTAGAAATAATAATGGGTAGATAAAAATTTATGTAGACTTTGGAGATATTAATAGAGTGTCACTCAAAGATCACTATCTTCTACCCTTAATGGAGTAGATTTTTCAAATGGTTTTAGGTTCTCAACATTTTTCTCTTCTAGATATATATTTAGGCTATAATCAAATTTTAGTCAATGAGGATGACTAGTTTTAGATAACCTTCACTACTAAATTGGGGAATTTTTCTTATAGGAAGATGTCCTTTGGTCTATCCAATGTTGGTGCCACATTTCAAAGAACAATGGACATGGCCTTCAAAGGTTTGATCAATGAGATGATATTGGTTTATCTAGATGATATAACAATGTTTTATAAAGATGCTAATGAACACATGAAACACTTGAGGAAAGTATTTGAAAGATGCAGGCAATATGGAATATCTCTTAATTTAAAGAAGTGAATCTTTATTGTTCATGAAGGTAATCTCTTAGGACATATTATTTCCAAATATGGTTTGACTATTGATCTTGAGAGAATAGAGGCTATTCTAGGCTTATCATTACCCTTGCATAAGAAATATCTTAAAATTTTCATAGGCAAGATAAATTTTGTAAGGAGGCTCATACCCATTTTCGCATCTTTGGTGAAACCTATCACAACTATGCTCAGGAAGAACCAAGTCTTTTCTTGGACCAAAGAGGGTAAGAGAAGTTTTGAAGCCATAAATAAAGAAATTGTAGAAGCTCCTACTCTTGTAAATCCTGATTTTACTAAAGACTTCAACTTGTATTCATTTTCTAACCTTGATACTATCTTAGTCATGTTGATACAAAATAATGATGAGGGTGTGGAGTATCTAATTTCATTCTTTAGTCAAGGTTTAGAAGATTATGAATTCAAGTATACATTTTTGGACTTGTTATTGTAAGAGGATTAAATAAGTTTAGACATATGGTTTCAAATAATAAGATTCATGTTATGATCTCTCACCCTAACACCAAAGAGTTTCTTTTGAGAAAAGATCTCAGTGAAAAGAGGGTAGGGTTGATCATTAAGGTAATGAAATATGATGTTGATATCAAGGTGATAAAATTGATAAGAGGTAAAGGCCTTTATGGACATCTAGCTTCCAATCTTCACGAGTCAAAGGAAGTGGCTCTAGGTAATCATGATTATTATCAACCATTTGGTTCATTGCCTCCTCAAATTTAGACATAGGATGTAATCAAATTTCTTCAAAATGGTGAGTACCCTAGTAGTATGAGTAGATCACAAAGGAGATATTTTATATTGCAATCTATTCCGTTTTGTCTTGTGGATGGTGTGCTTTTTAAGAGGGATATCAATGGTGTGCTATTGAGATGCATTGATAATGACCAATTTGGAGTGTTCTCTGATAAGTTTCATGATGGGACAATAGGAGTTCATTTCTCTCCAAGAACCATAACTACCAAGATCATAAGGGCTAGATATTATTGGCCAAACCTCTTCAAGGATTTCCATGCTTGTGTAAGAAGGTGTGGACAATGTGATTTATTTGTATGAAATCAAAATATTGAAACTCTTCCTTTGAAGCCTATCCAAGTTGATCAACCTTTCATGCAATGGGGTCTTTATTTCATTGGCATGATAAATCCCCCATCAAGTACTGGTCATAAATGGATACTCATAGCAACTAAATATTTTACAAGATGGGTTGAGGTAGTAACATTGAAGGAAGCTAATGAGAATGCTATAATGGATTTATATGAGAGCATCATAACAAGGTTTGACACTCCTACTATTATTTCAAATAATGCTCTTATTTTTATGGGTACTAAGATAGTTGATTGGGTAAATAGTAATGGCATATTCTTGAGCAATTCATACAACTATTACCCTCAAGGTAATGGGTTGGTTGAATCTACTAATAAGAACTTGATCACAATCATCAATAAAACCTTGGATCATAACCAAAGAGCTTGGTACACAAAATTTAAGACAACCTTATGGGATGATAGGATAAATCCCAAGAGGTTAACATGGAATTATCCTTTTGTGCTTGTCTATGGAAGGGAAGCCATGTTTTCTATCTCTCAAGAGTTGCCTGCCTTAGATTTAGCACACCAACTAGAATTGCTTGAGAACACCCCAATGGAGGTGAGATTGATAGAATTAATGGAGTTGTAAGACACTAGAGATAAATCTCGTCAAGCTATGGATCATCACCAAGTACTATTGAAGAGGTATTTTGACAAGAAATCAACTCCAAGATCATTTCAAGAAGGTGACATAGTCTTGAAATGGGATGAATATAGAGAAAAAATAGGAAGGCATACCAAATTTGATATACTATAGAGTGGTCCATATGTCATCATCAAGTGCAAGCAAAGCAACTCTTTTTAGTTATCAAGGATGAATGGAGAAGATCTACCTATGCCTATGAATGGGATACAATTGAAACCCTACTATTGATAACTGAGGGTTAGTCTTTTGAATATTAGGTTAGGTGTGTGTTTCCTTTCTTATTGTGTTCTATCCTAATAAGTGCTTTTAAAGCACATGCATGTTTCTATTTTGTGTCTTATTCTTATTGTTTTCTTTTATTTGGTGCATTATAGAGGCAATTTTTATGTCAAGCTTATATACATGTGACTCCATAGCCCAATGGATATGATTAGATAATTAGTCATGGTATATCAAGCATGCCACCCTTGGGAAATCATAAAAAATGTTGACCATTTTTATCACAGGCCAAAATGGGTCAACCCCCTATAGTCAAAACTTTGTATAGGGGATTTTTTATAATGTCATGGGTTATGTTATAGCTCTTTGATGTCATTTCATATGCCATTCTAGCTTTGGTCATAATCTAGCTTGGTTCTTGTGTCATTTGGTGTCATAAAAGGTTATTTTAGAGTCATATATGCAAGTGGTAGGTTTTCATGGTGTCGAGCAATTGCAAGAACAAGCCTAAAAAAGCCCAAGTTTACACTCAGGAAATATTTCAACTTTTGGCTATGTTAGAGCATTCAGAGTTCTCTTAGAGAAATTATTCCACACAAAATATGTAACAAAAGTAAAAGGCATAATTCCCTCAGAGAAATTATTCCACTTTATTTAGCCAAGCATCAAGAATTATTTCAGACATTTTATCTAAAATAAAAATCCCAAAGACAAATTCTTAGGGACATTTTATTCGTAGTAAAATCCTGAAGGTTATTTATTTTAGAAAAATTGTCTAAACAATTTTCTTGAATGGTCATTATTCAACAAAGTGTCCTATACAAAAGTTTTGAAGGGTCACAAATGTCATTCAAAAGAAAAAAACATGAAGATAAAATTTATAACAAAAGGTACAAGGGCATGCATTATTTCAAGAAAAATGTTTCCCAAATTTGGCTAAGACATGGATTTCCTTTAGGGAAAATGTTCCATGATAATTTCCTAAAGATCTAATTCTTTCAGAGTTTTTGTTCAAAGTAAAAGACTAAGTATGAATTATTTTGAGGAAAGTGGTTGAGTATAAATCCCAAAGGCATGAATTCTTTAGGACATTTTATTTGAATCAAAAGGTATATAGAAAGAGCTAAGGACATAATTATCTCAGACTTTTTATCTTCAATAAAAATCCTAATGACCTAAATTATTTTAGGAAAATGTTTCACAAAAAAGCTAAGTTTTAATTCTTTTGGGAAAATTGTCCCATAATAATTTACTTGAAGACCAATTTCTCTCAAAAATTTGGTCCATGACAAAAGTCTTGAAGACCAATTATTTCATATGAAATGTCTTGGCATAAATACCATAACAAGTGTCCCTATACAAAAGGCCCGAGGAAAATAACCTGATGAAAAAGTCCCAAACAAGCAAATACTTTCAAGGAAAATTTTCCACAATAATTTCCCTGAAGACATAATTACATCAAACAATTTGTTTTGGTAAAGTTGATCTAGCAGGGTGGTGATAGGTGTGTAAACATCAAAATTAAGCTCATTAGTCATCCATTAGGATTCAAAGATTAACAATCACATAGACATCTTTGATGTTCCCATGGATGTCAATTGACAAGTGCACATACATCAAAATTGGGCCTCATGAAATAACCATTTGAGTTTAAATGGTTGTTCTAGACAAATCCAATGGTCCATATTGCATTGTTAATCTTGATTCAATAATGCAAGATGATTCAAAGGGTTAAAGAGCTTGAGAGGCCACCACATGGTGTAAGCACATAAAGTAGTAGACTAACAACAAGATCCTAAGATTAATGTGTGATTGATAAGGAGCATGAACATGTTCAAGCTAATAGAAGATCGATGGATCACATTTAATCATACAAATAAAGATCAATGGAAAGTGGTGGTCAAAGAGGTCAACAAACCCTAAGTGCAAATGCATAGGTGAAAAGTGGCACAAGTGTATGGGTCCTGGTAGAGGATCTAGGAATTAAATTCATTTGCATTAGGTATATCAACAAAGTGAAATGAGTCAAAAGATCAATGATCCAAGCTAGTTTTTTATGGCCAATCAAATAAAGGCAAGCCTAGGTGACTTAGATAAAGGTCAATAAATCAAATTTTGAAGGGGAAAGGTAAATAAAAGGCATGGAGCCAAGTTTGAGCATGGTCTAATTCAAACCAGTGCCAACATTTTTAAAGATACCATCAAGGTAGACATGTAGACTTCAATGGTTTCATCTTTGGGACCAACTACATGAAAGGGACCCTTCTCTCCACCATTGCATGCCATGGAAAACTAGTGAAGAGCAGTTAGCACCAGGACAAAGCCTTAATAGATTGATCTAATTATTCTAGCTGCATTGATGTTGGAACCTAGCTTAGAACAATTTGATCCTACCATTACAGCCATGAAGGAGGATCAGGGAGGGAATAATATAACTGTGTAACCACTTGAAGTGACCCAAATCAATCAAAAGGTATAAATGAGAATATTTTGTAGAGGCAATTGTAACTATGGTACAAATGGATTTGTGTTCATTTGATTCCTTTTTTGAGCACCAAAATCCCTCTATCTTGATCTCTTTTTCTATAAATATAGGCTTTGAGATATTATTGAGTATCCCTGAGGTTGGTACAACTAGAATCTATTAGAATTTGTATTCTACACCTCTTAGAGTAATGAATAGAGTATTTTTTATAGTTATTTAATAATCTATGCTTAGTGTGTGTATTTATTTGATATAAAAAATTGGTTTTCATCTTCCCTTTATAGGTTCAAGTACAACCTAAGTGCTAATAAGTTTTCTTGTAGGTCATCTAGAGTGTCTTAAGGTTGATATCTTAGGTGTAGAGTGGATAGTTGAATATAAGTGATTTAAATCAAGCCTTACCCTCATCGCCCTCTAACCTAAGTCCATCAAACCAACCTATAGGTGAAACACTATTGCTTAGAACTCACTGTAGATATTGCATTAGTTCTATTCATAGTCAATTAGTGTGATAAGTAGTTAAATCTTGAGAGTGGATCCTTGAAAATTTAGTACATCACCTCCTTTAGATTAGGTTCTATTCATGCACTCTCTAAATATTTTCCTATAAGTAATTAGTTGGTATAGATAAGATAATTTAAAGATACATTTAGGGAGCTAGCCCTTAAATCTAGAGGCTCATTTCTAATATAGGCACACACACATACCTAGAAATATTCCCATGTTGCCTAAATTTGGAAGAGGCTTGAATGCCCTCTTCTAGGGTGTAAGATTTGGTAACAATAGTAACTATAGTACATAAATAAAATTTAATATATGGAATAGGTAGACTAAAATACCTATTAAATACATCCCCTGAGATATAAGCAATGACTATGTTGTTATCGATGTAGTGGAGGTAATTATTATCTATTATTCTACCCTCAAATAAGAGGCCTCACAGTAAGTCTATGCATGGCATAACCTATGACTTAGCAGTTGCATAATGTAGGGCCTATAATTTGAATAGAAGTAGGTCCTTTACTAATTGTTTATCCTTAGCTAAATTATCTTCTTCCAATGCAAAGGAATCCACATTATCTAAGACTTCCCATAAGGTTGAGTAATTGGGATAGTAGCCATCAAATATAGTCACATAAAAAACTATGTCTAAATAAAATATGAAATCCTTGATGGAGAACTTGAAGGTGTCGAGGTTCCTTTATATGACTTGGATGCTGATGCCATGATGATTTGGTGGATGCTGGTATGCTTCAAGATTTTTAAAATGGCATGTACTAAATTGAATTATGTGAATTATAAATCACTCTACTCATAATTAGGGATTTTGAGATTGTTGAAAGTTGAATTTTACTTAAGCTCTTGAAAATTTAATGATGTGAACTTGGCTAGGGGATTGATGTTAATAGATTTTTGTACTCATTTCTAGTCCATGCACCATTAATCACCAATGTTTATGAGCTCATAACCTTTATTCAATTCAAATTCAACCACCCTATTTTAGTGTACATACCATGTAGGATGCCTTGTCATTTAGGGTGTCATGGTGTTACCTTTCTTCTTTTACCATTTGTCATTATGTGGTCTAGTCAATGGAATTCAAACTTTACCTTTGGGCCAAAAGACCGTGATACGTAGAATGTTCTTTGGATGGATTGGTTTCAAAATATTTTATCCCAATGTTTATGAAATAATAGTTATCAAAGACTAAGTACTCTTTAATAAGATTATGGCTTGGGTAGAAGTAATTACATAGAAATTTATCGAAGAGAAAGCTTCCAATGAAAAGTCTCTGAAACAAAGCTTCCTATGTGAAAGTTCCCAATGAAAAGTCTCTAAAGAGAAACTTCCTGAAGAAAAGCTACCAACCAAATACTTTTTAAAATAAAGTTGCCTAAGTAAATCTTTTAAAGAGAAAGTTTTCAAAGACTAAACTTGCCCAAGACAAAGTCCCCAAAGTAAAGTTCCTGATGAAAAATATTTTGATGAGAATCCCTTTGATAGAAATTTTAAGAAGTTTTTGAAACAATAGTTGCTGACTTTCAAACCTTTTGGAATAAAGCTAATATAAATACCTATCATTCAAGTAAATTATTTCTACCTTTCCATTAATATATTGGTTTTAATAAGTGATTTTAAATGGAAATAATTATACCTCAACGTGATTAAATGTTCAAAGTAATAAGTTTTTATAGATAATATTAACCATCATAACTCTTAGAAACATATAGACACTTACATAAAATGTTCATACTCTCTAAAACAAAGGGGGTCCCCACTTTTCAAACAAAAAAATAGGGTGGGGTGTGTTGAATACAACAAGTTGTACATTCCATTAATAGCTTATCTCAGTTTAATAAATTTAGTATATGGTAGATATGAGTTTAACATTTAATTAGATTGTAGATATGCTATTCACCCTTGTGCCCTATCATTTCTATATTATTAACCCTATATACCCCAAGATGATCCACACCCTTCAAAATTTAGGGTTAAACATTTATTGAACCTAATATTTGAACATAAAACCTTAGGTAAACTAGGGTTTTTTATTTCTTTTCTTGTTGTTGATCCCTAATTATCATAAAATATGTGCAACATGAATTACTCTCTAGAATTTGTATGCCTCTCCTACCTGGTCCTCATTTCAATATTTAGAACATTTAAAAATGACAAAGAGGAGTCTATTACCCTTTCCAATCCTAAGAAGGATGAAAAATCTCATCCCTCTAACTAGGCTTATGTTATCCCCTATTTAAATGGTAAGGTAGACCATCCTATTATAAAAAAATTAGGTAATCATAAAATCATTCCAACATCCCTTGATGGTACATGTATAGATGTTCAACCTAAAATACCTAGGGCTTGTGCTTATGAATCCATAAAATATATAATTACCAATATGAGAAAGTTATTACATGATTTACAAAATTAGATTATTCTATTACAAAAACCTAAGCATATTATATTATCTAAGACACTGAAAAGATAATTTACATCGTAACCTGAGTCCCTAGATTCATTACTCAGTGGTTAATAGAGTACAAGACTATATCTCCCCCTCATCCTATCAAGGTTGATATGATTTGAACTCTACCTAAAGGATATGATATAAATTCTTATTGTGATTATCATTAAAGACCAAATCATTTTATAAACCATTGTCTTACCTTGAAGCACAAGATCCAAGAACTTATCGATGACCAAAAGCTTACATTTGAGGATCCTCCAAAGGAACTAGGTTAAAAACAACTCAAAAAAGTATCCACACCAAAAATATTTGACAATCAAATTATTCATGGGTGTTGATTATTTTTGGCATAACTATATTTATCCTACACAAAAAAAACTAGTAATATAATTCTTTTTTGGCAACTCAGTTTTAACCTACAAAACTTGCAAATAAGGCCACTTAGAAAGAATCTTTGGGAAAAATAATAATGAAAATTTATTTTGGTCATAAAATGTTTCAAACATGGGTTTAGGTTATGCCTACCACATATCCATATATATTTACACTGGGAACTCTTTGTCTATGCCAAATGGAAGCAAAAAGATGATCTAAATCATCAAGGTATTTCCTTTCCTCATGAAGGAAAATTAATACATATTTCAAATGATATAATTACTTATTATACTACACATGCAAAATGTGAGGAGGAAGATACCATGTACATTTTTAATCTATCAAATCATGATGAAAATAATGTAAAATATCCTAATTAAGGTTGTGAGACACCAAGTGAAGGAGGCACCTCTGACCATCCATTGGATGGGACATAGATGGTCTCTCAAAATGTTTCAAAAATACCAAAAAAATAAAAAAAAACTTTAAAAAATCCATTTTTTTTTTGGCACCTACATGTTCTATTGGCTCCTTGGCATCTATGTGTTAGTTTCATGTTGAGGGCTAGCATATTAGTTACCACTACATACACATCTACATGGATACACATATACATGATTTTATGTACTTATGGGTGTTGGTATTTACCTTTAATCATGTCACTAGGACATTGGGGGAAACCATCTTCTATGATCTTGATACTTCTAGGTTATATAATTCTATGGTCACATTACATTATCATGTTTGGGTTATTATGTACTTACACATGCCTTATCCATGATTATATATTATACAAGGTAATTTATATGATATACACTTGAAATTTTTTACTAACACATTTGATGTGTGAGTTACTATGACATGTTTATGCTAGTTTCTTATGCTTTTCTTTTATGCACTGCCTTGAGTGTTTTGTCTTACTTGCTTGAGAATTTGAATATCCTATGTTGTATGTGGCCCTTATGCCTATGTTTTCCTTTTTAGAAATTTTAATATGTCATTACTTATTTTATGGGCATTTGAATATGTCATTCCTTTATTTTTGGACATTTGACTAAGTCATGTCCATTTGATTTTATGGCATTTGAACATGCCACTTATTTGTGGTCTCTTAAGACCTTTGTTTATTGACTTGATTTTGAGTGCTCTTATGTGTGTGATTTTTTACTTATTTAGCTTATATTGTTACTATCTGTACATTTCCATGATATTTATAATGCATATTAGGCATAAATGTGATCACATTGGTTATATGTGATTTAATGATACATTTACCTATGCACATTTTTTTACATGCTACATAGTTCAGTCATAAAATATACAGATATACGATTATCTTCTTCCTTTGAGGTGAGATAAATACTAGGTACTATTTTTTCCTCACCTAAAATGGGGGCATGTAATGTTGACATGGCTTCCACATTTTTAAAATTATTAAATTCAGTGGGGGCATGCTTTAGAAACATGTTATTCACACCTTTTTCACTAGACAACATACCCAAATTATAGTGGAAGCATGTTTTGTAAATATGTACTCCACATTGGTATTTATATTAGTGTTTATATTTATCCATATATAGTGGGGGAATGTTATGGTAACATGATACTCACACTTGTTTAAATTAGATAGAACACACAATTATATGATTCAGATACACATTTGTGGAAAAATAGCATTGTTATACATTGTTTTAGCATGAGACATATCTAAGGTGCCTATGTTATGCAACATGTGCCTAATATTGTAAAATCCAAATAAATTTTAGATTTCAAATCTCTTCTATGGACTATTATCATAACACATACTGATACCCTATAAGCTTTTATAGACTTTATCAATCCAATCTACTATAGTAATTGGTTCACCTTTTGGTACAATCAAGGTGATCAAATAACACAATATTTAAAAGTTTTTAGGTTGGGCCTAATTTTATTATCCAACCTCACCATGTTATAAGTATCATTGGGTTGCACGATTGAGCTAATCTCAACTACCAGGTGAAAACTCACATTTACTCCAAAGCTGGGGACATCTGACTTCTAATCTCTCTCTATATCTCCTTGGAATATGCAATATAAAGATTTATCTATACTTTTCTTGATCTCAATTTTATATCCTTACATAGATAAGTATTTTCAAATTAATATTCTAATAGGAAAGGTGGTTACATTGACAAATAGGTGTACTCATAAACCTTTCTCTTTCAATTTCAATCTATTTCAAAAACATTAAATTTAAGATCATATGCATTGATTATATATTGTAATATTCCCTTAGTTGTAGGTCAGTCGCCATCAAATCACTCAAGTTCAACTCAAGCAAAGAAAAGGTGTGCATACACACTCAGGTACTTATTCCTTTCCTTTAAACTAGATTTTTCATTACTAGATTAAAGGGGAGATAAATGTAGATAATATTTTGTGATTATATAACACCTCAATCTTGTATACTTGCCAAATTTAGATCTTAGTTATTCCTTTAAGTTCTACACTCTCCTTACTTCTACAAGCCTCACATCTACTCTATCTTGTGCCCCTTCACCTATCTCTTAGTTTGACTAGTCTTATAATGATGACATAGATATTGTATCTTAAATATAATGCTTAAAATATATTTATCTTAAACCTTTAAATTTTTTGAGCCTGTACCTATTTTGCTACTCTCTAGACACTAACATCTAGGATAGACAATAACATCAATGTTATTATCCTACATGTTACTGTACTACCTTGATAAAAGTGTCTAGTACCCTAAAGTCATCTTATTTTCAATGAAATGTATCCCAATGATTGGAATAAGTAATTTAATGTGAGTTATCTCTTGATGGGATTGGTATAAATATAATATCAACCCTCCTCACCTAGCACAAACCTATATTCAATTCAAAAGAGTATTCAAGAAGTACTTCAATTATCAAAATCTTTCATATTCTACCCTATTATAATATAAGTCAAAGGAACAACCCAAATAAATGTCTAAAGTACTGAAGAGCAATCATAAGGTCTTATTTTCCAAGTTAAAAGCTAAGTCACTATTGTACTTGCTTTACACATATTGCATGATTCACACACAAGCCAACACATAGTGATATCTACATGAGTATGAGGCCCTCTTCTAGAGTATTATATATGTAGGTAGAGACACTTAATATCAACTTAATTAGGGTTATATTGACATTGTGTTCCCACTAACCCATTTTTCCTAAGGTCACATTGAAGATATAAATCTAAGGTTTTACCATTTCATAAGGAGCAGCTATCCATGACACAAATTTGAATGCACCAGAGTGAAGGTGAAGTAAAACCTATAATAAAATAGGTGGTTACACCATATTTAATTAAATATTATATAAATTAAACTTGTATCTAACCTAAATAGTAGCATCAACATAACCATCTTGGGTTGACGTTAGTGTTTAAATCTCTAAAAATGTCAAATCTAAAATCTGATGATTGTTCCATAAATATATTCTATCTTATTCCTACCTATTCAAAATCCATTACCTGTATTAGCATCAAAACCAAAGAAGAACCTTTTTTTATTTCATTATATATATATAGTTTAGTTATACTTTCCATTAATAGCTTCTCTTAAATTAATAAATTCAATGTATGATATACCTAGGTTTAACATTTAATTATACTATTGTAGATTTAATATTCACCATTGTGCCCTATAATTTATATATTATTAACCTTATCTACCCCATGAGGATATAAAACCTATAAAATTTAGGGTTAAACACAAATCCAAAACCACCCAATAAAATTGCACTTCAACAAACCTAGGTGTTTCAATGAATTTCAGCTTATATTTCAAGAAAGGAAGAAGAAGAAACTAGATAAGGGTATGGTTGAAAAACCTATTTTATTATGTGAATATTGAATTAGATGATTATAAAGAACTCATATTTGGCTTGGGAGGATGACATAAAAATAAGACAACACTAAAGCAAATGGTTGGTTAGATAGATAACTGGGTAGATTGCCTAGCGCTAGCTAGATCCTAGAAGCAAGATCTTCCTTAGGGGCTATCATTCCACATGTTTTAAATAATTAAGTTTATAAAATAGGAGATAAAGTACTTGCATCAATAATAAAAAGGTATTGGAATTGAACATAAGAAGTGATTGATAAATAAATAGATTAAAATGACTAATATAACAAATACTAATGCTAAACAGATCAAGTGTGGTTCAAAAAATAGGTTGGGGGTCTATGAACAGGAAAATACAAACAACATTAGATGTGGTTGAGGGTAAGTGGATGAAAATAGATTGATATTATTTCCTACCATAGTGACCATTGGTGGTTAGTGTGATCATCAATGGCTGAGGCAACCATTGGTAGTTGGACAAATCACCGATAGTCGAGATGACTATTGATAGTTACTATGTGTTAGCTTGGGTTGATAAAAAGATCTGATTACTAAGATCATAGAAGGTAATTACAAGAATTTGTCTTGTACTAGCTTAATTATGAAATAAAAATAAAGTAATTAAATAATGAAAAATTAACACTTAGCTTGTAGAAGGTTTTTTGAATGAATAGTTGAGGTGGTTAGCTCATTGATAGAATCTAACATGATTTTGGTAGAGTAATGGTGCTTAGATGTCATCCAAGGGGTGATGATAAGTTGGATCTCTATCATGATGGTTTTATCACTATATTTTTAGAATAAATGACCTATAATGAAGGCTCTAGATGCAAAATATCTTGAAGTCATGGATGCAAAATCTCTTAGTTGTCATGGATCCCTTTTCACCTCCTGCTCCTCTCTTCTTATAAGCAAGGAAGGAGAGGTGCAAAAAGATGTTAACTAGGATTTATATTTATAAATAATGCATGTAATGGATTTCACATGGATTTAGATGAGATAATTATAAAAAATCAAGGTAGAGTTAAGGATGAGTTAAGTTGCTTTAGATGGTAGAACCTGATCATCGATGATCAAGGTGATTGTTGATGGTCACCCTAACCATTTATGGTCAAGGGTCAAAGGTAGGGTTAATTAAAAGGTGGGTTTTAACTACAAGTTTAATCAACCTAGGATAGATGGGTTAACTTTAGTTAAGGGTCAAGAAGGTCAAGTTGGGGCCCAAAGGGGTCCTAGGGTGGTACATGGGAGTTATGATATTTAGAACCATTATGTGCAGAATTTTGGTGTCTACATTTTGCTCCTTTTTGTTATGTAGCTTGAATCAACAAGCTAAAAAACAAAAATGGATTATGGATCAAAGGTTAGGTTGTCTCAAGTATGGAAGGAGGTGTTCCCCTCAAACTAGGATTCAATGAGGTAAAATAGAATCAAGTATAAGTTTGATAAGTGGTGAAGGTGATGATGATGATGATGGACATCATGAAGTTGGATGATAGGTTGGGAACTAAAGTGTAAACACACACATAAATTATAACAAAAAGGTGTGATAGCCAAGATCACATATAGACTAGGTTGCCATAGCTGGTAAAAATAAAGGTCGATACTAGAAGGACAAGTGACAAGTGGACTGCATGATCACATTTAGGCATGGTGGCTAGGAACACTCATAAATGCAAGTCTCTTAGGCAAAGTTTATGTTTTAGTGGGTATCCAAGGTAGGAATTACTCCTGATGAAAACAAAAACTAGTTAAGTATCATTGGTATCTAAAGTAGGAAGTGCTCCTGAGAAGACACAAGTGGGTTTGGTAGGCATGAGGTAGCACTAGTTAAAAAAGTGTTCAACATGGTAATGTTGTCAATGTAATAAAAGTACCATAAAAAATTCATCACAAAATGCATGTGAGTTAGGCCAAATTAGACCAAGGGTGAGGTAATGAGATGGTTAGGGTGGGTGGAGAAGGTAGTCTCCATGGTGGGTAAGTGATTGGGCTCTATTTAAAAGGGTGATTTCTTGAGGTAGGAGCACAAAAGAGGTCATCCTAATCATTGATGATCAAGATACCTAAGGGTGACCATCGACAGTCACCCTGATCATCGATGGTTAGGAAAAAACCCTAAAAATGTTGTGGTCAAAAGTGAAACCACTTGTCTTTTTTCTCATTGTAACTATTTGACATTGAGCTTTGGTTATTTTGTCATTTTGGGAAAACTTGGTGGAAAGTGATTATTGAGCGATTGTTGAGGTGGATTGACCGATAAGACTGAGTGGATCAAGTGTTGGAGGGTGATTGAGTCAAGATGCAACATAGATGTGAATTATGATGGGTAGGGGGTCCCCAAATTCCTCTTTGATGGTAGTCATGGAATGAGGTAAGGTTTGCTATTCAAATTGGTAGATTGGTTATCAAATGGTAAAAGCATTTGATTGTGTTATCATGTGTTTTGTTGGGATGGGTGTGTGGATGCCCTAGTTAGGTTGTGTATGTATTTGGATAAAATAGGTAGGTAATTACCAAATTAGGGAGCGTAGGTGAGTTATGGGTAGGTTTGGGGTAGGATGGGAACAGTTGATAGAAAAATGGTAGTTTTTAGCTAGTTTTAGGTGGGTTAGGATTTTTGGGGATTTATACCATGGTCACATACAATGACCATTGGCAGTCATCTCGATCATCAATAATCAATAACCATCAACAAAAAGGGGTGCCTAACCATTGATGGTCATCTTGACCATCAATGGTCAAGTTGAATAGGAAGAGGGATAAGATTAAGTGTTAATGAAATTAATAGGTTTTGAGAGGTCAATAGTTGGTTTGAGTTACAAGTAGCATTGGTAAGGGTTGGATGGGTAAGATTGATGGGTGTGAATGTGAATTTAAAATTTGATGGGTTTAAATATTAAGTTTGGTAGGTAGGATTTGAATAAATGGTCAAATGGGTAAGGTGAGGTAGGTTGAGGGCACTTAATTTATAGGAAATAATAGTATAGGTGACTAAGATTATTGATATTAATTATTTGTAGGCATGAGAGTAGATTTAGATGTGTGATTAGGTACCATGTATCTTTGTAGAGGTTCACCGAGGGATGACCCTAGCAGATTGGGCCCATATGGAGAAGGTTGGTCTGGGAATGATGTGACACTACTAGCATGTGTCACATAATGCATATTTGATCATGGCCCTCATTGAGAGATGGGATCTGACCATGAACACCTTCCTTCTACTGACTAGTGAGATGACTATCTTACTAGAGGATGTACATAAGATCACTTAGTTTCCCCTACAAGGTGATCCGATATACCATATTAAGTAGGAGGAATGTAATGAGCATCTAGATCTACTATATAAAGATGGCCATGATTGTTTTTGGTGGCATGATGGGGGTTTTAGCTACTCCACATTGTATTAGAGGGTGATAGGTGAGAGGAGACTGATGATGATGATGGTAGTGTCATGCTTTTCCATTCTTGACTCAAGTAGTGAGAGGTTACCATACTTATTACTAGGGGGTGTTGGTTGAGATGTTATTAGGGATATAGTTTTTAGATGGCTACCTATGATTTTTGTGTAGATATATAAAGAGATGTGGGGTTTTAGAGCTCACAAAAGGTACAAAATTAGTGTCAGTCTTATTCTACACTATTGGGCTTACAAGCACATCTGAGTGCTAAGGATAATAGGGCTATCATGGATGGGATATGCTCATATAGATTTCTCAATGGGTTATATGAGGTGGAGAGCCAACTTTTCCATGTCAAGAGTAGGTGGAGGGGTTCAGGATGTAGATTGGTTTAGGGGTGCATTGACTAATTTGGTTATTGGTGATGTTATTTAGAGATCATATGTTTAGTTTCTAGTATGGGATGGCTACAAGAAGTAGAATCCATTTTTGTAGAGTTATAGGTAGATATTCGATAGGTAAGATGGGGAGGTAGAGCTCATCCCATTTGATAGGGTTTGAAGATAGTTCAACCTAGTTTAGGGTATCCTAGACCCATTCCCTAGATACAGGTGTGAGGATGCATAGATTTTATTACTTGAGCCACATCTAATACTGACTTTACTTGATCATGAGGAGATGCTAGTGAGGCTAATGATTGATGATGCAAGTTTTCTTGATGGGTACCCTACATGGTATCAGGCTCTATATGTAGCAATAGATTTTAGTGGAGATGATGGTGGTAGGAGGTAGATGGATGTGGACCTAGCTGGTAGAGTTTAATGGGCATAGGTTCAAGGAGGTTCCCTAGATGCACATGTAAGAGAAACACTAGCCACTATACAAGCATAGGTTACAACTTTACCAGGTTAGGTAGCTACATTACAAGGTTAGGTGGTGACACTTATAGGCGATAGGGGTCAGGATTGAACTTCACTAGCCTTAGTTACCCAGGAGAGAGACTCCTTGAGGTAGATGGGAGGAGGGACTGTAATACCTATAGGACCACTAGGAACCATCCCCATGGCTTGATACTTGGCCATAGTGAAGGAGTTATGGTATTATGAGGCTATAGTCCTAAGATGGTGTCTTGATGATCCTTGATGGGGTGAGTATAGAGCTAGTTTGGCAAGTGGTGCCAACATGGTGACACTAGGTCAATGGGTAACTTATGTAGGTGGATAGATAGGTACTTTAGGGGGATAAACACTAGGACTTAGTGGTGCTCTAGGAGATAGTGGTACCCTAGGGGCGTAGTCATGATATAGTTCAAATATGTTGTATATCATTTTGATACTGGCCTATAAGCTGAAGTGGTGAGATGTACATTTTGAGAGAGAGAGACATGTATATTTGTTGTATATATTATGATGTTAGATGTATGATTTATATATATGATCCTTGTTTATTGCTCATGGGTTATGGTTTTATTTAATGTTAGTGAGATTATGTTATATTGATTATGCTCATGATGATATCTATGATGTGATGATGCTACAATGACTATAATATATTGATTATGTTCATGATGATATCTAATGGAGTCACTTAGCTAGGCATGTGATGGATTTTATTTATGATGATGATGATGAATATGTTATTTATGATATGATGTTTATGCTAAAATTAAATAAGTATATGCTTCCTTGTTTGGATTTAGACATGTGAAAATGGTTGATTGCTTTATTGTTCATGAATGTTCATGTGATGTTTGATTATGCCATGATGATGGGTATGTTAATAATGTATGGCTTTTGACACATGTTGATATAATGTTATGGGTATGCTTATTTTTATGTTGTTTAAGGTAAAACACATGAGGTAAGTTAAGTAACAACACTAGATGTGAGAACAAAGAATATAATCAAGAGATAAATGTCTTAGTGAAAATATCAACTAGTCATGACAAGATAGAAAGAGGGCATGATGCTTCTTCTTTGGTAAGGACTAATATAAACCTAAATTTGGATTGGCTTAAGGAACATAAGCCCTTTTAATGCTTCACACTAGCATTCATTCATTGGTTAAAGAGGTGTCTTGATCACATAATGTCAAGTGAGCTAAAAAATCCGTTGCTTATAGCGTATGAAGGGGAGATGGATGAAAATTGAAAATTTGTTGTGAGACTAGCAAGCCTCTTCTGTAGGTTTCCAAAGAGTTAGTATAAATAAGTCTATGTCATACAAAGTGTAAACTAATCAATGTGGGAAGTATACTCATGAGATATGATTGAAAATTTCAAGATTATTTTGATTTTGATTTTGTTTGATAATGGGTGTTTTGCTTATTTATTATTACTTGGGAGTTGGGGACGCTGATCGATACATGAAACTTTCAATAAATTACTTGTTTAACAAATTCTTTACTCAACCATACTTTAAGGGAGTGGTCTAATTTTTTATGCTTTATTTAATGCTTTTGATATCTATCCTTCAAGGGAGCAATACACCTTACTTTGAGTAATTTTGAATATGTTTTCAATAGATGTCCTTCAAGGGAGTAGTCTATGAATGATAGGAAGGAACCTTAATTGCTATTGGTTTGGATTTGGATTTTTTGCTTTGTTTGATTTTACTTGACATAGCCTTGCTTATATAGTCTTAAGGTTTCAACTTTATGAAGGTAAAACTAAAAGCACAAGAAGTTTTATTGGGTGTAAAGAGGTCTAGGTGACAATGACCATGGGAATCCATCCTTGTGAAAAGGGGAAATAAGTACCATGAGAATTAAGCCATGGGTAGAGCTAAGGTACCCATCATTCAAGATTAGGCTATGATTGTGATGGATAATCAAATGATTCAAATTTAATCAATTGGTCTTAAAATGAGGAGATGAATGTGGTTTTGAAAGCAAGGGATGAGCTTAAGTTATTAAAAGGTGAGTTTGATTCTTTTTTAACAAAAAAAAGAATGTAAATGCAAAGCTTTGAGGGGATCAGGTCTTAGATTTCCCTCAAGAGAGGATAATTGATAAGCTCTTGATCCATACTTATGAGTTTTGATATAAGTTCCAAGCCAATTGAAAGCAAACTTACCCTACTTGATTTTATCCATATTGGTGATATGTTGATTTTAATATAGGATGAGGTCTCAAATGTTAAATTCTCTCACTCTAAGGTGTTTTTATAGGCAAATTTGAAGTTATCTTGATAGACATGAAGATGGCTGAGGGTAGCTAAATGATGTTCATCAAGTAGCTTAAGTTGGGCTAAACAATGTCGATGATAATCATCTTTGGAAATGAGTTCCTACAAACATATGCAAAGAGATGGGATTTGGACTTTGAGAGGCAAGATTGCCTTTAATCCAAACATAAGAGAGAATGGGGTATCACCTATAGGGGTTTTATTGCTAGTATAATATGCCCATAAGGTGAAGAGGATATACAAATGCCAATCTTGACCAGATGTATTGACCATTTTAGTGAGCATGTTGTTGAGGGTTTTTTTAGAGGATTTTGCTTGTCCATTAAATTGAGGGTGATAGAATGAGGAGAAACTTAAGTTAATACTAAATGCATCATAGAGACCCTAGACTTACTTGTTATTAAAATATTTACCATTGTCTATGATAATTTTGTGAGGAACATCAAAATGGCAGATGATGTGATGGTTGATAAAGTTGACAATCTTTTCTGCTTTGGTCAAGACTAAAGGAATAGCCTCCACCCGTTTGGTAAAATATTCAATCACAGTGATGATAAAATGGTGTCACTTCAAAGAATTTGGGTTAATTCCACTAATAAGGTCCAGACCCCATTATGAGAAGGGCAACAATTTAGTGGATATGTAAAGACTATGGCTAGGTGCATGATGTAAATTGGCATGTTTTTGTAACTTAACACAATTTTTCACATAGTAAAAATAGTCATGGTTAAGGCTAGGATAGTAATATCCAAGGTGAAGGATGCATTTAGCTATAGTGAGGCCACTAAAGTGTCCCCCATAGATTCTATAATACATTTCCATGATAGCATGAGAGGCTTCGTGACTGTGTAGGCAACAAAAGATGAGACCATCAAAGCCTGAATTATAAATAATTCCACCCATAATGGTGTAACATGAGGTACCCTAGATAAACACTCTTCAAGAATTCCTAGAAATACTAGAAGGAATGATGGAAAGGTTGAGATAGTCGAAGGTCTACTGATACAAAAGGTCAGGTTAGGTCTCTTCCACATTGAAGATGGTGGGAGAATTAGTTTTGACATAGGAAGGCTGGGTAAGTCTATGTATATCAACATATAGATTAGATTCATAAGGCACATATAGGATCTGAGAGGTGAGGGAAGCCATGGTGTCAAAAAACTTGTTAGTAGATCATAAGGTTGACTGGATGTGGTAATATTCAAATGATGTTAAGAGTTCATCAACTAATTATTTGAAATATTATAAAACATCATTCTTACATTGATAAAATCCATTTATTTGATTAACCATAAGATAGGATTCACCAAAGATGTGGATTATTTTGACTCCTAAGGGTAACGTAGTTTGAAAGCCTATGACTAGGGCTTCATACTCAACCATATCATTGGTACATTCAAATTCAAGTTTGAAAGACAAAGGAAGAGGTTCACCATCAAAGGGAATAAGGATGGTGTTGGCTCCCCCACCATATTAACATTTTAATCCATAAAATAACATGGTGACTTGATAGGTGAATTCTTCCTAAGAGAGGGTTATGATAGAATCATCAAGAAACTCAAGAGGAGGAGATTGGTTGTCTGCTAATGGTGATTTGGCTAATTGGTTGGCAATGACTTACCCTTTCATTAACTTTTTTGAAATAACTCAAGGTCAAACTATGATAAAAGAATGAACCACTTGGCCATACATTGGTTTTGGTATGGCTTGGAGTGCATGTACTTGAGTGGGCCAGTATTGGTTATGACATAGGTTTTATGGTTGAGAAGGTAGTGGTGAAGTTTGGTGGCCATAAAGACTAAAGATAGGCAAAGTTTCTCAGTATGGGTGTATCAATTATATTATTATACAAGTGTGTGATTGATGTAGTAGATGGCTTGCTCTTTATGTTGTTCATCCTCATGAGAAAGCATTTCCCCTAGGGAGTGGTTAGTGGTGGAGATATAAAGGTAGAAAGGTTGGTTATCCTTGGGAGGGGTGAGGATAGGTGGATACAAAAGGTACTTTTTGACTAAATCAAAGGCCTTTTGATAGTCATCATTTCACTTAAAAGATAAATCCTTCTTCAGAAGGTAGTAGAAGGGTTGACATCGATCTGAGAGTTAGAAGATGAAGTGATAGATGGATTAGAGCTTCCCCTAAAAATTATAGAGTTGATTGAGGTTAATTTGAGGAATCATGTCGAGGATGGATTTGATTTTGGCTAGATCAACTCTGATTCCCCAAAGGGAAATGATAAAGCCAAGGAGATTTCCTGACAAGACCCAAAAAATGCACTTCTTGGGGTTAAGGTAGACATGGTAATGGATGAGGCACTTGAAGATAATCTTAAGAAAGGCTAAATGATCCTTTAGATATTTAGATTTCCTAAGAAGGTCATCCATATACTCTTCAATAATCTAATGGATAAGGTCATGGAAAATGTAGGTCATAACATGTTGGTAGGTTATACCAGCATTCTTTAATCTAAAAGGCATGAATCTGTAATAGAAGGTCCTCATGGGGTGATAAAGGTGGTTTTGTGTTGATATTCAGGGACAATTAGGATTTGATTGTATCTTGAGAATCCATCCATGAGAGATTACATCTCATGGCTAGTTGTAAGATCAACTAGCTGGTCGATGCTCAGTAGAGGGAAGTCATCTTTGGGGAAAGAAAGGTTAAGGTCATGAAATTACACACAAATGTGTAGTCCCCCTATGGTTTTGGTGATAGGCATGACATTTGATACCCATTAGGGATAGTCAATAGGTTTAATGAAATTAATAGATAAGAGACATTGGAGCTTTTTTTTAATGAGAAGGGCTATGTGAGGGTGCATTCATCAAATTTTTTTCTTGATAGGATTGACATCATGGTTGGTGACTATGTTATGAGTGGCAATGGTGGGTTTAAATATAGGCATGTCACTATAAGAGCAAGCAAATTTTATGCTATGATCTTGTAAGAAAGAGGGGAAGTCTTGAAGTTCCTTGAAATTTAGTGATTGGCCAATTTTGAAAATTTAGGGGTTATCTGGAGTGCCCAAGTTGATATCTATGGTGGATTTGTTCAACATGGTCAAAGTCTTAAGAGAAAGGATTTATGGATGAAGAAATCCAGTGTACCAAGGTAGGTGAGAATGGAATCATCATCATAACATTGAATAATGTTAATAGTAGGAGAGTCATTTCCTATCATCTTAGGATGGGTCATAGGGATGGTTATAGTTTTCCCTCCTTTTGATAAGTCAAGCGTCTGAGGCTGATCATGTTAATAAAAAAAAGTTAGATGGGATGATGTCATCCTCCTCACACTTAGGTGGAGAAGAGATTGGTGAGTAAGGGTTGTCTTCTTTAGCAATGGTGGTGGTAGGTGGTTTGGTTTTCCTCTTGTTGGGTAGAATGCAACTAAGGCCATGTTTCTCATGATGCTTTTTGGTTTCAATGTAAATAACCTTATGTGGGCCATGCTTATATCATCCGAGACCAAATCCCTTCAAATCACACTTGTGAAGGTATGTCTTAATAAAGCTTGGGTTGTCCAAATAGAAGAAGCTAGAGGTGAATGGTCAAGGTGAAGAGGAGGTGGTAGAAGCATCCAATGGTTTATCAAATCCCCCATAGATGAAATGGGTTTGATAGTGTGAAGTTCCAAAGGGATTAATGGCTCTGATATTAGGGTCATACTCAGGTTGATGGTTAAGTTTCCCATACTCTTGAGTAGGGAAAGCATCAAGGGTGAGAAGGTGATATTCCCCCATTAAAAGGCATTAGAATGTGGATTCCAAGTGATCTATGGTGGGGATTTGATCATAAAGGATGGATGAGCTAGTAGATGCCTTATTATTAGAAGAAGATATGGGTTCATCCTTCATGGTTGAGGGTTTGTATTTGGTTGATGAGGGTGTGCTAGATGGAGGTAGGAGAACATCATTGGGTTGATAATTCATGTTACATGATGAAAAGGGGCTTAGGTTAGCTTGTATAATGACAACCTAGCCTTTGTGTTTAAATTTAATGCAATGGTGAAAGGTAAAAGATACATAACCCATGGAGTGGATCTAAGGTCATCCCATCAAAACAATATAATAGAATTTTCCTTCCACTACATAGAAGAGCTTTGGGAGTGTATGAGGTCTTAAATGGATATGAAGGATAATAGTTCCTATAGTGGTGTCTATGGTGTCATTAAAGGATCAAAGGACTACCAAGGTTTCAAAAATGACATTATTTGGTGGTTTGAGTTGACCATAGGCATGGGAGGAGATAATGTTAATACTATCTCCTTCATCAATCATCACCCATTTGATTCAGGTTTCAACTAGTGATAAAAAGAGGGGGATATAGGTCATTTAGATGGATAAAAGGTTTTTCTAAATCCTTAAAGGTGACAAGGTTATAAATTTAGAGAGCACCAATAAAGGCTGCTAGAGGTTGAGGGTCTTTAGGTTAGAACTCTACTAATTTTAATGCCTCTATAATTACTTGGTGATGATGAGGTGAAGTAAAAATTAACTCATATAGGATCATATTCATTAGGGTTTGGTGAAGTTGTTTGAGAACCACTCTCTTGATTGATTCAGAGGGGTTGGATTGAGAGGTACCCAAGATAGATACCTTGGGTTTAGTTGAGGGTGCTTGATTTTGGATTGGTTAGGAGGTAGAAGATGGGTATGTCCATGGGATGGACACCTTATCCTTCCCCTTATCCTTTTGTTGAGTGTGTGATCTGGTGACCATATGGATAGTATGGATAGAGGTAAAAGTTGGGGTAGGAGATGCATTTGGTTCATCATCACTCTAAGGTGAGAGTGGGGGAGTAGATAGGTGTTGGGTAGAGGTTATTATTGGTTGTATTGGTAGTGGGATTATAGGAGGTTCATTTTTAATAGATCATTCTCATCATAAATCTGATGGATTATGGTTTAGAGAGCTTTGTAGGTCTCTATATCATGCCTTGGTGTCCTATGATAGGAGCACATGTGGTAGTCATTATACCATAAATGTTTTAGACTTAGAGGGTCAAATGGTCTGATGGGAGGTAAGGTCAAACAAGAAGCTTGTCGTAACCTTTGGAAAATGGTTAAGTAAGGTTCAAATAAAGGTGGAGAGGGTTTACAAGTTTTAGTCTTGGTTGGTGGGGTGGAAGTTTTTTTTGAAGTAGGCTTGATTATAGAAGGTTTGGATAAGGTGGTGCTCTTAGTTGATGGTTTTGATTTTGGTAAGGTGGAGGTTGATAAAGTAGAGGTAGGAGGTTTTAGGGTAGGTATCTTGGTTATTGATGGTTTGGTGAAAATATGTGTGCTAGAAAGTAAATGTGTTGGTGTGACCAGTAATAGTGGTTGGGCTTTGGTTAAGACAATTTGCTTCCTAATCAAAGTGGAGGGAGGAGGCCCAAAAATAGAAGGTAAGGTTGAAGGAGGTAGAAGTTTGGATCTCTAGTATTTTATTGTTTTTACCTCCTTAGTTGATTTGTTTTGGTGTTTGTTTGATGGGTTTGGTGGGGTTAATTCCACTTTCAAAGATGGATGATTAAGGTTCTACGTAGGGAAGATGCCAAGGTTTTTTTTTGGTTTGATTGTAGTGATAGAGGGTGATTTGGTTTCTTGAGATTTGGATACTTGGGATGGTTGAGAAATGGCTGGGTTGGTAGAGGTTTTCATTGGTTTGATTGATAAGATAGGGGTTTGGATGATAGAAGTGGTGGGTTGATCTACCAAAGGTATGGTTGGAGGTTTTTGTTTAGTGATATAAGGGAGCCCCAATTTTTCTCAAAAGGTGGCTCAATCCACATCAGGTTTGGAGATAAATTCCAACCTCTAAACTAGTTTAGAGAAAGGTTTATAGACTAGTCTAGATCCCTAGGTGGTGGACTCAAAGAATAAGCCCATATGTTGAGAAAGGGGAATGGTGACTTCATCCTTTTACTCAATCAAAGCATGAAAGGATTGGATGGATGGTTCCTCTATGAGAGGTGAATAAATGGTGGTTTCCTCTTTGGGAATGATCTCCAAAGGGGAAGGGATTTGTTCAGTAGTTGAGGGAGAATGTAGAGTGGTGGTGGTTGCTTACTCTGGTATGTCAATTAAAGAAGGGGTTGATGGCTCCATGAATTAAATAATTAGAGAAAGAGAAAGGGGTATTTCCTTGGTTTGGGTCTACAAAAGAGGAAAAGGTAACTCCACTACCTTAATAAGTGGAGAGGGTGAAGAACAAGTAGATTGGGTGGTACATTCTTTAGCAATGAGTGTGTCAAGAACCATATTGATGGTATGGGCATCATGAGAACACTCAACTTTGTTGCTCTTATTTTTGGTAGGTGCATGATTGGGAAAAATATATTTGAAAATATCAAGGGCTTGGTTTAGAGGTGCATTGGGGTTGTCTAACATAAGCTCCCCCTTGTCAATGAGAGATTGGACAATGCTTTTGAAGGTATTACACCTACTAATGTCATGCCTAACTACTCAGTGAAAAGAGTATAAGTATTTATTGTTATACAAGTTAGGAATATGATGAGAAGAATCAAATTGTTGAGGGGATTTTATAAGAGGATGATGTATGATATTAGCCTCCAAAAACTTCTCTAGGATTGAAGCATAAAATTCCCCAAGTAGAGTAAATTGCTTTTGATTGTTTCAGTTTTGGTTCTTCATGTTTTTTTTGAGGAGTTAGAAGAGTTTGGTTAATTGATAGATGGTGGAGAAGTGGATTTAATGATAACCACATTTTTAGTTCCCTTGTTTTTGGTCCTGGCATTGGTTTGGTTGCTTGGTTTAGAGGAAGAGGCTTCATTAGTTTTGTGGGTAGAGTTTTTGTTTTTTAACTTTAACTTTCCTTCATTGATGGATCTATTTTATAGATTACGTGCCATGGTAAAAACTTTGTTAAAGGCTATAAAACTTTAAACATGCAATGTAGAAGAGATGTGTTTGGCACATGTTCGAGCAAAAATTTCTATTAGTTTGGGTTGGGGTAAAGAGAAGGAAATTTGATTGATTAGGCTTCTCCAATGGGACACAAAATTAGCAATAGATTCATCATCAAATTGTTGGATAGAGTAAAGGTTAGTGATGGATAATTTCTTAGTGATTTTTATTAAAAAGTGATCTAAGAAAGTTTTGGCCAACTAGGTGAAGGAGAAGAGAGAGTGTTTGGCTATGGCACTATACCAATCCAATGCCAGACTAGATAGGGACATAGGGAAGGTATGAAGGAGGGAATCATCATAGGCATTAAAATAACATGCATGCCTAAATTTTCTAAGGTACTATTGGGGATCCTCCTTACTTTGAAATTTGGAAAACTTAAGAAGTTCCCATTGGGGAGGATATGGTCTAGTAGGGATAGATGGGTGAATGGGTTCGTTACAGATCTAGTCATATGATAAGATGTTATGAGAGCTAGAGATGGATGACTCTAAGGTAGTCATTTTATCCATGATCATTTTCATTAGATTTATTTAGGGTTGTGCATTTATAAGGTTGTAAGGTGAATACTGTTCTGGGGTTAGGTGACATATTGATAATTGGTTGGAGGTTGAGAAGCTACCACATATTGGTATGTGGACATAGGTGGTTAGGTGGATTTTTTGTAGGGTTAGGTGGATATAGGTGGTTGGGTAGTGGGTATAGGTACATTCCCTTTTGGGTTAGGGATGTAACCTAGGTTTGGTATAATAGACATCTATTGGGTAGGAGTAGTGGTTAGGTTGGTGATCAAAGGAAGGGTAGTGACCTTTGTGCTAATTAGTGGTAAGGTAGAAAGTATAGGTACCACAAGATTTTAAAGTGGGGTAGTGGTTGGTGGATTAGAGGTAATTGAAGTAAGGTTGGCAATGATAGTTGTAGGTACTCCCATGGTGAGGGGAATATAAGTGGCTAGTGGTTATGTTTATCATAAGGTAGAGGAGTTGTTGGTGGGGGTGGAATGTACAAGGGTGTTTGTAGGTTGGGTATATTGGTTTTCCATAATAGTATCAAAGGGATTATTGGTAGATGAATAATCTTAGGTAATAAATGGTTGGGTAGTGACTATGGAAATAAAAGTGTTTCCCATAAGGTGGGAAGTCATGCCATAAGGTGGGTTCACAAGTAGAACTGAAGTAGGGGTATGGTGAGGCATGGTGGTAAGATAATGCTGAAGGGCCACATGATTTTTATCTAATAAGGTAGTAAAGTCTACATCTCCTTGAGGAACTACTTGAGGGAAAGAAGGACTTCTTGAAGGGTGAAGAGAATCTTTTAGTTTAGAGATGTAATCCATGGGTGAGGAGGTAGATGAGGCTGATTGGTTTGGTGATGGGTTCTATTCTTCTAGGCTCTTTCACTGCTAACAAGATAGAACTATACAAGATAAGGGAAAGAGAATACAAGAAAAATCTCACCATTCAAATAGAGAGAATATAATAAAAGAGAAAGGAAATCAAACACACACTAAAAAGTATGTTAAGTCCTAGAGTTATTTTTAGTCTCTCTTTTGGCTTATGCCTTAATATTTGTAAGAAATTATGTGATTGAAATTGGATTGTAGAGTGGGTAGTATGAAATAAATCTATGGTTGGTTTCAGGTTGTGTTTAGGCTTTCAAAAGGATATGTATTGGAAATTAATATGTGGCTTGGTGTTGGGGCCAACCTCTTCACTTCACACACTGCAATGATAAGGGTGTCAGGTGCTTAACCAATATATACTAATTTACAGAGTTTATACTCAACCAAAGAGCTGAGTTGGTTCTCTCCTTGGTAATGACCTCCAAGTAGGATTATTGAGAAAGGGTAAGGTGAATTCTAGGTGATGAAATCCTAGTTGGGCCTTATATCAAGTTGTTTGATCTTTGATTGATGAAGATGATTTGGTTTGTGTGTGTGATACAAGTGATGCTATGATTAAATTACTTTGATTTAATTTAACTAAGTGAGCTAAAATTGCAAGCAAATAATGTATACAGTTAATTTTAAGCCTAAAAGAAACTTTGATTTTGTTTATGAGCACAAAATATGGAGAAAATCATATAGATGCAAAAAAAAAGAAACCCAAGTAGAGACTCAAGCATCTCATTGGGTTTGCCATAATGTTTCAGTGAATTTTAGCTTATATTTAAAGAAATGAAGAAGAAGAAACTAGATATGGTTATGGTTTAAAAACCTATTTGATTGTGCATGCATTAAATTAGATGATTATGAAGAACTTCTTTTTGGCTTGGGAGGGTGACCTATAAATAAGACAATGCTAAATAAAATGGTTGGTTAGATAGATAACTAGGTAGATTGCCTAGCACTAGCTAGATCCCATAAGTAAGATCTTCCTCTAGTGCTATCAATCCACACATTTTAAAGAATTAAGTTTAGAAAATAGAAGATAAATTAATTGCATTAATAATCAAAAGGTATTGAAATTGAACACAATAAGTGCTTGATAAAGAAATAGACTAAAATGACTAATATATCAATAAGCAAGTCAGTACTGATGCTAAAAAGATCAAATGTGGTTTAGAAAATAGGTTGGGGGTCTGTGAATAGGTAGACAAAAATAAAATTGGACTTGGTTCAGGGTAAGTGGGTGAAAATAACTTATTGTTATTTCCTACCATAGTGACCATCAGTAGTTGGTATGACCATTAGTGGTTGAGGTGACCATTGGTGGTTGAGGTAACTATCGGCATTTAGACAGATCATCAGTGATTGAGATGATCATCAATAGTTACTATGTATTGGTTTGGGTTGATAAAAAGCTTTGATTGATGGGACCATATAATGTAATTTTGAGAAGTTAGCTTATCTAAGTTGATTACAAAATACAAATAAAGTAATTGAATAATGAAAAACAAATACTTAGATTGCAAAAGGTTGGTCAGATGAATGGTTGAGGTGGTTGGCTTGTTGCTAGAGTTTGATGTGATTAAAATAGAGTAACAATGTTTAGATATCATTTGAGGGGTGATAAAAAGTCAAATCTCTATTATGATGGCTAGATCATTAGATTTATAGAAGAATTGACCTACAAAGAAGGCTCTAGATGTAAAATCTCTTGAAGTCATGGATGCAAAAGTTCTTGATTTTTGTAGATCCCTTTTCACCTCTTGTTCCTCTCTTCTTATAGGCAAGGAAGGAGAGGTGCAACAAGATGTTAACTAGGATTTCTAATTATAAATCATGCATACAATGGCTCACACATGGATTTAGATAAGCTAATTAAAAAAATCAAGGTAGAGTTAAGGATGAGTTAAGTTGATTTAGATGGTCAAATCTCACTGTTGGCAGTCAAGGTGATCATCGATGGTCATCCTGACCATCAATGGTTAGGGGTCAAAGCCAGGGTTGGTTAAAAGGTGAATTTTAGCCAATAAATCAATTAACGTAGGCTAGATAGGTTAGGTTGAGTTAGGGGTCAAGAAGGTCAATGTGGGGCCCAAGGGGGTCCTAAGGTGGTTCAGGGGAGTTGTAACATTCAGAACTATTGTGTGTAAATTTTTAGTGTCTACACTAGGCTCTCATAGTTTTACTAGTTGATATATGGTTTTTGACCAAATATTTATTTTTTACACTTTATATATTTAGTTTCCCATTAATAAGTTTGAAGTGCTATATATTCCATGTGGACAACATGATTTTGGTAAAAAAGTAGCATTACCAAGTGGTTTAGGGATCAAATCACATTTACCAATACTTTTAATCAAAAAATTTATAGGGAACTTTATCAAAGAAAAGAAATGATATTTTTATAATAGGGATTTTTATTAAAGTGGTGGTATTCAAAACTAGGGGAAAGAAAATTATTTTTAAAAAAAATGAAAAGGGGTGATTTTTTTTCAAAAAATTGTAAAGATGGGGGATGTTTTTTATGCTAACAACGGGTATTTTATTTTCCTCTTAAACAAAGTTTTGATTTTTTTCCATATTTTGAAAATTTGAAATTTCAAGCATTGTATATTTCCATTTTTTAGTAAAATAAAACACATGGAAATAATAAAAAAACTCAAAATGTGATTCTTAAATCTCATCCACAACATTTGGTATTAGCAATGCCTCTAGTTCACATTTATGGGTCATCTTATTGTGCTTCAATTATTTCATCCATAGCCTAATATAGTTATAATAATATTTTTTGGGTCATCATCCATATAAATCATTAGGAAAAAATAAGGAAAATAATTTCATTGAACCTTACCTCCATTACCCATTTGTAACAATTATTAGGTATAAATCCTAATATGTGGAATATTTGAGTATATAGGGAAGTTATGCCCGCAACAAGGATTTTGACTTAGTAAGTGACATTGATTAGAAAAATCCTTATCATATATTCTCCTTATACCACATAACACTTTTATCTCATGTACATTAACATCTCTTTCACTTACTAATGGGTATAAAAAAATTATTAAATTTTTTCATGTACTGATAAGTATATAAGAAAGTAACACATATTGACTTGGTATATTGGACTGATGGTATATAGAAAATGGAACCTATTTTGAGTGATAAGGAACCAATCTATATCCTTTTATTAGATTGTTCACAATGGATGGATCTAGACCAAGATTTATTATGTTAAACACTCAAATTATTCGAGGTGACAACTATGCAACATTTAATACTAAGGGAAAAACACATCTGTAATATGAAGAAATATGGCTAGTGTTGATATCTCCTTGATCTAACACGAAATGATGTTGATAAATAATATAAATTCAACAAATCCAGCCATATGGAAAATTTTATAATCATCTTTTAAGTCTTGAATGAGTTATATCCTCATATCTAAAATGCCTCTTCAATAAAGGAGTCTTTTGGATAGGCTCGAAACTATCTAAAATAAAAAAAATATCATATTATACATATATAAATCCACTACATTATCTCAAATTGAACCCAGAATAAAAAATGGAATCTTTCCTATGTAGGTTTATAAATTTATGGGCATGGTTGCATGCATTAGGTGAAATAGTGACACATGAATCTTTGGTAACATATTATCCTAATATTATTACCCCTTACATAAATTTTTTTGTGACCACATGGAACGTCATAGGACAAAAATTGAAATTATAAGAGTTAGTGAATATGTTACAATAAGAGGAAGCAATGAAAACTACAAATGAATCATATGAAGAACATGTGCTTATATTGCATCAGAAGGGGAAGAAGCCCATTAAATTTTTAAAATAATTCCCTAAGTAGAGCAATATAAAAAATCAATAAGGGAATAAACCCTGATCCAAAAAAATATGTCAAATTTGTGGAAAAATAAGAGATGATTTGAAACATTATTGGTACAAGGCATTCACATGTGGATCATCTAGTCATAATTCCATTTCACAGAATTTACCACAAGAAAATAAAAACAATAATCATCAAAATTCCAATGGAAACAAAATCCTTCCAAATCATAGTAGCATAGGAATGTTATAACATAAAATGATTCTTCAGATGATTATAATGTATTTTCCACTAAGACACATGAGGATAAAACTTCTCTCAATTTAGTCTAGTATGTGGATTCTAGTGACAAGACACATGACCTGTAGGAAGGAATGGTTTTACACATTGAAACAAACAACATCAGGTGGAAATGTATCTCTTAAAGATGATACATACTACATATTTCAATTCTGTGTGATATTTATTTATAGCTTAGACATAAAAAGTGTGCAATCAAAGATGTCATGTATGTCCCATGACTCACTAAAAACTTGTTGTCTATCAACTAGATATTAGATCACAACCTAAAGTTTGAAATTGATCACGAAGGTGGTCAAATGTTTTACCTAATCAAAAATAATTATAGAGGCTCCACATTAGTTGTGAGATATGTTGATGTGGAATGAACGTTGTAGCCTCTAACATTTTGGGATCTCTATGGAAAGAAGTTCCACTTTGGGGCATGAGTTTTAGGTATGTGGTTAAAATAACTAGGTGGTGGAATAATAGGCTAAGCTTGCAAGTTGTTTAACTAGGTTTGTGGATGGATGTATGAAATCTAATATAAAGTAACCACTAAATGATTTGGATGGATGAAAATTTACTCTATGGTGGATACATATTGAATAAAACTTAAAAAGAGGGGAATGGCAAGGAAAAAAAAAGGCTGTGTTCTTTAAAGGTCACTTCTAATATTGTTTCTTTGGTGGACAAGTATCTCCAAGACTAAAGTTTACTACTTGTAGCTATTGCACACTCACAAACAAACATGATTATCAATATCAAAAAATAATTATAGGAAGCCTAATGATCTCAACTAAATATTTATCTCCTTAGAGTTTTTATTACACCCTTATTTAAGAGATTATAGCATGGACCAGAAAGTTTTCTAGAGTAGCTATAACATGTGCCTAGATGACTATACCAAAGGAAATACTCCTACACACCTCAGATTATCAACTTAATCTATATTAATTGATTAAACCAATGAAATTTCCCAATCCTCAATAGTTTTAACACATTTAAGATCAATATTCATCAATTAACACAATCAAATTCATTTGTAGCAGTAACACACTTCAAAATTATTGAGTTGATAAAGATAAACAAACCTAAAATTTCAATAACACACAAAAGGAAGAAGAAAGAATAAACATAGTTGGATGATAATTAATCACTTGATTTCTTCTTGTATATCGATCACAACTTTAAACCTTTAAACAAAGGGTTTTACATGTATTTAAATGACTTGGGGAAGGGGTCACCTCATCCTCCAAGTGTAGTAAAACTTTGGTTTACATTAAAATAACTAGAAGCTAAGTTCTAGTTCAATATGAAACCTTATGTTAAAACTTATAGATTATATCAGTCATACATGTGTGCATGCTAGCCAAAATAATTTAATTAATTATAACATAATTATAATAAGTTTTTATTAGCCATAAATAATCATTACATGCAAAATTATACAAAATTAGCCTTTGACTGAGGCTAACTTGTTTCTTGCTTGGCACTACTTGTTATTGTTACTAGAGCTAAACTCATGACTAGAGTTAAACTAGTGGTTTCAGTAGATGTAGTAATTAGAGTTATGGCCAGAGACAAATTGGTAGCTTGAACTGAAGTGGTAGGTGGAGAAAATACACTTGTTAAGCTAGTAGGGATTGAAGTTTTAATTAGTGTTATAACTAGCACCTTAGGTGGAGTCTAAGTTGAACTAGTAGTCAGTGTCGAAGTAGACATCTTCTTGGCCTCAATCTCCTAAAAATGTTTGTAACATCTGGCATGTTGTGCCCATAGTATTCTCATATCTAGGAGAGGAATTATTTTCACCCTATCTTCTTATGGCATTAACCTTGTATGTTCAATTTTGGGAGCTTGGAAGCCTACTTGAAAGACTTCTACTTTAGTTGCTTCTTCCTTATTGAGCTCAATTTTGCCTCAATATCTTCTAAAGTCAGTCCTTGTAAAATCTTCTTAAAATTATCCAAAGCTTATTATATCATTTGGTCAAAAATAAACTAGGACACCAACTTACTAGTGATATCCAATGTTTGTGTCAATTCTAGCTCATTCAAAATTTGCACTGTGTACTTCTCTTATTTTGTGATCTTAGTAACTAAATCATCAAAAAAATTACCCATTATTTGGCCTCTTGGGTCCTATGACCACTAGATTTAGTACATTTTTTTCCTCTAGTGGTGTCATTAAATTAAAATGGTCTTAATTTTTTTTGTTATTGTGGTTTCATGGGGAGCCAATTATGCTTTAAAATAATGAATGGTATCTAAAATTTCATACAACATCAATGCTACAGTTTGAACAACTTGTTCTATCCTAGAGGGAATGTGGATTACTAGTTACTATTCCCAGAGGATCTCTAGCTCTTGTTGTAATTTTTTTCATGCCCATTTTATTCCCTCATAATGGCTAGCATTGCTCTAGTGTGGGTCTCCATGTATGACATAAAGTCCTCAATGTAAGGGGACTGACCCTTCTTTCTATCTTTTTTTTTTGAAAGAGACTAAATCTCTTCCCTTTCTTCCATAATTAGGCCTCACCCACAACTATCTTCTATCTTTCTCTTCCTCACCCTTTGTACTGAGGTTGTTGATTTATCAAAGAGTGAGATCATAGTGAATAACTTGGTGATCTTCAAGTTTGGCCTCTTATAATATAATTATCTTAATTCTTTGGCCCACTTTGGAAGAGTCATCTTTGATGGATCTAGTGGCCATGCCTCTATTTGAGTGTCTTCTACAGGCTTAGTCTCAGGGGATGGCTTAAGCATTAAAGGCCATATTATCTTGGACTTGTCTACATCCCTTAGATGTGGCCTCAGATGAATAATGTAGATTGGTTTCTTTTTGGGAGCTCATTTTGTGGCCACCACTGATGTGGTTTGTACTGCTCCTAATGAGAGCATTGGTGAACTCAATTGAGTAGAGGAAACTAACACTTGGGTGATGGGTTAGATGGTGGTAGTGGAAGCAAAGGTGAAGACTGAATGAGCAATTATTGACATAATGAAAATAGGCCCAGCAGGTAATGATGACACAAGAGGAAAAGTAGAGAAAACTAGCAATGGCAAAGAAGAAACAATTGGTAATGACATAATAGGAGAAAGGCTAAGGGGAGTAGTAAATAGAGCACCCTTACCTAATTGGTCACAACTAAGGATTACCTTTCCTTTTAACCCTTGAAATATTATAACCTTATCTTGCTATAGATCCTCTTTTTCCACTTCATGGCTTGGATCACCTTCAATTCAAGGTTATGCCTACCCACTTAATACCTCTACAATGGTGTTTGTGGCTTTTATGCCCTAGATTTTCTTTTACAATAGATTATTATCCTCTCAATCTGAGGAGAAATCACTTGTTGGGTAGGAGAGGGAATATTAATACTATAGGTTATGGTTACCAAAGATGTCATAATAGGCATAAGCTCTTCCTTATTAAAGGAGTCCAGGCATATGATTCCCTCTTCCACCCCAATAATGTTGGTCCCCATTTGAATTGATTATTTAAATAGTTATTGTTTTACCTTCCTCAGTTCAACATTAGACATTTGAACTTGAGGAGCCTCTTCTTCCTCTTTAATTGTAGCATGTGATATCTCCCCTACACCTTGCTCTTACTCTTATTATGGAGTTATCATCATAGTGGGTGGATGTTGAGGTCTTAACTTTGGTCTTGTGGCTATTAGAAAGGTTTTCCACTCCATAAATTAGACAATGTCCATCCCCCTAGTGGTGGGATCCTACATTTGGCTTGCCCCAGTGTAAGAGATAGATCTACTTGGATTACCCTAAGTAAGTCTTCACTTAGGCTAGTAGTCTCAACCCTTTCCTTGACTTATGCATCATAATTTGTATTTAGGAACAAGAATTCATGATCAAAAGGCTCATGATTTTAAGGGATGCCCAAATTATGAACCTTTTATTACACTTTACCATGGGGGTCCCAATCCCTATGGGGTAGAGTAGCCAAGAGAGAAGCCTTCCTTTCATTACTAGCCTATTTGAAGTGCCTACAATATGTGTATTACATGCTCACAACTATGATATGGGAGCCATGGGAAGTAATCTTCTTGATCTTGGTTAGGTCCTCATTTATCCTACTCCACAATTAAAAGGCAGTTTCCTAGTCAACAACTTTATCTAGGATGAATTTGGGGAGTCAAATAGGGTTGACCTTGTGTCCAACAACTATGATAATAGTATAATCTAGGTATAACCAATAATAAACAAAATATATGAGTGTATTGGAGATGCTCTTGAATATATTAGATAGAGGTTTGCCATGAATTTCCATCCAAGATTGAGGATACAGATACTCTATAATTATGGAAATGTTCCTCACATACACATAAATGTCGATGAATGAGTAGAAGTCTTAGATTCTATTATTGGTATACTCAGGGTTTGGATTACACAAAGCTCCATTGTGTCTATATATAACCCCCATGACTACATCCAAAAGATATGATATCATGTAAAAGTTTCCACCTTGGGGCCTCTTATCTTTATGTAGTATCAATTCTTTTAGGTGAGTGTTGATAATTTCCCCTAATGCATAGGTGTACTCTAAGGTGATGAGAAGATCAATAAATGGTACTCATTTAATATGAATGAAATGAATGCTTGGGTGGCCAAATATTCAATTTAATAAATCTATGCCAATACAAATTCCCATCCAAAATCAAGCGATGGGCACAGGGTTCTTGTTGGTTTCTTTGAGTGTAAAGGTCTTTCTTAGAAGAAGCCATTTTTTTACTACATGTTCCAAATTATTTTTATTTTAATCAACCACACTATGTAAATCAAATTTAGCATCTAGAATGGGCAAACATAAATACCTCATTAATGCATCATTAGTGTTGTTATTGACATAATGTAAGAAATTATCATCTGCAACTCTCCTTTTGAAGAACATGTCTCACAATAAGTCAATGCATGACATAAATTCTATATTAGTAGTTGTGTAATGGTGATGTTAGAGTTTGAATGGTAGTAAGTCAATTTCAACTTGTTATTCTTTTTTAGAGATGTCTTCTTCACAAAAAAATAGGTTGACATTATCTATAACCTCCCATAGAGTCAAGTGATTAGCATTAAGACTCTCAAAAACTAGATCTAGGTATGATATTGAATATTTAATGGAGAACCTATATGGTGTTGAAAATCTTGAAAATGGTGGCCTAAAACTTTGTTATGCAAATTATATATTATTTTAGATGCAACTAGGGATTTTGAAATCACATAAGGATATGTACACTCAAGATCAATGATAATAAAATGATGTGATTTTGGTTAGTGGATAGATGTTATAGCCTTTTGACATTCATGTTCAGTTTGTGTGCCACTAATCACTAATGTATAGGAGCTCATCACCTTCATTTAATTTAAACTTGACCACCTAGGCCTAGTAGGCATGCCACATAAGATGCTTACTCATTTAGGGGGGGCATAATGCTATTCTCTTTGACACTTGTCACTGTATGGTTTAGTTGGGGGGGGGGGTAAAAATTTGGATTCAAGCAAAATAATGTTATATGGTGAGCCTCGAGTTCTGAATGAAAGACCTCAAAGACCAAAATGTTCTTCAGAGAGATTCATTTAGGGAGATTTATTAGGGAAAATCATCACAGAGAAAGTTCCCCACCAAAAGGTTCTGAATGAAAGTCACCAAAAATAAATTTCTTGAAAACCAAATGTTCTTCAGGGAGATCATCATTTGGGAGGAAGTTACCATTGAGAAAGTTCTTGAATGAAAGTCTCTAAATGAAAGCTATTGAAGAGAAAGTTCCCAAAGACCAAAACCTTCCAAAGACCAAAATTTTTGAAGTAAATTTGTTGCATAAGACATGTCAAAAAAAATGATCTAAAGGAAAGTTTTCAAATAAGATATTGTGGACCAAAATAAAATATGAAAGAAAGTTCCTGATTGAATAGTTTTTGACTAAAAAGTTCCCGAAGACCAAAATGTCAAAGAATGAAAAGTGTCTAAATTAAACTAAATCTAAATAAGTAAATCTAGATAAAATAACTTGAATAAACAAACTTTAATACCTTTCATAAATTAAAAACTCCCAAATTTTCCATTAATAAATCAATTTCAATAAGTCCTTCCAATGGAAATGGGTTGTAAGAGAAAATAAGTGCACCCAATAGTGATTTAATGTTAACAACATCTAATTTTCATAGATAATAAAACCAAACAAACACACATGGATATACCAAATAATAATAAGCCTTATAAAAATAAAGGGGGTCCCCATTTTTCTAATAATATCCAAGGTGGGGTGTGTTGAATAAAAAAATGGTGACTCACAAGGGTGAATACTCTTGAGTTTCAAGAACCTAGAATCCATGGTTTTGGAATCCCAATATCAGTCATGAACCATACTATAAAATATATGATTAGATCATAGATATGAAAGAGAATCCTAATAAATCAATACAACATACTCACTTTACCCATACCTTGGACCAATGTATGTCTAAATGATATCTTTTCTCCTTGTCTATGGATTTTAGCAAAGACATGGGATGAGTTGTAGGTTTCATTCTAATTGGGAGTTAAGCTAGCATAAATTAGGGAATATTAGGCATTTATCTACCAACAACTAGGTGTCCATAGCCCCAACAAAAATACCTTTAATCACTTTTCATTCCTTCCATTATGTATTTCCATGATGCATGATATATTGATCTTATTTCATCATGTAAGATTTTAATTCCTTTTCATTTTCTTTTTTTAAGACTTTTGGATTATACATGTTTTCTTTTTTATTTTTTGATGGAAGAAATAAGGTGACCACCTTGAGTTGGTGTTGGTATAATTAGGTTTATCAGAATGTCCCTATCAACTTCACTCACATTAATGGTTATTACCCCAAATATGTATTAGCATTTAATGTGATTTTGATCCAAATAGATAAGGAAAGATTTCTAAATTTGCATGGAGCTATAGGAGTAACTTTTATATACCTATTGAAATCATCTGATTCATAACATCAACATGAATAACTCATTGCTTATTTGGATTAGGAATCTTGATATACAAGGTGTAACACTCATTGATTCAAGCTACATTTAAAATGCCTAGGATGTTACTTAATTATACCAGGAGTGATCAATTAGATTTCCATGAAATCAAAAGGAAAACTATTATATAAAGTGAAATTAACAAAAACAAACCACTAGACTAAGTAAAGCAAATTATATAAAGTAAAAAAATGGCTAATCTAGAAAGCATGAATTATTCTAATGAAAGTAAAAGATTAAAAGTAGGAAAATAACTTAACAAAGCAAATCTAACCTACCCCTACCTCTAACAGAACATCTTTTGTTATTCATAAACATCTCCAGATGGAAAAACCATGATGTAATGCTTCAAAAAATATCCATTGATTGGATATGTTAATTAATTACCTTGGAGGTCCTTTAAATAAAAAGCATTGTTACCCAAGATCTTAGAAATATAATAAGGTCTTATCCATAACAAGGTGAACTTGTCATATATTCTTTTATTTTCATGGGATCTGTCCCATAGTAGTACCGGGTCATAAATCCTAAATGATTTAGATTTTTATCTCTTATTGAACCATCTTTTGACTACATCTTGATGTCTACTAAAGTTTTATAATGTTTCATTCATAGAATATTTTATTTATATGATATATAACAATTTGGACTCTATATTTTTAGTAGGCTCCATGTATTCCTACATAAATTGATATGTTGTAAAATTCAATGTGCTCCTCTCTTTTCACCAAAACCTAGCATTCATGGCATGTCCTTATGTGGGAGTGATCGTCCTTTAAGAATTTTGGCTAATAATAGCCCATTTCAAGTATTTTATGGGTTATAGTATCTACCAATTTTTTGATGCATATTTTTAAGAATCTCTTAGGCTTCTTCACGTGACACACATCTTAAATACATGCCTTCATAGTTATTCCTATAGATAATTACCCTCTTAATCATATAATTATCATCTTTGAGACTCAAGTCTCTCTTTTTATCTCTCTTGAGTTCTTGGGGACATGTTCTAGTGAATAAGAACTGAATAATACCTAAATACCAATCTTCTTAGGAAACCTGTGTTTGATAGACTTCTTCGATGGTGATGTGTGCATTTAGTTTAGTCATTATCTAAATAATACCTTCTCCTCTGACAATTTTGGAAAGTTTAATCTCAATATTAAACTCTTGAAAATTTTCCATATTTTAACCCTACACTCTCCCAATTCATTTTGTCCTAGTTTAAGCTTGAAAATAGGATCTAGTACAATAACAATGGTCTTGTTCTTGAGGATGTAGTGTCTAAAATTTTTGACTGCTTTAATAAGGGAAAATATTTATTTTTCAATAAAGGAGTATTTGATCTCTACATATTTTAATTTAGTGCTCATAAAAGTGATGGGATGTTCATTTTCTTATTTATTTTGTGTAAATACAATAATGATGGTATGCTTTGAAGCAAATGAGTCTAGGAAAAAGTCCTTAGTAAAGTTTGAGATCACTAGTAATAGGGCCTATGATATATCCTTCTTAATGTCTTGGAAGTAATTCTTAGCTTCAAGTGTCCATTCCAATTTAGCATCTTGTTTGAGCATTGTGTTTAGGGCTTTGAATTTTTTTGCAAATCATGATATGAATTTTATCAAAAAATAAATTTTCCCAAAGAAATACTTCAATTCCTTTATTTATTTATTTTAGAACATTATTTTTTAAATTCCTTGAATTCTATCTGGTTCAATGGTAATCCCATCTCTGGTGATAATATGTTCCAATAATTTACCTTCAGTAATGCCAAACATACTCTTCTTGGGGGTCAATGAGATACCAAACTTCTTGCAACTTTCAAAAATAGACTAGAGATGATCAATATGATTAGTCCTATTTTTATAGAAACTAGTGAGGTCATACATATATATAATTATGCATTTGCCTATGAGTCCTTGGAATGCATGTTCCATGGCTCTTTGAAAAGTAACTCTTATGTTGATCAACCCAAATGACATTTACTTATATGCATAAATTCCCCATTTTATTGTAAATGCAATTTTCTTCCTATCTTCTGATTCTACTAATACTTGATTTTATCCTAAAAATACATCTAAGAAAGACATCATTATAGAACCACTCATAGTTTGTATCACCTTATCTAAGGTGGGTAGAGGATAATTGTCTTTCTCAAAACTTTTGTTAAGATTTTTGAAGTCAATGCACAACCCTATTTCACCACTCTTCTTCATGAATGGAACTAGATTATCCAACCAAGTTGAATTCCTGATAAGAAAGACTATTCAAGCACTTAGCAGGTTCTCTACTTATTTTTGGATCAACAATTCTAATATAGGATTAATTAGTCTTTACCTTTACCTAAATGGTATATGATCTAGCTTGAGTGGAATTATATGGGTGATGACATTAGGATGGAATATACTTAAGTCATCATAGGTCTATGAAATTACATATTTATATTTGATAATCAATTCCTTGACCTTTTGCCTTTCATCTAGGGTACATATTAAGACAATATTAATGAGGTGTGTGTTCTTTTCATCACCCACATTTTCTAAGCTAAAATCAGATTCATTAACCTTGAGTTGTCTTTGTTACTACATTTGAGGGTCAGTATCAAAATTCCTTTCCAAGATAACCATCCCTAATGCAAGATAATTTTCCTTTAGTTAGATGACATCATCTTCATCTAATTCTTCATATCACCTATGGTTCCTTTCCTCATCATCAATTATTTGGGACTTGAACTATCTTGAATTGGTCAAAAATAGCTTGATCTACTGATCATGATTAAACAATTGAAAATTTTCAATATTCTTAGCACTGAGGCACAATATACCAATTTGATGGAGATCTTATTCACTTTTGACTCCTATAGGGGTGCCAAATTTATTGCTGAAGAGGCTAGTGAATCGACATCTTAGTTTTGTTCTCTTGGAATGGACTCTATATTGAAAGCTTAAAATGACTTAATTAAATCCCAAGATCTATGCTTATACTTATTTACATATGAAAATTTGCATTGGTACTTATTCTTGACCTAGTTAATTACTAGTTCTAAGTCCTCATATACCAATAGTTCTTGGATGTTATTCTTGAGGGCAAATTGCAATCCCAAAATTAGGGATTCATACTCTACTTTATTATTGGTGCATAAAAACTAGAGTCTGTATGCTACTAAGTATTTATTTCCTTATGGATTGATTAATTTGATACCAAAACCTGATCTTTGCATGGATCTCACTCTATTTAAATGCAAGGTCCATAATTAGGAAGGGCCTTGCACTTTTTTCTGCATTTCATGCTTCATAGTAAATGTAAAAATTCTAAGTCTGGGAGACTTATAACTTACTTCTTTGTTAGTGGTGTTATACTCTGTAATAGAGTGCTTCATCCTTAACTCCTAATCGATCTTGATCTAGTTGGCAATACCCTTCCATGGTAGCCAAATGTGAGAGAAGTTTATGGAAAGATATCCGTTGAGTTTCTTAAACCATTATCTATTGAATATTAGCCCATACATCTCAGGAATATCTACTACTAGTATGTTGATAGTCATATGTACTCAAGGTTATGATGCAACCTAGATTCTTACATCATTAAGTTCTCCAACAATAGGTACTACTATTTTATCTAGTTATGAAATAGTCTTCTTGGAGGGGTTTGGGGTTAAACCCAATTTCTGGCAAATGGGGGTTAGCATCATAGTAACTAAAGCTCCAAAATCTACTAAAAAATTATGTATATTCTTGCCAAATACACAAATGGTTAGCAAGAAAGTGGGAACCTCAAGATTACTTTTGTATATAACATTTGTATTAGATGTTTTAGAATTACCTATAATATGATTCAATAAGATATCATTTTAATTTGTAATTTGTGCCAATTCATGAAGAATGATATTGACCTTGATCTTCTTCATATCCTCGATAATGTTATATCCTCCCTTGATTTACTCTTCTTTATATTGAGGCTGATTGTTCACTTTTAGGGTAGGAGGATTATTATCAACTTGAAGATTTAGGGGAATAATTGTATTATTTAGAGGAGTAGAAGTGGTGAAAGGCTACCTATTCCTTAGATTATAATTATTCCTATTAAACTAATGTAATTCTTATACTTCATCAGAATTATCCTCTAGGATGTCGTAATCTTCACTGGGAAGGTAAACTCATAAAATTCAAAGACCATTACTAAACTTGAAGGGCCAAATTCATGAGGGAGATCTATAGGATTCATCATTTGGTCTTATCTAATCATTTACCTCTAAAATATTTTAAAGGGTGCACAAAAATCTACACACTCTAATTCCCCATGCTATGATGTGTTGTGAACCCTACACCAGTTTAACAAAGTTGTCTCCATTATATCAATTTTTGGTAGCTTATTAAATTGTTGTTGATTTACATTATTGGTGGGCTTGTTTTATCTTAGAAACCTAGAATTTTAGTTGTTGGTATTACCCATCCTTTTCTACATATTCAGGAAGTTGTTACTCAACTTTTAGACATTCTTTGTATAGAATCCAATTTAGCTTTGGTGGATTTATCACCCTAAGTGACTGCTGTATTGGTGTGAGAAAAATATTGAGAAAAATAGTTTATGGAATTGGATTCAAAGATGGAAATCCATTTTTGAATGTTTGGCCTCAAAAATTCTAAGGATTGAGTTGTAGATTGAGTTTCTTATCAATATTAATATCTTCTTGATATGCCAAATCTAGAGTATTAGCTATGGAAGCTCTTCATAAAAACACTACAATAATGGGGTCTAGAGCATTCTTGTATATCTCAAGTGCTAAATCTATGTCTGGCTTATATGTGGCATTTAATTGTGTGTAAATATTTTAAAATATTTAATTGAAGGCCTATATTGAATCTTTAGGCTCTCTCTTCATGCTAGTGAAATTTTGATACACTAGACTTGGATTAGTCACTTGCCCAAATTATGCAAAAAACGTATTTAGACATTCATTCCATTAGGTGATAGAGCTTTCCTACAAATTGAGATACCAATCATAAGAAGAATCTTGTATAGTAAATAGGAAAATATTGCTCACGACATCCTCATGGGTGACATTCATTAGTCTCATATCAGCCTTAAAAGATTTGATATGCTCTTCTATCATCCTTTCATTTGAGGGGAATAAGGTAGGCAAGTAATCCTATGGGTTCCTTAGTAGATCATGTTAGTCTCCAAAGATGAAAATAGTAGATATAACTAACCAAGTTTGAGCCATAGGAGAATTAATAAGTGGGATTTGTATGGAATGGGAAATGCAACATATCTATAAATCAATCCTAGCTTGGGGAAGATAAATCCTACTTAAACTTATGTTTTTGGATACATTAGATATTTGGTTCATGACCAAGATGGATCTGTTAGACCTAGCTAAGGGATATATTACCATAATAAATTCACTAAGGAGGGTTTCAAAGCCTCTAGTCAAGTAAAACTATGTAATAACCCTAACTAGGTCCTATGTTTTCATATTCACTAAAGTAATAATAAGTAAAGTAAAATCTAATCTAGTGCTCAGCAAAGCTTATGGCACAAAGTGGGGGTAATAAACATTAAAATTAAACATGCATAGAAGACATATACTCATGTAAATATATATAGAATCCTAATACATAGGAGAGAAGTACAAATGCATATCTATATACTCTTACAAAAGAGGAACAAAGTTAGGAATACTTACCTTTGAAGATAAACCTACCAAGCCTCAATTTCTCCCTTGGCCAAGGTGATTCACAAAAGGTCATTATGGTATGTAAGGATGATAAGGTTAAATCAACTCTAGGCTACACAAACTATCAATGCATCTAAAATACTTCTCCATAAAACAAGATTTGTATCTCCAAATAAAGTATGAAACCCTAAGCTATGCTCCTCAAGTAGAATGGTGGATAAATAGATGCATAATTTATTACTCTTCTTCTTATCTTCTCTCATAAATGATGAAATTGATGTGTTTATATGGGTGAATCTAACCCTAGTCCTTTTTGAAATTTTAGGCTGACAAGGTCAACCCAATCGACCTTGTATCATTATTGACAAAAACAAATTAGGTCTCAGTTTAGGTTAGCTAGTGGATGACCTAGACAATTAACAAGTTTTATCAATTAGAGTACAAGGTCAATGGGACTGATAGTGTAACATAAACTATCAAAAAGGATTTTAGGCTAAATAAGGGCTAATAAAGGTGAAAAATGACTAGAGGAGGGTGTAAAAGAGGAGGAAAAGCTTAGGGAAATGTTTTTAGGAGATAATTATGTAGGTAACAAGTGGTAGTAAGGGAAAATAATTTTTTGAAGCACCAATGGTCTATCCACCCCTTTCCTGATACACCCTTTAAGGTATGCACTTAGAGATATTGAGACTCAACAGGTTCTTGTAAGATAGAAAATAATAGAAATTGATAAAGTTTGAAAAAATTATGTGTATACATGATGCCTTATATTGGAGAAGGCATCCTAGCTTGGTTTACCTAAGGGATGATATGTATTGGTAGAGGGATCCTATAATTTGAAAAAGGTGAAACCAAAAGGATATCTTAGGCCCTAGCCCTTGTTACTCACCTAAGTATCTCTAGTATAACTTTACACAGTGACTAACCTATACTATTGATAAAACACACAAGTGTGCCCTCCTTCTAAAGCCAATTTTTTTATTTCTATTAATTTGGATTTTATGCACACCCAAAAATAGTGAATTACGTATCCTGTAAAGTTTTGGGATCTCTATAGAAAGAGGTTTCACTATCGGGCATGAGTTGTAGGTATGCAATTAAAACAACTAGGTGGTGGAGTAATAGGTTAAGCTTATAGGTTGTATAACCAGTTTTGTGGATAGATGTATGAAATCTAATAAAAATTAATCACTAAATGAGTTAGATGGATAAAAATTTACTCTATGGTGGATAGATCTTGAACAAAACTTAAAAAGAGGGGAAAGGTAAGGCAGAAAATAAGGCTCTGTGTTCTTGAAAGGTCACTTCTAAGATTGTTTCTTTGGTGGGCATCTCCAAGACCAATGTTTGTTACTTGTAGCTATTGCCACTCATGAATAAGTATGATTAGAAGTTTTGGAAAATAATTATAGGAAGTTTAATGATCTCAACTAAATTTTGATATACTTAAATTTTTTGTTGCACACCCTTATCTGAGAGATTGCAACTTAGATCAAAAAGTTATCTAGAGTAGCTATAACACATGCCTAAATGAATATACTAAAAGAAAAACTCCTACACACCTTATATTATCAACTCAATCTATGATAATTGCTTAAACCAATGAAATTTACCAATCCTCAATAGTTTTAAGACATCTAAGATCAATATTCATCAATTAACACAGTCAGATTCATTCATAGCATTAACACACTTCAAAATTATTAAGCTAATAAAGATAAAGGAAACTAAAATTTCAATAACATGGAAAAGGAGGAAGAAAGAACAAACATAGCTACATGACAATAAATCAATTGATTTCTTCAAATATATTGATCAAAACTTCAACCCTATGCAAAGAGGATTTTACATGTATTTATACGACTTAAGGAAGGGGCCACCTCATCCTCTAAGTGTAGAAAAACTTTGGTTTACATCAAAATAACTAGAAGCTAAGTTCTAGTTCAATATGAAACCTTATGTTAAAACTTATAGATTACATCAGTCATGCATGTGTGCATGATAGCTAAAATAATTTGATTAATTATAACATAATATAATAAGGCTTAACTAGTTGTGAATAATCATTACATGCAAAATTATACAAAATTAGACTTTGACTAAGGCTGGCTCGATTCCTACTTTGTACTACTCTTTATTATAACTAGAGTTGAACTAGTGGTTACAGTAGATGTAGTAACTGATGTTATGGTTGGAGATGAACTAGTAGCTTAAATTGAAGTGGCAAGTAGTGCAAATGCACTTACTAAGCTATGAGGGACTAATGTTGTAACTAGTGTTATAACTAAAACATTAGGTAGAGTCTGAGATGAACTAGTAGGTGGTGCTGAAGTAGACATCTTCTTGGCCTCAAGATCCTAATAATTTTTGTATCCTTTAGTATGTTATACCCATACTATCCTCATATCTAGGAGAGGAGGTCTGTTCACCCTATAAGATTATGCCATTGACCTTGTATGTTTAGCTTTGGTAGCTCAGAATCCTACCTAAATGACTTCCAATTCAGTGGCCTTCTTCCTTGTTGAGATCAATTTTGCCTCAATATCTTCTAAAGTTAGTCCTTGTAATCTCTGCTTGAAATTATCCAAAGCTTGTTGTATTATATGGTTAAAAATAGACCTGGCCACCAATTTCCCAATGATATCCCATGCTCATTTTAATTTTATCTCATTTAAAATTTATAATGCATGCTTATCTTATTCTGTGATCTTAGTAACTAAAGCATCAATAGAATTTACCCATTCTTGGGCCTCTTGGGTCCTGATGATCACTAGATTTAATGCATTTACTACATCTAGGGGGGTCATCAAATTCAAATGGTTGAATGCCTTATTGGTAGTATATAAAACTAATAAATCTAATCTATTCTCATCTTCCATGAGAATATTAAACAATTTTTTTATTGTGGTTGTATGGGAAGCCAATTGTGTTCTCAAAGAATGAATGGTATCTAAAATTTCATATAATCTCAATGTTGTATTTTGAACACCTTATTCTATTCCAAATGGAACATATATTACTTGTTGTTATTCCATGAGGGTCTTTGACTATTTTTCTAATTATTTTCTTGCCTGTTATGTTCCCTCATGAATGGCTAGCATTACTCTAGTATGGGTCTCTATGTAGGACTTAAATCATCAATGTAAGGGGACTGAACCATCTTTTTGTCTTGTTTTTTTGAAAAAAAGTAAATCTCTTCTCTTTCTTCTAGAATTAGGCCTCATCCAATACTATCTTATATCTTCCTCTTATTCACTCTTTACACTAAGGCTATTAATTTATCAAAGATATCTCATAGTGGGAAACTCAGTGATCTTCAAGTTTGGCCTCTTATAAGCTGATGCTCCTAATTTCTTAGCCCACTCTAGAAGACTTAATTTTGATGGATCTAGTCGTCATACCTCTAGTTGAGTATCTTCTGTAGGCTCAATATTAGGGTTTGGCTTAGGCATTGAATTCCATATTATCTTGGACTAGTATAAATTCCCTAGATGTGGCATGGGATGAATAATGTAGACTGGTTTCTTCTTGGGAGCTCTTTTTGTGGACACCACTGATGTGGTTTACACTACTCCTGATGAGGGCATTGGTGAACTCAATTGAGTAGAAGAAACTAACACTTAGGTGATGGGTTGGATGGTGGTAGTGGAAGTAGAGGTGGATATTGAATGAGTAGTTGTCAACATAATTAAAAAAGACCTAGTAGGGAATTATGACATAGGAGGAAAGTAGAGAAAACAAGAAATGATAAAAAAGAAACAACTGGTAATGGCATAATAAGATAAAGGCCAAGGGGAGCAATAATTAGATCACCCTTACATGAATGGTCACCACTAAGGGGTGCCTTTCCTTTTAACCCTTACAAGCTTATAACCTTAGCTTGATACAACTCCTCTTCATCCACCTTATGGCTTGGCTCACTTTCAATTGAAGGTTGTACCTAGCCACTTGGTACCTCTATAGATGGTGCATGTGGCCATTATAACATAATTTTTTTTATAATAGATTATTATCCTCTTAGCTTAAAGATCAATCACTTGTGGGTAGGAGAAGAAATATTTATATTGGAGGTTATGGTTGTTGAAGCTTCCATAGTAGGCATAATCTCTTCTTCACCATATGAGTCTAGGCATATGATTCCCATTTCCACCCCCATAGTGCTAGCCTCCATCTAAATTGATTCTTCAAATATTTATTATTTTACCTTCCTTAGTTTAATAATATACATTTGAACTTGAGGAACCTCTTCTTCTTATTGCACTATAACATGTGATGTCTCCCCTACACCTTGCTCTTGCTCTTATTGTGGAGTTATCATCATAGTGGGTGGATGTTGAGGGTCTTGGTTTTGGCCTTATGGCTAATAGAAAGGTTTTCCACTCTATAAATTAGATTATGTCCATCCCCTTGGTGGTGGGATCCTAAATTTGGATTTCCTTAGTGTAAGGGAGGGATTTACTTGGATAACCCTAAATAAGTCTTCACTTAGGCCAATAGTCCCAACCCTTTCCTTGACTTATGAATCATATTTTGCATCAAGGAATAAGAATTCATGATCAAAAGGTTCATGCTTATAAGGGATGCCCAAATTATGAACCTTTTGTTACACTTTCCCATGGGGGTCCCAATCCCTATAGGGTAGAGTAGCCAAGGCATAAGCCTTCCTTACATTACCATCCTCTTTGAAGTTCTTGTAGCAAATGTATTGCATTCCTCTAATATTGAGATGGGAGCCATGAAAATTAATCTTCTTGATATTGGTTAGGTCCTCATCTATCCCATTTCATAATTAGAAGGTAATTTCCTAGTCACCAACTTTGTTTGGAATGAATTTGGGGAGTCGAAGAGGGTCAAATTTATGTACAACAACCATGATAATGGTATAATCTAGGTATAAATAATAATCACCCAAAGATATGAGCATATTGGTGATGCTCTTAAATATTATGGCTAGAGGTTGGCCATGAATTACCATCCAAACTTGTAGATATATATCCTCTGTAATTTTGGAAATGTTCTTCACATACACATAAATGTTGATGAATGAGTAGAAGTCATAGATTCTATTTCTAAAAGCATTTTTGGATTTGATATAAAATACAAATGTTACACCAAGGAGTACATTGGAGTCATTGGATTCATGTTTCAGAGTGTCTATTCCAATAGGTGATCTTGGAGTTCCATCTTCCATGGAAATATCATAGTTTTTCATGTGCAACTATGGTTTATCTCATGGTTATTAACATGAGTTTTATGAAAGCCTTTGTCCTTTGTTTATTAAAATTATAATGGTGATAGGATATAAATCATATGTCTCAAGGATAGAGACACTCTTAGATATAAATTTACAACATCTTTTATTTTGCATATCTTCCCCTTTTTAAGCTTAGGGTTTATGCTCAGTTAGGCCTATTTATCTTCAAGTCTGAACCATATTTTACATATGATGTTGACTAGTGATGCAACATTTACCATGGGTGAAATTATAAACTACAAGATGAGAGAATATATTAGTCATTAGGACAAGTATCCCATTCTGATGGGACACTTCTATAATATGTCATATATTTTGGATGTTGTAATGGGAATAGTGTTTAAAGTCATCAGTGAGCTATGGAGCCTGGCCACTGACTGTATCAAAAATTGCATTTACAATCATTTTCAATTTCTGCATATCTATGATTATACCAAGAATATGGTGAGGATTACTGAGGATGTTTATCCTCAAGTCTAGAAAGCAAGAGTGGATCTCCCCTTCAAGGTATTTCCTTGGAGATACCTTTCAAATAGGCATAAGAATGGATTTCTCCTTCAAGGAGCAAGTGTAATTTTTCTTTACGTGGAAGGCACTACTTGGAGATATTTTAAAGGCCATTATAATACCTTCAAGGTATCTCCTAAGAGATACCTTTTAAACATGCAAAAGAATGGATTTCCCTTTTAAGGTATCTCTTGATGTACTCTAGGTTTGGATTCTATAAATCCTTGTTGTGTCTATAAACAGTTCCCATGATTGCATCCAAAAGATATGACATCATGTAGAAGTTTCCACCTTGGGGCCTCCTGTATTTGTGTAGTATCAATTCTCTTAGGTAGGGGTTGATAATTTCCCTCGATGCATAGCTACACTCTGAGGTGATGAGAAGGTCAACTAGTGGTATCCATTATAGATAAGGAAATGAATGCTTGGGTGGCCAAATAGTCATTTTAATAAATCCATTCCAATACAAATTCCCATCTAAAATTGGGTGATGGCCACAAGGTTCTTATTGATTTCTTTGAGTGTAAAGGTCTCTCTTAGAAGAAGCCATTTCCTTATTGCTTGTTCCACATAATTATTTTTATTTCAACCAACCAAATTGTGTAAATTAAATGTAGCATATGGAATGGGCAAACATAAATACCTAATGAATGCATCACTTGATATATATGAAAAAATGATGTTACTATTGACATGATGTGAAAAACTACCATCTTTAACTCTCCCTTTGAAGAACAGGTCTCACAATAAGTCAATGCATGACATAACTTATAGATTATCAGATACATAATGGATATCTTATCATTTGAAAGGAAGTAAGTCAGTTGTAACTTGTTATTCTACATAGAAGTCTTCCTTACAAGCAAATGGGTTGATGTTCTCTATGACCTCCCATAGAGTTGAGTAATTGGTATAAAGACCATCAAACACTATCACATCAAAAATTATATCTGGGTATTCTATTGAATATTTAATGAAAAACCTGGATGGTGTTGGAGTTCCCTTGTATGCCCTATATGAAGATGTCATTATTGGTTCTTAGTATTGGTAAGGTTTGATATCTTGAAAATGGTGGCCTGGAAATTTGCTATGCAAATTGTAGATTATTTTAGACATAGTTATGGATTTTAAAACCAGAAAAGGATATGTTCACTCAAGTCAATGATAATTAAATGATGTGAACTTAGTTAATGGATCAATGCTATAACCTTTTAGCATTCATGTTTAGTTTGTGTGCCATTAAATTACCAATGTCTAGGATCTCATCACCTTCATTAAATTTGAATTTGATCACCTAGGCTTAGTAGGCATGTCAAGTAGGATGTTTACTCATTTTGGGTGGGCCACAACACTATTCTCTTTTACACTTGTCACTATATGGTTTATTTAGGGGGTCAACATTTGAATTTGAGATGAATGATGTGATATGGTGAGCCTAGAGTTATGAATGAAATAATGCAAAGACCAAAATGTTCTTTGGAGAGATTCATTTAGGGAGATTTATTAGGGAAAATTGTTGAAGAAAAAGTCCTTGACCATTTTTTTTTGAATGAAACTCACCAAAGAGAAAGTTCCCAAAAACCAAATGTTTTTCAGGGAGATTATCATTTGAAAGGAAGTTACCACAGAGAAAGTTCCTAAACGAAAGTATTAAAATGGAAGTTACTAAAAATAATGTTCATGAAGACCAAAACCTTTCGAAGACCAACATTTTTGAAGTAAATTTATCACATAAGAGGTTCAAAACAAAATTATTCGAAGGAAATTTACTTAAAAAAATGCTACCGACCATAATAAAATCCAAAAGAAAGTTCTTGACTAAAAAGATCTCAATGACCAAAATGTATATGAAGTAAAGTGATTCCAAATAAGTAAATCCAAAAAAAAAACATTAATAAACAAACTTAAATATTTGTCATACATAGAAAACTCCCAAATTTTCCATTAATAGATTAGTTTCAATAAGTCTTTTCAATGGAAATGGGTTGCAAGAGAAAATAGGTGCACCCAATATTGATTTAATATTAAAAACATTCAATTTCCATAGATAATAAAACCAACGAAACACACATGTAAAGCCCAAATAGTAAATAAGCCTTTTAAAAACAAAGGGGCCACCATTTTTCAAAGAAAATCCAATGTGGGGTGTGTTGAATACAACAAGATCTTTGAATATTGGAAAAAAATTAAGCTTGATGATGTTAACAACAACCATCATGAAATTTTAGAAAAAGGACACAAACATATCAAATCTATGGAATAGAATATATGTCACTTGAGTTATGGATATCTACTCACATTGAGTAGACATATCATGGTCATAAGCCTTCCCTTACTCAAGCAATCTTCTCATATTTGTTCTAATTTCCTCAATGGAAAAAAATGGAGAGCTCCATTTGGTAAAAGTGAATATTGGGCTACTAGTCCATTAGATTTGGTACACACTAATTTTTATGGACACATGACTCTTAACCATAAAGGATGAAAACATTTTCATCTCTTTTTTATGACTACTAATGAAGAATGTGGGTATACCTTTTTAAGACTAAAAATCAAGGCTTCCAAGTCTTCAAAAAATTCAAGGCCACTATGGAAAATGAAATTAGATGAAAAATTAAGGCCCTCCACTCAGATATTGGGAAGGGATCACTGATACATATTTCTCAACATATCTCAAAGTTAATGGAATAAATCACCAATTTAATACTCTATATACACCACAAAAAATTAGGGTTGCAAAAAGACACAATCTTTTAATTGTAGAGACATTTCACAACATGTTTAGGATTCACAATTGTCTCATTAATTTTGGGTAGAATCATGTCACATAATGGTCTACCTGTTGAATAGGTCAACTAAGATATAGAAAAGACTCAAAGGCATATCAACTCCTTGATCAAGAAACTAAGAAGAGATCATAATTATGAATGTTGTGTTTGATGATAATAGTGGAAATAGTCCACCTTCCATGTAGGCATGTGATATAGGCTTCAAACCTGTAACTTTTTTATATGGTGATAGTATTAGAGACATTGATGATGGTTAACCAAGATCTCTAGTATCACCACCCAGTGTTCAATATAAGACCAAGTGGTCTACTAGGACAATACAATATGATAAATTATATGGAGTCTTTGACACATCTAGTTCAAGATTGAGGACTCACAACATGATTGATAAAGAGGTAAACATGACCCTTATGAGCATAGTTTCAAAAAAAAAAAATCCCTATACAGTAAGAGAATCCCAACACTCAAAACCTTAGAAAGATGTCATTAATGCAAAATTTTAGTCATTGATGAAGAATAACACTTGGTAGCTTATTAACCTTCCACCAAGGAATAATCCCATTGGATGTAGATGAATAATTAACACCAAGTACAAGGTACATGGTAGTATAGATAAGTACAAGGTGAGACTTTTGGAAAAGGGCTTTGCTAAAAAATAAGGCATTAACTATGAGAAGACTTTTTTTCCCATATCCAAGTTTAAAATAATTGGAATAATATTTGATATGGTTCCATAGTTTGGATGGAATGTCCATCGAATAGAAGTAAAAAGTGCATTATTGAATGGATATCTATAGGAAGAAGCATATATGACCCAACCATAAGTATATGTCAAACATGGTCAATAACATAAAGTATATAGACTTATCAAGTCAATAAATGGTCTCAAACAAACTCCTATATCCTATTATATAAAAACAAATGAACATTTCATACAACATGGATTCCGAGTAAGTCCATTTGATCCCAATATCTACCTCAAATAATAAGGGGTATATTTTTCTAATCACTTTTTATGTCAACTATTTATTCATCACTAGTAGTTAAGTGAAGATGATAAATGCTACAAATAATGATCTCAAACAATCATTTGACATGAAAAATCATGGGATACTACAATATTGTCTTGGATTGGAAGTTTGGAAAAAAAGGCACAGTATCTTTGTGTCATAGATTAAATATAACAAGACATTGATTAAGAATCTTAAATGATGGATTATAAACCAATAGCCACACCTATAAAAATAAGTCTTAAATTTTCTCATGTAGATCCCACACCACTAGTAGACGCCACTCTCTATTGATAGTTGATTGGGAGCCGCATCTATCTCACCAAAACTACGATAGATATCACTATGTTTTTAGCTATCTTTCACACTTTATTTAGGAACCCAATGTTAGCCACTAGAAAGTATCTAAGTAGATATTGAAATATAATTGAGGAATAGTGAAATATGGTCTAGTATATAATAATAATGACAAATTATTTTTGACAAGATACATAGGCACATATCACATAGGTTTTATTGATGATAAAAATATCTACTTCTTGATTTGTGTTATTTTTAGAATCTGGTCCAATCTCATGGGGGAACAAGAATCAAAATTTAGTTTCACATTATTCCATAGAATTAAAATAACTCACTATAGTATAATAGTATTTGTGAATTGATATGGATATGCTACATTATTGTAGAATTGGGAGTAGCATAAACTCAGTCTATAGTTTTATACTACAATAACCAAGGTGTTTTGATAATTATTTGTAACCTAGTGTTTTATGAGTGAAATAAGCACATTGAATTTAATATACATTTCATACATGGACATTTTCAACAACATAACATAAAGATTCAATATTCACCACTCAAAATTAGTGTGCAGATGTCTTCAAAGTCACTTGTATGTGAAAATTTTGATAAATTTATAAATTCTCTCTTTTACTCTTAATATTATGATCTAATAATGTAGGATGTTAGAATAATAGATTACTATCTCATAGTCTAAGAATTTGTACATGCACCCAATATTAAATAAGTTATGCATTGATAAATAATGGTAGTTTTAGTTTGTTATAGACATTTAATAATTTCCTCTACACCAATGTGTTAGGTATGATGGACTATGGCTCATGAATCCTATATATGTAACCTTCATGTTTGATAAATGTTAATAAGCATATTGAATCTTTCATGGTTGGAACTCACCTCATTTTAGTTGAGAATTTAGATCAATTATCTGGGTTGAGGTGCCCACCAAGTTTTAAAATGAAGTTTTCAAGTAGTTGAGGGCATGTATCCCTGTTAGAGCAAGTGCACTGTACATGGTTGGGTAGAAATAGTGTGGCCACTTGTACATTTTAATCCATGCTCATTTATACATGTGAGTTTGATTTGACATGTTTTACATATCATGACATTAATTCTAATATTCTCATGGTATGTGGATGTGTATAATCTGCATTCTAAATTATAAAAAAAATATACTTATTTTTGTGTGAATTTTATTCATATGAAATTTTGTGCATGAAATATTTTACTATATATTTTTTTATAAATGTGTTATATTTTAAATATTTTATTTTTTTCAAGTCTACAATAATATTCAATTCATCTCATTCATGTATCATGTTTTTTAAAAACTTGTATAATTTCTTCCAGTAAAATTGTAGGGTCAACAAAGATTAACATAAACCATAACCAATCATCATGTAAACCAATATGCCTTATAATATAAAACTGAAGGTTATATAATAACCCATCACATAATATAAATGAAAAATTAATGTTCCTTTATTAAATTATATGATCTTTCACTTATTTTTATAAAAGAATCATAATGTCAAAAAATTGGGGATGTTACATCCTTCCCCCTTAATGAGGCATTATCTTGATGCTTAAAATAATCAAGACATTTAAATATTTTATGTATAAATACCACACTTACCTTTAATATATAATTTTTATTTGTTTTAAGGTTTAATATATTATCCATAGAATATACATGATGCTTACACCTAGAAACATCTCACTTAACTTGGATAGTTTTTGGAAGTGAAACCGTAAGCTTCCTTGAATTATCATCCATTTTTCAAAAATTTATTATGGATTCACAATTATTAAACCATGTTGATGCCACTAAGTATTTTTTATTTAAAAATTATTTTTACTTCAACCCATACTTTTATTTCACTTCATTTTTATAAGTTAATTCAGTAGTCGAGTCAAACATCTTAGACTCATTCAATTTAACTTTGTGCATGATATATTAAGAAAAATAGGTTTAAAAAAAATAATATTAATCTCCCAATCATGAATGTAATACACATATCATAATATGTCCTAATATTTAGTCTCATACTTGGATTTTAAAAGAGTGCATTATTGAAGAAACTAGAACTCAAATAGCTTATGTTGTTTATGGCTGAAAATTATATGCCTCTTCTAAAAGGTTAAATTTAATTTCTTGTAACCCTTGAAAATATAAAGATATTCCCACTATATTATATCATATTCATCATTTTTAAATGCATTGATGCATGCTCATACATTTGAGCTCATATCATGAAGCCAAAATTACTTTTTGAGACATAGTAACCTTTCCTCTAGAGATTCTCATATCTCTTTCTATTTACCTTTGAACTTTGATGGTGGTAGTTTATATAGTTCTAAAATAAATTTCTCCACTTCATGTTTAGGGTATTTCTCCATATCAATGCTTTATTTAGAATAATAATCCATTATTGATTATTATTTGGGTTTTTATGAACCAAAATATCAGTTAGATGAGATTCATCTGTCACTAACAAATTTTGAATATCATCAAGTATATTTAATTTCATGTTAATTTATTACAATTTTTTAAGAGGTGGACTTGGAATTCCTTGGTCTTATTTTATCCCATGTCATCTCTAACCATTTATAAAAACTTTTATTTTACCACCATGATTAACTCTTTGACCAAAGTATACTCTCAAAAATTCTAAGGATTAACACAACAAGGTGTCTAGACAAAACAATCCTAGAGAAGCCTAGGGTTCAAAATAAATCCTTTATACCATATTTCATAACCCCCTTGATTCAATTATAATATTTTTATATAAATAATATTGAATAGAGTCAATTAGACATATTTCATTGTATCAAACTGATGTTAGAATCATAGAAGGAAGTAAAAAAATTATCTTGGGCACTAGGTTTTTTTATTAACCTAGAAATAATCCTATTTTGAACATAAGGTCCATTTAGGTTCTTCCCCAAGCATAAAATATATATTTATCATTCATATACATCAAGGTTTTTTCACTTAATAAATGTGAAAGTAACATTGTCTTTATTTAAAAATATCACAATTTTCCTATAAATATTATGTGCTAATAAGAATCCTTACCAAAGCATATTGACCTTATTATTAGGGTGTTAATTATAGAATATTGTGATATATTACTCATATAAATTTTTAATGGTATGGATATTAGTTTAATTAATCATAAAAAATCTTAAAGTACCCCTATAATTGATTTGATAGTCATTATCCATCTGAATTGAATATGATTATGAAACAAACATGCATTAATGTTCCTTTCAAAAAAGGATCTATAAGTTGATTTGTTCCATGTTAATATTTTATCCCTATGTTCAAAACTATATTAATGCAAATGATATAAGGAATCATACATAATAGTGTCAATTTTATGATCTTTTCATAATTTACACATAGATATTAACCCAAAAGTATACACAATTCTCATAAATCAGATTACCTTATGTCTTAAAATTAATGATCAAACTTATTACTATATAAAAATGATTATAAAATAAAATTCTAACATTTATTCATCATATTAACCCTCTAAAAACTATAAAAATGACCCTTAAGCACCAACATAATGCATCTATTATATATCAAACATCTTAAAATGTTGATATTATAAATTTATCTTACAAACCATTTTCAACATATAATACTTTAAAGTCTTTATTATATAATTCATTCATGAAACATATAAATATTTATATCATACTTTAAATATAACAACATGCTTTACAACCCTCATTACTCTAAGTACATAAACAGATTCATCAAAAATTATATAGAATGAAAATCAATAATTATTCATAATGTAAAATGTATTGGTTGAAGGATCATCCTTATAAATGAAGGACTTCCATGTATAATCCCATATCCCTCGTTTCCTTACCAAAACTTCAGATTTTTATGTAATATTAACTCTAAATTGTCATATTGTATAATAGTAGGATAGTGAATCAAAACTATTCTTCTGATGCCTCTTGAGTTTTAACAAATAAATAATATAATCATAAAATCATTGGCATATACACCATCAATAAAATTATTTAAGTGTTTTCTAAACCATCTATATCACAAATCCATTATTTATAAAATCACTTCTTCTTTCCAAGCATTTTATATTGTTTGATAAATATCATCCTACTACCACAACACAAAATAACTTAATAAATTATTCAACTTATCTATGCCCATATTACAATATATGTTATTCACCATTATACCATATGTAAATAAAAACTATATTATTTAATAGGGTAGTATAGATGTCATGAAATGAATTTGTTCATGTATTCCTATACATACATTTTTTTACAAATTTTCAAACTTGATACATAGTTATAACTTGAAAGAAACCCTTAAATGACTAAAATTCATACGAGCCTATCAAAGTTGAAGTTATTGTAGTAATTTATTATATTGAAGGACCACTATTTATTTTACATGAAGTCATTAAGATACATAACAAGCCTACACTAAGGGTTTTATATATCAATGTACATTTAAAATAATCATTATAAATTTATTTCAAAACACGGTAATGTTTTATGAACATGTGAAATAACTATAATATGTGTATCCAAATAAAAAGAAATGATAAGGATGATATACAATGAGATGATAATGCTTATATAATTATTATGCTTCTACATTATATCCAATGGAATATCCATGTATTGAACAAAATAATACATAAATATTATCTAAATTCATAACTTTACAACCTCACCTTAATGCAATTTAAGGTTTAAAAAAATATTACACTCATAGATTAATATATATGAATAATATTGGTCAATTGATTCACAGAGTAAAAGAACTAAGCAGGCATATAACCAATCCCTAAAGTCTATCCTTGAAGCCATTAAAATATTAGATTGGCTAAGATAATCCCAACCATATGGTGAGATCCCCTCCCACCCTAACAAATCAACTTGAGTGTGAAAGGGTACCTTCTAAGGAGTATTGTATCTAGATTTGAGAGATATTTGAGGCTTGAGATAGATACCTATGAAATATAACTACTAAAGCATGCATAAAAGGAGTGATAATAATAAAATTCATTCTAACACCATTCCTTACTTGAAACTTTATTGTATCCCATCATGAATTAACATGAAAAACTTTTATTTTGATTTATCCCTCATAGTAATATATTAAATTTATTTCTTGACTTTAGATTCTAGGTGGAACCATCTTGAACCTTATTATTGACTTTATGTTCACCCCCTTTGCCAAATATTTTCTTATAAGCTTTTCCCTATGGGTCTTATATTCTTTTCCTTGTAGAAATTATGAACTATGTCATTCAAGGGATTATAGATTATGTCATATAAGGGATGAAAATAGTGTTGATGTGTGTTTTATGCACATAAAACATTCTTATGAGAAATACCATATTGTTTTAGGATCAATAAGAATTCACTCCAAGGCACAAGTTTTAGGTATTGATTTTTTAAATAACCATGTAGTGGAATAGTAGTGAGCATAGTGGTTATTTACCTTGGATGATTCAAATATGACTTACATCTAATGTCTAACCTAAAGATATAAAATCAAACCTATAGTGAATGGATGGTTATAACTAAGGTGTATTTGATAAAAAAAAGGATAAAAAGAGGGAAAGGTGGGGAAGAAAATAAAAATTCTTTCTAATTTAGTTTGAAGATTAAACCCTTCCAAATTGATTAACTATATTTAGACTAGGCATATGTCACTACCTAATGTCTATTGTAAGCTTGATTTCACCATAAAACACAACAAACCAAATGAGATGTATAATAAATAAATTACAACATAATATAATGATCATAATCAAAGATAATATCAATATTGAATTGTTGAGCATAATAGCTTTGTTAACAAGATGAAAATATGATCTAGAGTCAAAAGATTGATAATACTAATGTACAATTCAATTTAATCATTGAAATAAGGCACATACACAATATTTTATACAATATATCAACTTAATAAAAATTATTCAAGTAAACACAATTTTTTTGAAGAGAAATCACATTAACACAAACTTACAGGATAACTATAAAACTTTATTTACTAATATTAATTGCCAGAATTATATCATCCCTTTAAAATGAATATTATCAAGCATAGATAGTTTTATATGAGAACCACCTCATCTTCAAAGCTTCATTTCATCTCTTTAAAAAAAATTAAAAATAAGATGAGTTCCTAATTGAGTATGTTGGCTTTGCATGGTTATAAGGTTTATAAATAAACAAGTCTTAATTTAGATTCATAGTTTTCATGTACAAAGGTTTTTTATAATTAAGAAATTATACATATAATCATAGGTAAAAATAGACAAAATTTGTTCCATGATGCATGAGTAAAACTATTAGTGTTGGCTGGATCTAAAACATGGGCCAATGATATAGTTGGAACTGTATTTAAAGGATCACTTATTGTTGTAGTGGATGAAATTTAAGTTATCACTAAGGTGGGACCAATTTAAACATGTATAGGAGGTGAATTTGAATCAATATAAAAGTATAAAAGTTCTACCTAAATATGCGCCAATGTATATACTACAATAATATATGTAGTCATATATGGTTGTGTTGAGTATGAACCCCTTACTTGAGTTTCCAACTGCCTCTATTGTTGCCTCTTTCTCCTTGAGTATGTGGAAAAATCTAAATAAATAGTGTAAAAATTATTATTTAAATTTAAATAATATTTGGATGCTCTCTAGTGCCTTGTTTTTTACACTTAATAAAAAATTTAAAGAATCAGTAAGTGTTTATGCCTCATCAAATTTCCATTTTACAAATTTAAGTAGCTAGGCAATCTAATCACTACCCCTAGGAGGAATACAATTAACCCTTAATTTAAAATTATCTATATAGGTATGGAGTAGGGTGTCAAAATAAGATTGGATTATTATCTAAACATGTGTTATGTATATGGTGGTATAAGCACCTCTTTTAGCAACTCAATTGCATTTGTCTCTTGGCTTGTCAATTTCTCCACCATATCTTTCATTTTGGTTATGACATTCTTGAAAATATTCTCTTTTTTTACTTACATATGTTTGAGCCAAGATAATATTATTTAAAAGCAAATGATTTAAGTCTAGATAAAAATTATCCCTTACTACCTTATAATTATGATATAATTTAGAATCTAAAATCTTTAGTGATTTACTAAAACTAACCACATTTCCCCACTAAGGTTATGATTCAGCACTTTCCTATGAATAGAAATTATATGCAAACCAAAATAGAAAGTTCTATAACTTATCTTACTCAATAATATTCAAGATTGAAGAAGGTAATCAACTAATAAGTATGCTTGGGGATACGTTTAAATTAGGGTCATGACCAATAATGGATCTACTAAACCTACACTAAGGGATCTCTTATCACACTATGGAAAAGGAGAGGTTTCTAAGGCATCTAATCAATTTCCATAATATGATAACCCTAGCTAGGTATTATGATTATATACAATATTAAGCAAGCTAATCTACTAAACAAATATTTAAGATAATTTATTAAATGTATATGTAAGATAATCTAGTGCTCACCAAATCTTTTGATACAAATGGGGAATATTATAAACTCTATAACATAGAAATGATCTAAGAAATAAGATATATAATTCAATATATATTAACTCTAAAACATCTAATTATCAAAATATGAAGGTCCAGGAATATACTTACCATGTTGAAGTGAATCCATCATGCCTCATTCTCTCCCTTGGCTAATGGTTTTTTGTAAGAGGTTTTTGTGGGCTTATATGGATAACAATAACAAATAAAATATAGGCTAAAATAATTCTCCTATGTATCCAAGAATTCCACAAAACATTTTTTACTTCTCTAAGGAAAAAATCTAATCAATGAAACCTCCTATTGATTGTATGAGTAGATTTTGTGAGCAATAATGATGCAAAATTTAATGATCCTTTGTTAGAAATGAAATGAAAGGGGGTATAAATATATATGGATTGACCCTAAACCCTCCAAAAATTAAGTTGAACAGTTGGTCTAATCAACCTTGTTAGATTAGAAATAGATCCATTAGGTCCCAAACTATGTTGGCTTAGGTCAACATGGTTCCATAATGTGTGGTAAATCCCAAATTGGGGTTGACTTGGTTGACCTAGTATGAGACATGGTAAAAGGGGTTTTTGTTTAGTTAGGGGATATTTTTGGGCCGTGAGCTACTTACAAAAGTGTATAAGTGGGGTTTCTATGCCTAGGCAAATGGATATGAGTATCTTGTAATAGTTATAAGTGGTGGTATAGAGGCCAAAAATCCTATGTAACACAAAATTTATATCAACCCCTTTCTTGGTGCACACTTTAATGTGTGTACTCAAAGAAATTGAGGTTCGATGGGTTCCTACAAGAGAGAAAACATTAGTAATTGATAAAATTTACAAATATTGTGTGTATATATATGATCCACTCAAAACTCATGACATGTCACATAGTTGTAACATGGGATGGTGCTTCAAAAAAATAACATAGCAACCCATAATGTTGAGCTAGTAAAAACTATAGTAGGAAGCATAAATTGAAATTATAGTAAAGAAATAATTGAAATAACTAACATTATCATATAAGTATCTTGACTTAACTTTATTGATGAATGGTTATCTGATGTATTTATGATTTTGATCATGGAGGGTGCATTAATTTATTTGGGAAAACCTTGGGGTTACAAAACTAAAGAGAAAAAAATAAAGAAATGCAAGCAAATCAAAATAACTGAACCTTGTAGAACTGAAATAAATCACTTAGTCAATTGGCAATCTAGGATGATAAATGTTAAGTTATAAACAAAGAGGACTAATAGAAAATGAAAGTAAATTTGGTAACTAAAAAATCCAAATCTACTAAATGACTATAAAACTCAAACCAAATGTACCTTAAGTAAGAAAAGTAATAAACCAGATCAAACCAAGGACATGTGATAGTAAGATAATAAATCTAAAATCAATGTAAAAGAAGTAAAAAAACAAACTTAAATAAATATGGAAAGGTATCATAAAGTAAAACAACATTGATGAGTGAGAAGTAACAATCCAAACTTATTCAATGATGGAAAAATTAGTATAGAAATGAAATATGATGATCCATAAAAAGATGAATAAACAAATTTTATGATTTTTAAATAAACCAAGGAATATAATAAGGATAAAGCAATCATGTAAGGATTTAATGCATAGTCACTCAAAAATAAAATTTTATTTTAAAGATATATAGAACCAATATAAAACTATTAGTAGCATGTTTTAAAAAGATGTGAAGTAGGAATAAATAAGTTGGGAAATATATTTAGAAACACACTTATTTGTCAAGGGGGTAAATGAAATGGGTGGTGGGGGAAGTGTAGGATATACCAAGGTAGATAATATTTATCAGAATAAAGGCACTCAAACTAAGTTGGAAAAAAATAGGAATTTCAACATTAAGGACTCTAAATAACTTACCTTATCTAGATAAATTTGGGTTATCTAATAAAGTATTAATATCGTGCCATGAATGATATATACATGAAAATTAAAATGGACCTATTTTACCACAAGATGTTCTTAATTCCTCAGGACCCATTATAGAGTCATTGATTTACTATGAAGATTGGGTAATTATGTGAGAAAATAGGTAGCATTATATATGATTTTTAAATTTTATATCCAAGTATACTGGCCTAACACACCCCAATAAACCTCGACTATATTATCAATCCAACTATGGAGTTTGAGCTTTGATTGAAAATAGAATGTGTGCTTAATAATCACATATTTTAGTGTTAATTTAGATTTTAAATGTTTATTTTTGAATTTTGATCATTTAATTTTGTTTAAATGATTTAGATTTTAAATTTTAATGGTTTTTTCTATTCCCCCTCTATATGGATTTGAAAAACCAACATGGGTATTAAAAATGGCTATCACTAGAAAACTTAGACTTGGTAGCTAAAAATAATAATTTAAAGACCATGGTATCTATGAGTATTATACTTGTACATTAAATAAGAATGTTATCTTAAAACCAAAATTGGTGTGCCCAAAGTAGAATGAAAATAGGGGAGTCAAAGAGAATGAACATGAAATGACTGAGTAACCTCAAATCACAAAAATGTGACAATGTAAAAAGGATACAATGACAGGTAAGTATGACTCTAGATCATAAGAAGTAATGGATGTATAGTGAAACATGCATAAATATTTTATTTTAAAGGTGTTATTGCAAAGAAAAATAAAACTAGTTTTGATAGTATGGGATCACGATCTTTAATAATTGTCTTAATTTCTAAGGAAAACATTATGGTTTAAATATAAATTCTAAAAAGTTAATAGATTTTATAAGAAAAGCCTTTTCCTATCCAATATCTTACATAAAAAAATATAAAATATAAACCAAATAGGGTGAAAATGTGATTATGAGGAATGCCTAGTCCTATCCAAGGTCTTATATTGCAACTCATAAAAGAAAGAAGAAATGAAAATAAACTTATAAACTGAAAACTTATGAGCAAAGAGAAAATGTTAAGAATGAGCTATGAAGTAAAATATATTAATGAGTAAATTTAGGTCTTATCTATAGTCTTATAATAAAACTCATGAATTAAATTAAAATAATAAAGATAGACCAAAGGACCAATGATATAGACTAGGCTAGTGCATGGAGTACAGTAGTGTAAATTGGAGATATCTATAGGAGATCTATAAATAGTGTTAGTATTTACAATATATGGAAGTATGAGAAGAAAGTAAATATTTAATCAAAATATCTATTTACAAACTAAGCATTGGTAGATTATTTGAAAACATGTCTTCATTAGTTTGTAATTTATAGGTACTAAGACCAATGATATATTTTACTAAGGACCCCACCTTTTTTGGGCATAATTTCCTTATTTTTAATGTTTATAATCTTTTTTGAGTATTGGATCACCAACATTTAAATTTCATACTTTGACCTTTTTATTATGTTGTTAATAATGTGAGCCTTATATTAGTGATTATGTTGTAAAGCATCCATACGGTGCTCATCAAGAAAATCTAAAGCATGAATATGGGCTTCACATAATTCTTCATTGGGAATTATACCATGAATGGATATACATAAATATGAGAGTTTAAATTCTAATGGTAGGACTGATTCAAACCCATTTATGAGTGAAAAATAGTCTTGCCCTAGTAGCAGTGTGTATGCTAGTATGGTAAGCCCAAAATGTGGGATAGAGATGGAGGTGCCAATTAGTATGAGTTTCTCTAATAGTTTTTGGTAAGATTTCACTCAAAATTTTCTTAGTGGCCTCTACTTGGCCATTACATTGAAGATAGTAAGGTGTTTAGAATTTGTGGGAAATTTTGAATTTCACACAATTGTTTTGTATATTTATTTTTTAAATTTCCACCATTATCATAAATGATGGTATGGGGAAATCTAGAATGATAGATGATTTGATTGAGAATAAATTTGGAAATAGTAATCTAAGTGACATTAAAAAGAGGCATGGATTCTACCTATTTGGTAAAATATTCAATAGCAGTTATAATAAATGCATGACCATCTTGTGATTGAGGTAATTTTTTGATGAGATCTAATCCCCATATAGAGAATGGCCAAGGAGACTCCATTGTTTGGAGTTCAACTAGAGGATATTGAATTAGATCATCTTGGAATTGACAAGGATTATACTTTAAAAAAAAATAATGGCATATTTTTCTAGAGTAGGCTAAAAGTAACCAATATGGAAGCATTTATGGGTTGTAGCATGACCACTACAATGACATCACAAATTCCCCCATGTGCTTATTCTAGGAAAGCAGGAACTTCCTCTTGCATTACATAGTGTAGTAAGGTTCCTTTTACATTATGATAGAAAAGGGTGTTGTATTGGAGTACATACTTGAAAGCTTGTTTACGTATTTGAGTCTTTTCATGAGAATCCATGTCTAGAAGGTAGGTTTTATATTTAATAAATTGAATTATGTATTTATAACATGGACTTTGTCAAATAGTAATAGCCTCAATCTGATAAATTAGTGAATCATTTTTGTTTTATAAATAAAAAGGTGTCTTTCTTATTTGGATAATAAATTGAGAATCATGAATTACTTGGTGAGGGTGAAATAAATATATTGATGAAGCAAGAGAGTAAGATATAACATTTTGATATCTTGGAATTGGTTTTATGGTAAAATAATTAAATTATTTTAGAAGTGTAGTAATAATTTGATGATATGCGATTAAGTTTTCACTTTTACATTGATAATCACCACTAAATTGATAGCACATAAATTGAGAATCACCCAGAGTGTGTAAATATGAGATGTTTAAATTGATTACAGCTTGCATGCCTAGAATTAGAGATTCATATCTATCCATGTTATCAGTAACATCAAAAGTTAACCAAAATGATAAAGGTATAATTTTACTATGTGGGTTGGTTAGTATACATCCTACCTTAGATCCTTGGAGGCATTTTATGCTACCAAAGTGAACTTTCCAAGTATCTTCATGTAATTCAATCATAAATTCTATTAATTCTTTGATAAATACTTTAGATTGAGTGGTAAAAGGATTGTAATCCTTTTCTTCTAGATTATTTGCTTCTAGATTGGCAATGAAATTATGAAAATAATATTTGAGAAAAAATTATTTTTTAATACCTTAGATATAAATAATTTATTCACTAGGAATAGTATCTTGAAGGTGATTTATAGATGCTAAGGAAGCCACCACAAGTTAGTCTATGATGACTTGTCCTTTGATAGATTTTTGTGTAAAAATTTGAAGGTCAAATTCCATCAATAGGGCCATCCATTTTCCAATTCTATCTCTAGGAAAGAAAGATTTGGAGAAGAAATAACAAAGTGGATCAAAATGGATAATGACATAAGTGGTTTGATAAAGCATATACATATAGAGATGTTTAGTTGTGAAATATATGGAAAGACAGTCATGTTCTACCTTGGTATAAGATTTTTCATAATTGATTAAACCTCAACTGATATAGTAAATAACATATTCTCTACCAATATCATCTTGTTGGGAAATCATTACCCTAACTGATATGGGGGTAGAAAATGTATATAGAATTAAAGGATAATCATTTGAAAGTGGATGAAGAGTAGGAGAATGGATCAGAGATTCCTTCATACTATCAAATGATTTTTGGCGTGAATCTCTCCATTATAGAGCATTACCTTTTTTAAGAAGATATTTGATGGAGTAAATATGGTAAACCATTTCTAGAATAAACCGATGAATTGACCCAAGTTTCCCAAGGTATATTCATATGTAATTAATGGAATGAGGAATATGCATATTGATGATATCCTTGGTTTTAATGGGATCAACTTCAATGCCCTGAAGGGAAATTAGAAATCCTAAATATTTACCAGATGTAACTCTAAATACACATTTATTTGGATTAAGTCTAACTTTATATTTAATGAGTCTATCAAAAATGATAGATAAATAATTGAGGTGAGTTTTATGACTCTTAAATTTGGAAATAAGGTCATCCACATAAGTTTCAATGTTATTTTTAATAATATAATGAAAAATATGGGTCATTTCACATTGATAAGTGGTCCAAACATTTTTAAGACTGCAGGGAATTTTAAAGTAGCAATAGGTGCCCCACTTTATAGTGATTTTTTTATATTGGTCTTTAGGAACTATGTGAATTTGGGTATAGCCTGTAAAAATATCCATAAGTGATAAAATTTCGTATCCAATAGTATAATCTATGATAACACCTATTGAAGGTAAAGTAAAGTTGTCTTTTAGACATGCTAAGTTTAGATTTTGAAAATCAATGCATCTATGGATAACCATTGTGACTTTTTTAAAAATAAGAATAATGTTTGATACCCATTCTAATTAATCCATGGTTTTAATGAATTTGGGATCCAAAATTTTAATGATTTATTTGTGACATAAGGTAGAAATGTTAGGTGGAAATTTTCATTAGTTTTTTCTAACAGGTTTTGCATCTGTATAAGTGATGATATGATGAACAACGATGCTAGGATTAATACTCAACATATATTCATATGAACCCATGAATGATTCATGATATTTTTCAAATAATAAGTTAAATTTATCATATTACTCTAGAGCAAGATCTTTATAAATGGTAATAGGTCGAGGACATGTTGGTGTACCATATTATATTTTAGTGTTTCCGTAATGAGCATAGCATTTCCATCTTGGAAATGGTATGGAGTAGGAGGAAGGGAAGAAATAAGATGTGTTTTAGGATCTAAAATAGAAATGAAATTGTTAAAATAAGGATCCTTTTGCTTAAAATTACCAATTTTATGATGTTGGAGTGGAAGTTGAGGTTCTCTAACATGGAGTAGTTCAAGTATAGCTTCATCACTAGGAATCATAGGTAAAGGTCCATAATATTCGACATCTACTTATAAACAATGATTTGATTACCATTGTTATAATATTTCAAGTGTATTTTTTGGATCTTAATGGATTTAACATCTAATGTAATTTCTAGTGTAGTAATGATTATAGAGTCCATATTATGGATATTTAGTTGAGTAGAGTCAACTAGATTGGAAATGTTTGTTTTAGTTTGTTCAATAGTTGAAGTTTAATTTGTATTGAGTTATATAACCTCAGTAGCATCAATGTGATCATAAAAATTATAATATTCTTGAGTCAATATTTATTTGATTACCCATGGAGTATCTATTAATGAAAGATTAGTAAGAGTGACATAACCTTTTGGTTCTAATTCAATATCATATGTTATATGAATGACATGGACATCATAGTTGAATGAATGTATTTTTGATAATGTATTTTAGTAATGTTGTACATATAAATCTCATTATTATGCTTGGACCATGATATAATTATCATCATAAGTATGATAAATAGTGCATGCTTTTATTTTTACTCCTCAAAATTTTAGTAATCTAGGTGTTTCAACTACCAAATTTTGAAACAATTTGTCCACTCCATATTCATCACATGTAAAGTCATATTTTATGTAAGAAGCTTCATATGCATTTTATAGAGGAGAATTTTTAGTAATATCATCAATTAGAGGAATGACATAATCATGTGGAAGTAAAGGACGAAGTCATTCTGAAATATAAGGAGGTAATCTTTTGGTATTACAAGTGTTTTATAATTCATCACGTTCATCATCATCTAAATTAGTGAGGGTAACATGTAAATTATAATTAATTTTAAAAAATTTAAGGAGAGGTGCATTATTAATGTGGGGAATTTTGGAATGCAATATTGAGATTTAGGATTTGGTAGTTGTATACTCCATGGATTAGGATCAATTTCATGTTTATAACATTTACTATTATGAATGAATTTAATACATTGACTACCTAAAGAGGTAATGGACCATATTATATGTGTCCATGGGCAACCAAGAAAGAAATTATAAGATAATGATAAATCAAGAACCATGAGTTTAGTACATATTGTCTTAATTCTAATAATAAGTAGGAGTCAAATACAACCAAGTGGTTTTTGATTTGTTTTATCAAATCCTCTACATGTGAGATTTATTTTTTTAAGGTTTTATTTGGTGTATCTAATTTTTTTATTAATAAAAGAGAGGTAAAATTAATACCTACTCCTTCATCTACTAAGACTTTTTAGATAAGGGTATTATTGATCAAAATTTTAATAAAGAGGGGTGGATCATCGGGTTGAAAAATAATTTCATCATTAATCATATCCTCTTATAGAAATTATATGAATGGTTTAGAGGACATGGAAATGGTTTCAATTGTATGTAATTTTTTAAGTGAAGGATCTTTATGTGGGATTTTTTAAGCAAGTGATGATAGTTCTTTGATAATTTTTTATTTTTTCATAAGTAATTTGTGATGATATGGAGAAGTTCAAACTAACTCAATGAGGGTAATTTTACAAGGCATTGAATTAAGTTCTTCCAAAAAAATCCAATACAATTTAGAGGATGAAGAACCAACATGAGGTTTATGTGGAACAATGTTTATCATAAGAATAGGAGAAGTAAGTTGGGGTTATGGTTGTGGAAGCGTTTCTTTATGTGATTCAGAAGATGTGGGTGAAATAGTTGTAGTATCTTTAAGTAATTCTTTTTTGGTGGAAGGTTTATTAGGTTTAGTGAAAATGTCTTTATGAGTAGGTTTTAATATATAACTAAATTTTATTGTGTTTACATATTGAGAATTGGTATGATACTGATCATAATCAACATCAATTACATAGATATTATCATTGAAATGTTATATGTTAGGAGTCAAAGAATATTTTTGAGGTTTAGAAGACATGGGATTGTTAACCTATTTATTTTGGGAAGATTTGAAATAACCATGATGGCATAATTTGATCATAACCTCATGGTCAAATGTGTCTCCTAACATAAAATAATAACAAACTTGATAATTCCACCACATGTTTCATGAGAATGACCCACATCATCATGAAATCAAAAGAATTATTAGGGTTATACCATGAAGGTATAAAATTATTATAGGTGAAGGATTTAGATGGAAAAAATAACTGATTCATTTGTGGGACTGTTAATGATGGGTGGGAAGCAAGTTGATTATCTGCTTTGACTATTCCTACTTTTTTTTTAGGAGTGGTGCTTGTAATTGAAACGATTGAGGTTTAAAAATATTATTTAGTTGATATATGACTTGGATCAAATTGTTTCATAATGAAATCTTGCCTTTTGGATTGATCAAATGCTTTGTTTAAATCATGTTGGGAGAAAGTTCAGACTTTATACTAAAGTGAAGGTGTTAAATCATTGATAAATAATTTAAATAGATTATCATATGTTCTGATCTACTTTTTGAGCTAATGCTTTCCATCTTTTGATGAAATCATGAGATAATTATGAAATTGATTTATTAGCATTGATAAAATGACTAAGATAATTTTATAAAAGATCATTTTGTTGAAATGCCTTGATAAGATCATTAACCAATTCTTCTAATTGTGTAATGGAATGTTGTAGTACTTGATTATACCATTCTAAAATGTCACTTGTAAATGTTTTAACTAATAGTTTAAAGGTGGCAAAGGTATTTGTTTGGATCCATTCCTTATAGATATTACCAAATACCTTAAGAAAAGATGCAGTATCTTTAGTTCCATCATATTTAATATTTGGATAAATGTTTCCAATATCAATGGAGATAATGAAATGAGCTAAAGATTCATTTTGGATATTTTAAAGCATCTTATTATGTATAATAGGTTGTGGAATGAGATTACCATTTGAATTTATAAGAGGAGGATGAATAAAGTTTTGATTATTTTGAGGTAATATGAGAGGAGGTTGATTATTCATTTTTAATAAATGATGTTTTATTTGCTTCATTTTAGAGGTATTATTTTTTTGCATAACATTCATTTGTTGGTCAATTTGTGTAAGGATTTGAGTAGTGACAACTTTTGTATTTTGATTATTAGTATTTGAAAGTGGAATATTAGGATTTTTAAGAGGGTGAATGTTAGTATTGGTAGGGGGAACATTCCCATTGTGATGGGTATGGATGTTTCTTATTAAATTATTTCCTGTAGGGTTATTCATTAAGCTTGTATCAATTATCTCAATAATATAGTAAAGTAGTTTGGATAAGGTAGTATCCTAAGAAGTGTGAAATAGATTAGAATCATCCACCTCATTAGTTTGGGTAATTTACACCATGTTTCAATCAATACATGATGGTAAAAATAATATCAAGAGTGGTTATCCTCTTGGATATCTAAAGTAGACAAGAGGGAATAACCCATGTATTATCTAAATGGGTTCAGATTATCAAGAAATATTTGGATAGATGATTTTATGATGCTTAAACAAGGTAAAAGGAAAGCTAATAAAGTGAAAATTTTGTTTTAAAATTGAAAATTATGGGAATAAAATGAAGTTAGCCAAATATTATAAAGATAAGCCAGCTATGTTTAGGGATTGCATAGAACTATGTTAACTAAGTACAATGTAGTTGGATAGGGACACCAAAAAAACTATATTGGATAGGTAGTATATATTTGAATAGGTTGATGCAATAGTAATTTAATAAGGATAAGTGATAACTAAATTGGCCAATAGGTACATAGTTGACTAGATCAATGTAGTTATATGGAAATAAGAATATATAAACTATTTATAAAACACTAAGTCAAGTAGGTCAACTTAGTTTTGAAAGAAGACAAATAAAATAATATGTAAAAGACTGGGTCAAATAGGTCAACTTATTTTTGTAGGATTGAAAATAGAACAACCTATAAAAGACTAGGTTGAGCTAGTCGACTTAGTTATGTAGAATTGAAAACATAGCAACCTATAAAAGATTGAATCAAGCTGGTTGACTTAATTTTGTAGAATTAAAAATAGAACAACCTGTAAAAGACTAGGTCGATCTGGTCAACCTAATTCTATAAAAAGGGTAAATTTTAAAAGGTTCTAATTCTAGATGATGTAGTTTTAGTTACAAAAAGAGAACTAAATACAAGCAACTAGGTTGAGCCAGTCAATCTAATTACAGCACATAACATAAACCTTGTATCAAATTATGGCTAATATAATTTTACAATACAATAGAGAATATTAAATAACAAGCAACAATAATGAATTTTAGAATATAACTAACTAATTCCTTGAAAATAAGATTAGAAAGTTATACTATAGGTTTTTATTGAAAGTGTAGGCTCCCAAATATACTTGTTTGTCCATTGAATAGTGTCAGTCCAATACTTCAAAGACCTGACTATGGAAGAAGTACCATTCCCATATTCCACTAAACTTGGTTTCAAGGGTAAGATAGAAGTAAATTCTCAATGCTAACCATTAACTGATGCATCAAACAATCAAACAAATGGTTATACTCCTAAGGTTCAATAAAGAAAGAAATCCTAAGCATTTATAAAATAAAATGAGGTAGATAGAAACTAAAGGTTGTGTTTAACTCTATAATATGGATATGAGTATTAGTGAAAGCCTTTCATGCTATGATATCTATAAATAATAGACAAAGACTGTAAACAAAGTATCAAGTAGCCCTTCATGAAAGTAGATAAGTGTTTGAAAACTACCGGTACATAATTTCTAGGGAAAACCAAACAAAGTGAAAAATGAAAGTGAAAATCAAAGTTTCAAAAGTTATTTTGTAATTTTTGGAATGTAAATAAATAGGTAGCTAATTTAAAAGTAAATTGATCTTAATTACTATCCATGTAGGTTAATTCCCTTTGCTTGAATTAGGTGAAAATTAAATAGAATAAAGTCAAGATGGTCAATTGAGTTGTGTAAATAGAACATACCAAAGTCAAGTTGGTTGACTAAGTCTATTGAAAGACAGTCCAAAAAGAACAAAGTTAATCTAGTCAAACTAATTATTAAATATAAATTAGATACATAATTAAGTTGATCCGATCGACTTAGTTGACTGTAAAGGTATAGTTTTATAGAACTAAAAACTAGGAAAAATAATATTGGATTTTAAATTTTGAAAAATAGTGGGAAAATAAAAAAATAACAGAAATAAATTATTGAGTTGGTTGGAGTGAACCTAGCAATTTATAATGAGGCAATTAGGTCGATCTAGTAATTTTCATAAAGTTGTTGAGTTTATGTTTTGAATTTTGTTGTCCAGATAAAATTTTGAACTTGTAGAGGTAAATACAGAATATTTAGATGGAGTCAAACTAATTGACTAAGTGTAAATAAAATTGATAAATGATAGAACAAAATAAAACTATGTTGATCAAATCGACTTAGTAGATTAAATGAAAAAGTAGAAAATACAATAATTGAGTAGATTAATTCAGTTAAATGACTAAAATAGGAAAAAATAACTATATCAATAGAGTTGATCTAGTTTGTCTAATTCTATAAATTTATGCATAGAGATCTAGATGAAATCAATAGGGTCACCTCAATTGGAAAACCTACAAAAAGATGCCCTAACTAGATTGACTAGGTTGACAAAGTTATATAAACCTAAAAACATAGATTAACTAAATTGACATGGTCGACTGAGTATTAAAACCTACACACAAAATATCAAATTGGGTTGATGTGGTCGATGAAGTATGAATACGTGTACACATAATATTAAATTGGGCCAATAGGGTCATTCAAGTTATATGTAAATAAGAATTAAAAACATGTATTGGTTAGATTCATTTAGGGTTCACTAGAATGTATGTAAGCAAAACTAGATATTTCTACAACTTATCCTACACAATAATATTCAAGCTTAGAGAAGGTAATAAACTAACAAGTACACTTGGGGATACATTTAAATTGGGTTCATGACCAATAATGGATTTTTTAAACCTACACTAAGGGATCTATTATCACACTATGGAAAAGAAAAGGTTTCCAAGGCCTCTACTTAAATGCCATCTTGTGATAACCCTAACTAGGTCTTATGATTGTAAAAATTATTAAGCAAGCTAATATACTAAATAATTATGCAATCTAATCTAGTAAATGCATATGTAAGCTAATCTATTGCTCACTAAAGCTTGTGGCATAAATAAGGAAGATAATAATCATGCAAAGATAAATTTATCTATAACATAGAATGATCTAAGCAAGGAGAGATACAATTCAATATATATTAACTCTATAACATTTACTTATTAAAATATAAAGGGCTAGGAATATACTTACCTTATTGAAGTGAAACCATCATGCCTTAATCTCTCCCTTGGCCAATGGTGCTTTTCAAGAGGTTTTTATGGGTTTGTAAGGATCATAAAGATAAATCATATCTAGGTTATAAGACTTCTCTTATGCATCCAAGACTTCCACAAGGTAAGTGTTGCTTCACCAAGGTAAAAACCTAAGTAATGAAACCTCATGTTGATTGTAGAAGCAAATTTTATGAGTAGTAATGATGCACAATTAAGTGATCATCTATTAAAAATGAAATTAAAGGGGGTATATATAGCATGGATTGACCCTAAACCCTCTATAAAATTAAGTCAATACAGCTGGCCTAATCGACCTTGTTAGGTAGGAAATAGTGTCATTAGGTATCAAACTATGTCAGCTTGGGTTGACATAGTTTTATAATGTGTGATAAATCCTAGAATGGGGTCAACTTGGTTGACCTAGTAGAATACATGGTAAAAGAAGGTTTTTTCTCAGTTAAGGGCTATTTTTGGTAGTGAGTTGCTTATGAAAGTGTATAAGCAAGGTTTCAATGCCTAGGGAAATAGATAGGAGTAGTTTGTATTGGTTTTGAGTGGTGGTATAGGAGCCAACAATCCTATAAAGAACCAAAGGTTTGCTAATCCCTTTTCCAGTGTGCCCCTTAAAGTATGTACTTAGAGATATTGAGATTCGATGGGTTCCTTCAAGAGAGAAAGCATCTATAATTGATAAATTTTAAAAATATTGTGTGTATAGAGAAATTACCAATTTATATAAGTACTGAGCTAAATTCTGGACTTTATCCAATATATCATCTACAACTTGAAATTTGTGTTGAGACTTTAATCCCTTATTTATATTTTACAAGCCATGAAACATATTTTTAAATAATCTCTATGTACCATCAACCATGAAGATTGGGTCTTCTTGGATTTCATCATATTCTTCTTGAAGGGTTTTCCTCTTCTTAGTCAATGAGAAGATTCTTCTTCTCTCTTGAACTCAATTAGCTCCCCTCTTGCCATTTTCCTTTTTCTAACCCTTTTCAATTGGTTATTTTTCTCATCAAAATTTATGGATAGATTTGGTTGTTATATTATACCCATATTTTGTCTAGACATCTTCTGTGCTTACAAGTTCTGAATCCATAAGGTACCAAAATTAATTCCTCTAAAAGGGTGGCCTAAGTAGATGAAATGAAAAAAAATGAATTGGTGTATAGGTGGTATGAGAGGTAGGGGATCAAGTGAAGGGATTGAACTTAAAGATATGGAAGATGGAGGTGTATAGAATGGTTGTTTAACCATTTTTTCCCTTAAGACCCTAATCTGAGGAAGCATTTTGGTTATATGTATGATGATCTTAGGGGACTCTTTGATAATGGAGACCACAAGAAACTCTGTCTGAGTGGATACCAGAATTGATGACCTTACCTAGGTGGAGGAGTGATTTTATAATGGGAATGTCTCAAAAATGTATTGAGAAACTAGATCTTAAAAATGTGGGATTGTGGGGTAGTACCCTTAGTAGTTACATATATAATGGGGTATGAAATGGCAACTATATTATACCTTTAAATAATTTTATAGTTGGGGTATTTTTAATAGTCACATTATTAGTGGTAATTGTATTAGTAGTAGCAGTAATTAAAGAATCAAATGAAAAAAAATACATAAGAGTAGTTTTATCAAAATCTTTAGAAACCTCCATTGAATCCAATAAAGTTGTAGTGATTGAAGTAACTATGGAAGGAAAAACTAGAGTAGTTGAAATAATAGTAGGAACATTGGAGACTATTATAATACCACTTAAGTAATAATATGTTTATCCTCAATAATTATTTATTTACCAGAGGTAGGACTTAATCCATTTGCACCTATTGTTTTTTTTTAATACTAACGTTGAGAATATAGGGATCCTCAATTTTGGTTGAGTGAAATTTTTACCAAATGTTGTCTCTTCTTCTACTTGGGTCTCCTTTACATATCCTTATATGTATTATTATATATAACCATCTTCTAATTTTGAATATAAATAAATTAGTTTTAATATTTCCCTTTAATACTAAGGTGTCCTCTGTAGACACTTGAAACTAGCCACCAATAACCTCTAATTAGGCTTTTGATAAATTTCCACCAAAATGCACAATTTGGCCTAAAAACAAAAAAAACACATTAAATGAGTTAAAATTGATATATTCAAGTGATGATTTTGGCCAGAGTATCATTAAATGGGGAAATGAAATTTATGAAGAATCTAACTTTTATCAAATTAATTTGAGTCAAAATGTCAATTTTGCACCTGGGTGCTCTAGATTTATCTTTTCTATCAAATTTCTTGTACGAGATATGTGCCTTTATTATTTTGCATTGAAAAAATCCTAAATGGGATAATGGTTCCAATGCATCTAACATAGACTTCTAATTTCAATCCAATCAAAATTTTATCTAATAATACAACATTTTGACCAAATTGATTAATTTGTGCACACATTGCCAATGTTTTACATCAAAGTTGATTAATCATGTTTAAGGATAATATAAACAAATCAAGAGATTAAGTTAATTTTACATGGAAATTTTTGAATATTTATTATTATAAATTCATTATCATTAACTATATCATCAAATGACATCATCCTATGGGATGGCATCTACGAGTCATAAATGCCACAAATATCTGAATTAATGCCTCACATGCCTCATTAAGACCCTCCATGCTTAGTTAATGCCCCTCTATCTCAAATATTGATGAGCCTATTTATGAATTTTAAGTACATAATTGAATTACTCCTTATCCATACATATTCATCTTGAGATGGATGGTTCAAGTTGATTCTAAACCATTCCAAAAATCTATAAATAGGAGGCCTTGCCTATTAAATTTTAAGCTCCTTTATGCCAAACTTATAACACCTACATGAATTAAAAATCATTGCATCTTAGTGTTATAATTCCCAAATGTTGATCCAATCCAAGCCAAGTCAAATCCAAACAAGGTGCCAAGGAGAGATGGAGGTAGCTACACTTCATTGATGCAGACTTCATGAGCACAAATCGAGCAAGCCATTACAACAAGTATTTCGGAGCATCTAAAGAAGGTGAAGGAAAGTATTTATTTCATGTTTTAGTTGTGTTTTCCATTTTTATTTTGTTAAATAAGCTCCCCCATTAATATGGGCTTAAAGTGTTAGTTATTAGTGTGTTATTTCAATTTTGAGTTCATATACTAACACAATATTAATCTCCCCCTTTTGAAATCCTATGTTCACAAATGACATCCTCGATGGGACTTAGCCTCACAAATTTGGTCAAATTGTACCTAAAAGCAACCTACTAACCATTGTCATGCAGGATCTTAGAGTGTAGAGGCAAATAAGGTAAATATTTGAGCAAAAAACCATTTTTTTGTAAGCCATAGTTTTGTTCTTGAGACTGTGTAACCCAGCTCGATTGTGTACCCAAATCAACCCCAACTCAGTCTTGAATCACCCCAACTCAACCCCAACTTGCATTGACTCACCTCCACTTGACCCCAACTCACCTACCAACCCAAGTCACCTATCAACCCAACTTGAATGTCAACCTGAGAGCTCATTTTTCAAAAGTCCTTGTCTCATCCTCTAAAGTGCTTCAAAGCAGGCAGTCCGAATCTTATTTTTTTAGGTTGAAAGGATGGTTTGGAAGTTAATGTGGGTGTTTTAACTAATCATACACTTCAATTTGAATTTTTAAAAATAACTTGGTTAAAATCATGCACACTTCAAATTTGGTGCCTAAAATGAATCTTTAACATGCTAAGTCTTAAACACTTCAAACTTTGGGTTTAAAAAAAAAGTAAGTGATTATTGTTTTATTTAGTATTTTTTGTTGTAATCTTTACATGTTTTTAAAACTTAAGACCAAGGGGTTAAAAAAAACCACCTAATCTTTTATTTTGTGATTAAAATTGAAATCACTTGTCAAATTTTGTTTTCAATAGTTGTTTAAACTTAGAATTTGATTGGCAAAAAGAGGGATGTTGCGTGTATGCACTTCCATCCATCCCCTTTAGGGAAATTTTGGAATCAAAAATGCCATCCTTATTGCAAACATGCCTATTCCAAGGCATAGAAAGAATGTCATCTAAAGTACTCCCCAAAAACTCACAATAGTTTGGGTGATCTTGAAATGACCCTAAAGTCTTTCTATCAATCATTTATTTTATTGCATCATGGCTTGTGAGGGGGGCTTCATTACCTCCCAAAATTTCTATAAGGAAGATTTCACCTAGGGTTTCATTTCCTAGCACTGACTTCAACCACTCCCACTCGGATCACAGGTTTGAGGAGTTAAACCACCTTCTAGTGTTGGAGTTGCACATGGGACATATCTACACTATGGACATTGCACTACACTGAGCAAGCGATAGATGTAGTGGTTGCAAAAAGGATAAGACCTTTTTTCAACAAGCCAAGTGATGTGGACATCCAATTAAAGTGTTCCTTCTCTTTTTTACTATTGTGAAAGTTGGTAGACATGGGATCCATCTAGAAATTATTGAAAACCAATTAGTTTTAGTCAACCCCACTTTGCCACATGCTTAATAGGAATTTGGATGATTTACTTGTATTTTGTCATTTTATTACTTGGTGTTTTGAGATTGAAAATAATATGTTTGTTTTTAAACCATGTCAAAACTAATTTATTTATACATCAATTTTTTTTCTAAAGAGGCATTATGTTGTCTATTTTACACCATACTTGTGCCTTGAAATTTTTGTTAAACATGTTTGTGTGGGTGTTACTTATTTGAGGGGGGTAGTCTTATGCTGCCCATAACATGTCAAACCATTTTTGATTTTGATTATTTGAAACATAACATTGATCACATCATTAGAGCATGCTTACATCATTAGGCTTCTCAATTTGTTTCAAGACTTGTTTAATATTTCACTTAAAACCATTTGTTTCAAACCATGTCACATCAGCCATTTGGACCTTATTTATGCTCTGTCATGTTGTCCAGTCTTGTCTAGTTTATTTGGTCAAATACTAGTTTTCAATGTTGAGTTTTTAATTAACCTTTCCAAAGTTTGGATTCAAACATTTATTTATTTCTATTTATGCCTCAATTCATGGGGTTGGTACATATATCTTTCTCTTTTAGGTTGCATAGCTTCATTTAATTGATTACCCAAAATTTAAGACTATTTATTGTTTATTTGTTCAATGCCTATCATCATCATTGTTTGTGCCTTTTTTTGGGATAGCATAGCCTTTCTCCAAGAGACTTTAGCCTTATGGTTTATACCAACTGACCATGTTTATGTTTGATTCTGTGTGTCAGGTCTATGTTAAAATTGTTTCCAAGCTTGTTAGATTAAATTTAGTTCACATCAATATTTTGTTTCAAGTTTAGTTTTTGACATCATTTAGACAAAAGTCCTAGCAAAGATTGTTTAAGCCTAGATTTTGACTCCACATTTGGACAAAAAACCTTGCGATTCTTTTCCCTTTCCTAGTTTAGCTCTTGTTTGGAACACTTTAACCTAGACTTTGACATGTTGGTTTTTATTCAGATGCTTGACCTTTTATGTGTATGACATTTGATGTTAGACATTTGACGTTAGAATATTTTATTCCAAGTATTAGCACAAACCATTTTGGAGATATAACTCCATGATCAAATCATTGTTTTGAGATATAGCTCCACTTTTGACCAAGTTAGACCTAGTTTGAACCATTTGTCCTTTGGACATAGTTTTTTAAAGTTTGTAAAACTCTAAGCCTTTTGTTTCAGAGTTTTCATCATTTATGTAGATATATATAGTTACACTTGGTGGATTCATGTAAAATCTAAATTATGATAGAATAGCCACACTAAATCCCACTAGGAACCCCTATAGAGAAAGATTTTCTAAGGAGTTTTATTATTCTCCCTATAATACTCCATATGGGGAACATAGTCAAAATACATATAATCCAAATAAAATTACCAATTAGGATGATATGGTTTATGAGGACTTTGAATACCCAACTATAGATAATGTTGTTTGGGATACAGATCCATACCCTCTTTACAGTAATTAGTACACAAAACATATTCAAGAACCAACTTAGGATCCAACTCAAGATTGGGATGATATGATTTATGAGGTAGAATTAGATGCTTTGGCTTGAGTGAGAAATAAATATCCATAATTCCCTTTCATCATTCCATGACCTCATCCTTTGGCTTATGCAAGAAACCAAGCTTCGTACCTCCCTATCGTTATCATTTTAGGACTTCATCCTTTGGCTCATGTAAGAAATCATGCTCCCCAATGCCCTACCATTATCCAATCATAGGCCATTCCTCATCTAGTACCAATATAATAAAAACCTCAACCCATCCAATCATTTGAAGACCAAGTTGTGTTCTAAATTGGTATTTTCCAACTCATTGGAAACTAAGGCCAAAAAAACCAACCAATTTGAGATATTTTTATTGAACCAACGACTTGTGATAAGTTGACCTATGATGAATCACCTATTGATCCTATATCCATTATTGAGGAGTCACACTCTGATGAGCTAGTCTTTGTTGAGTCACTTCTTAATGATTATAACTACCTTTGGACAAATCATTACTTTGACCATATGCCTATTTTTGAGAGCCTCCTATTGGCAAGCCAGTCTCTAAGGAGTTGTCTCTTAACCTTTTTCCCATCCTAGAGGAGTCCCACTCTAACAAACTAGTTTTTTTGAAGCCCATTATGCCATCATGGGCTATTACTTGTCTAATACCAAACATTCAACAAGACATCATTATAACAGAGTACTCATCAGATGAAGAATTAGAATTAGAGTCAGGTTCTATTTTTGAATTAACATCAAATTTAGCATCAAAATCAGAATCAACATTAGTCTCAACATCAAATTCAGATTCCACTAAGTTAGAACTAAGTTCAAAAACAAAATACATTCATGACTATTACAATATTGGCTACATATGCCTCACAAATCAATTTGAATGCATTTGTGATCCTTCTATAGTTTTTGAGGATGAGTAATTCAAATTTAACATGACTTATCCTAATATCTTCTACAAGGATTGTGCAACCTCTCCCTATTCCATTACCATTCTATAGGTCATTACCATCAACCAAAATAGCCATATTAATGACATTCCATCTCCCACAAGTGTCAATTGGGATCGATAGAATCATACTTTATTAAACTACATCCATGGTGACATAGCAGTTGAAGAAGAGAAAGAAGGCCAAGACCAAATTCATATACCATAAGAACACTCTCCTAGTGAAACCTTTATGGAGGCACTAGGGACAAGTAAATTTCAAAATCAACATCTTCTAGTGAAACTTTTTTAGAAGTGCTAAAAGATAATCAAATTATAAATTTAATGTTCCTTAGAGAAACTCTCTCAAAGGCATTATGAAACAATCAAGACAACTTCATTGGTGAAAAAATCATCAAAGCACTGATAGCTGAGCACAAAATTCCTTCACTGCTTGATGAAGATAATATCAAAGATCAAATCAAAATAGTTTCCAATCTACATCTTAATCAGATGGTAACTACTCTCAAGATCAAATAATAGAAAAATTTGGTGATCCTATCAAGAGAATATTTAGAGGTCTTTAATGCCACCACATCTAAATTTATGTTGAATCTGGCATCAAAAACATTACGTGTGACTGAATATCCTAATCTTTATTTGTTTCCCAACCATTACCCATTCCATTATCATTTACCATTCCATTTCACAGTCAAACCTACCCTCCATTACTTTTCCCTATTTACCATCCATAACCACACTTTCCTTTTTAGAGGCTATAAAGATACCTTGTCTTGACATTTGAAGGAATCAAAATCAATGACCAATGAAGATCACAACATTCTTAGGATCCAAATATGTAGCCATTTCTTGATAGAGTAACTATTCAGATGAGGTGTGAGATAACAATTAACATGATTGATTATTCTATCTGTATCATTTGTTGATTAAGATGTGCATCTCCACTTCATCAAGAATAATATAATTATATGCCATTTTACCATACCCAGGCCAAACACATCAAAAACCAACAATCACCTAGGCCAAAAACATGTACCATACCATTTCATTTGCCATATCCATTTTCCATTGTCACATATTCATGCCATTTACCCCATCACTTGGGGGCAACCCTCCTACCATTTTATCCAATCTATCAAAACCCATCATTATCCTAGAGCAAGACCATGCCATCCTATCATTCCATTCCTATCTAGACCCAATCCTATTTTTAGTTATCCTACCCAATCCTATTTTGATCTTGGTTACTTTAGTTCTTCCCACACCTTTTTGTGAAGGGATTTTGATCCAATTTTAATAATAAATCAAATTCTATGTTTGTTATGATAGTTTATGAAATTAGTATGATAGTTGATCTAGAAATATATCTTTCATTTTCTATCCTATATCAAAGTTGGTTTATGTGAATTTGATTATAATCACCTATGGGTAAATCAATGTTTCACTGGTCTTGCTACTAATTATAACCACCTATGGGTAAATTAGTAGCATTGATCTATGTTGTTGTATCCTAGTTATAACCACCTATGGGAAACATTTGTTTATCATGCATTTCCATCTCACCGTGCCATTACTATTTTCATTTGACTGGACATTTGCCAAATATGAGAACTTGTTAGGACCTAGTTGGTTTTTTCTCACCTTTTATGTGGATGGAATTACTTTGACTTGACATCATTTTGGGACTATGTAAGTCATGCTCAATTTATGTTGAGGTCACCTCAGTCCCCCTAAGCCATGTTCTCACCATTTTACAAGCAACCTAAGCCAAATTCTCTCACCATTTTACAAGTAGGTATCTTGTCATTCTCAATCAAGTTAAGATACCTCAAAATTCCAAAAACATTCAAATATTTAAAAAAATCCAAAACATTTTTCCTATCTAAGCCTAGTTAGTTATCCTTAATTATCCCTACTAGGGCATGGTCATTATTAGGATGTTTTATTTTGATTTTGTTTTCAAGAATTTTATTTTTTTATTTCAAATTTATTTGTCTGTTTGTGTGCTTTCCATGTGTTTCTTTGTTTGTTTATTTTCTTTCTTATTTGTTTGATTTCAACACTATTGCCTCGACTCAATATATATGTATGCATTGGGTGATTCCTTGTGCACATTATTCTTGAGTCTATCCGTATTCATATGTCAACATTTTCATCATGGTTTTTATCATTGGTGTGTTATTTTCAATTGTTTATAAGATCAAGAGTCAGTCCTTATGCATATTTTGGGATAGTCTTCATGGTGTTCTATCATGATGCATACCATCACATTCCATAATAAAAATCAGCTTCAAGAAGGTCTACAAGTAATGGAGCCACAAAATTTTCTCCTGGGCACCTTTTCAAATCCTCCCACCCTTGATCAAATCAACCCATTGACCATTCTAGTTGTATTATTGCTAATAAAGATGAGAAACTCCTTATTGGTAGGTACAACAGAATCATTTATATTGATCAATCTTATTATTTTATTTATCTCTTTCATCACTTTGCACCCACTCATATTTAATATATATTCTAGGTTATAACTTTGAGTTATGTTTGCTAATCAGCCCTAACTAGGGCACAATCATATTTATAAAACAATCTAGGTCCCCTTAATGATTATAACCACCTATGGACAAATCATTATTTTGACTTTTGTTCTTGATTATAACTACCTTTGGGAAAATTAGTCCCCTTTTTAAATCAATGCATGAAATCATTTCTCATTTGTATTACTCACAACCATATGTTAATCCCACCTTTCTTCTTGCTTCTTTTCTAGGGACCGTCCATCCACATATGTGACGGCCACTCCCTTGAGGGGACATCATCATAGGATTTCCAAAAACCATTTAGAACTTTGTTATTCAATCATCATCTTCTTTTTGGCATGCAGGACCTTTTCATTCTTTGAGAATAAGTTATTATGCCTATAGCTTGAAACACCATCCCAAATAGGGTCAAACTATAGACACCTAAAATTGGCCACCAATAACCTTCAATTAGGCTTTTGACCAATTTCCACCAAAATGAACAATTTGGATTAAAAACACTAAAACACATTAAATGAGTTGAAATTGATATATTCAAGTGCTGATTTTGGCTAGAGTATCATTAAATGGGGTAATGCAATTTATGAAGCATCTAAATTTGATCAAATCATTTGGATTCAAAATACTAATTTTGCACCTAGGTGCTCTAGATTGCTCTTTTCTATCAAATTTATTGTATGAAACATGTGCCTTTGTTATTTTACATTGACAAGATCCTAAATGGGATAATAGTTCCAACACATCTAACATCAATTTCCAATTCTAATCTAGTCAAAATTTGAGCCAATAATATGATATTTTGACCAATCTGATTAATTTATGCACAAATTTCCAAGGTTTTGCATCAAAGTTAACTAATAATGTTTAAGGCTAATTAAACCAAATAAAGAGCTTAAGTTAATTTTCCATGGAAATTTTTGAATATTTATTTTTATAAATTGATTTTCATTAACTACATCATCAAATGACATCATCTTATGGGGTGGCATCTACAAGCCATAAATGACACAAATATTTGAATTAATGTCTCTCATGCCTCATTAAGACCTCCATACCTATTTAATGCCCCTCTATCACAAGTATCAATGAGCCTATTTATTAAATTTAATTACATAATTTAATTAATCATCTTCATCTTGAGATGGATGGTTCATGTTGATTCTAAACCATTCAAAAAATGTATAATTAGGAGGATTTTCCTATTGAATTTTAAGATCTCTTATGCCAAACATATAATGCTAAAATGAATTCAAAATCATTTCATCTTAGTGTTATAATACCCAAATGTTGAGCCAAGCCAATTCAAAGACAAACAAGGTGTCAAGGAGAGATGGAGGTAGCCACACTTCATTGATGCAGACTTCATGAGCACAAACTGAGTAAGCCACTACAACAAGCATTTTGGAACATCCAAGGAAGGTGAAGGAAGGTATTTCTTTCATTTTTTATTTATATTTTCCATTTTTTTGGTTAACTAAGCTCCCCATTGAGATAGGCTTAAGGTGTTAGCTATTAGTGCGTTATTTTTATTTTGAGTTCATATACTAACACAATACTAATCTCCCCCTATTACAATCATATGTTCACATCCTCTCCTCTTGTGTGATCTTAGGGAATTTTAGATTGATTTCCAAGGTACCCTTAGCTTGAGTTATTACAAGAGGGTTGGTTTCACTATGTACTAGAGAAGGAGGAGGTGAATCACTCACCATTGGTTTTGGAACTAGTTAAACTATAACAATTACAAGTGTAAATACAAAGGTGATATTAGGAACTAAAGGTTACACTATATCAACAAAAGGATCATGTTGCTCTATATATTTATATATTTAAGGCTCTTAGGAACCATTACCCTAATTTTCTCATTTATTTCCTATAGTTCATCATCCTTTTTAGGTTGATATTGCTTATGCAAATTTCCCTTCCTCTTATTCATCTTTTCTATTTGCATCATCTTTTTTGATGGAAGGATAATATTGAATCATTTGATCAATTATCATGGACATCAATGCATTCATGATTATATTGTAAACCTAGGAGTCATCTTCTACATTCAAAATGATAAAATCATGATGATATTCCTTATGGCCATAACTAGTTCTTAGTCTGCCTTGAAAGGTATTTATATGTTGGACTACCACTCTCTTGGGGTACCAATATATAAATTCAACCAATTTGAAATTAAAATATCCTTTGTGGTGAGAGGATTTACCCAATTGCTCCCAAATTTTTTTATTGTTGTCTATCTATGTTGAGAGGTGCTTTGTGTAACTTTCCTAGCTTGGCTCTTTTGTAATTCTCATCAACACTCTATGACACTTTGTATGTTATTTCATGTCTGGCCAATTTATTTGGAACTAGCCTAGACATATAGAAAGGTGCCACCACTATTCATTAAATCCTAATAACCATGTGTTTTAAGTAGGAATAATAGTCTCTTAAAGATTTAAGTGACCTTTTAATTTATTCATATAACATTGGCATAGGTTTAACATTAAAGGCTATTTATACTAGGAAATAAAATGTATTTGATATTTTATACATGAAATTCCTTAACTTGTGAATGTGGTAGAGGTCAAAGTCATCACCATTTCTATTTTCCCTCTTAGTTCTCAACGAGATGTTCCAATTAAGCTCATAATACTATAAATAAAATCCACTAAATATTAAATCAGGTATAAATTACTATTTGGCCTATTGTGTGTGTAGACACCAAAATAGTGTCAACCCCCCCTTGGTCCCTTTCTAACTTCAACATGCCTAACCTATACTTTATTAATTTAAAATAATTATTTTAAATTAATCATCCCCCCTAGACACCTCACCTTGGATTCCTAGCTCATAGACCATTTATCACCTATGACTAATCATAATTACCTAAGACCTATTTCAACTCCCCCACTAATTCTCATGCCTATTAAAACCCACCTTTGGACCGTTTAGCAATGACAACCAAACTTGGTAGATGGAGGAATGGGCAAAAGGCTAAAGATAGCCATTTTACCCATTCTCTAGCTACCGATGTCGGTTAACCGTCAGCCGATGCTGGCGGAATCGCCGATGTCAGTTTCTTAAAACTAAATTCTAACCTCAGCTCTTGCCTAAATGCAAATTCTCTTGCTCCCAGGATCCAAATTCTCTTGCTCCTCAACTCTTTTCAGGCATCAGCATTCTATCATCACTCTCTAGGCTAAGAAACTCTATATAATTCACTCCACATTGGATTAGAAGATTGCACAAAGTCTCCTACATCAACCATAACGGAAACAAGTCTTCTAAACTTCTGGTTCTCTACCAAGAGCTAAGTATTATTCTGGTTTATATTTTAGTATTTTTTAAAATGCATTGGTGATTAGTCCATTGAATATTCTTGAGTACTGTTGATAGAAAACTTGACTTTCTTCTCGGAGCCTTCCTCTCATTCTTATTCTCTTTTCACCCCTGTCCTCTACCTTAGCCCTTTTCTAGACCATATTCACTACCCTACATCCCTGCACAACCCTTTTGAATCTCCCAGACCATTCTATTGATCACAGACATACCCTAAAATCCATCTAAGGCCTATTTCCCCTATCGACATCATCATCAAGGCCCATTACCCCTACCGATGTCGGTAGCCTAACCAACATCGGAAACATTGACCAACTGACGACGACAGACTAACCGGTATTGGCAACTATGAGAGGTAGATTGCAGGAATCAGGTACGCATTATCTATTTCTCTTCTTTAGCCTTTCATTATCTCTCTTTCTAGCAACACTCTTTTGTCAAATAAGTGGACTGTCATCCCTCAAGGAAGTCTTTGCACTTCTAAGACCGAGCTTCGCTTGGCAGTCCACCATATATCTATCTAACATTTTCTTTGTTTAAGTCTTTCTTATCTACAGGTGTCATCCTCCATAGCCAAAGAGGAGCTCCTTCAATCATCTGGATACGGTGCGCAAATTCATCCAGGTATCATATAACCCCTGACCATTATCTTTAGTTTCTTTCTTCCTTCTGAATGTAAAAAGAGAAAATGAGTAGAAACATTCCAGCATGCCCGGTGGGACCCTAGGGTTTTCCTTGGGTTCATTTCTTTTAAAACAAACTTTCATATAGGTGCATTTGGAAAATTTCTCTTCTTGCATCCTTCTTCTATCTACTCATTTAGAAAAGAAACCATTAGCACAAGTTAAAAAGAACTTCTTTCTTTTTCTTCTTGTCATCTCTTTCTTGCATTTTAGAATAGTGAAATTCATACTCTTAACCTTTTCCTCACTTGTTTGCATCCAAACAAAACATTTCAATTTGGGTTGAAAATATATTGCATTTCATTCCTGCTTGAATGCATTTTTAGCTCATCTAGTAATTAAAAATGCATTATGAATAAATTGTAGTGCACATATGTTACACAACCTAACCACATTCACAAAATCAAATATCTAAACATACCTGAGACAAGGCCCGACTAGGATTTCATCACCTAGCAGATACCTTACCCTTCCTGGTAATCCTACTTGGACTTCACTACCAAGGGGAGAATCCACTCTGTTCTCTAGCAGAGTATAAATTCTAGGGGAAGTATATATTGGCTAAGCGACTCAGCTTGTCTCTGGGCTCGTGAAGTGAGGGGAGCAAGCTCCTAGCACCAGGCCACGTACAGAACCTAATACAGATTTTAAGCACCAAAACATAACGTGAAACCAACCTTAGACTGCCTCTTTTAGGACCCATTCTAAAAGCCCAACTTCCCAAACATATTCTTCTAAGGCATAAGCCAACACAACTCTAAAATTTATTCTTAGGAATTTAACGTTTAGAGGCTGCTTGTCTTCATCTACTTTTCTATTTTTATCTAGTTTTTTGAGCTGGTAAGGACACATTATTTTGAGCTCCAAACAACTCAGAACTTTCTTCTTTCTTCTAAAAACTTTCAGTTTTCTAAGTTTCTATAAATACACAGTAACCGACATCAGTTTTTCCACTGACGTCGGCAAACTATCTTCACCGACATCGGCAACTTACTTCACTGACATCAATTTTTCTACTGACGTCGGTCACTGTCAAAAAAAAAATTCTTCTCAAACAGCAAGCTAAAAACCTGACATTTTTACTGTTAAAAACAAATTTTGGTTTTCTGAGGTTGAAACATACAGTTTTTAGAACTTGAATCTATTTTGCCTTGGATGGTTTTGACACGTAGTCAAACCAAAAATCTTGTTGACCACGCAAGGCAACAACCACTCCTACCTTTACCTTCTATATCAAGTCCCCAAATGGAGTATAATTTAGAAACTGAGCGTACTCCTATCCGACCAACCCCAACTCAACATCCAATTGTTCTCGAAGGGGATCAAGACTTTGAAAGGTTCCTTGACCTCAATGTCAAGGCTCTTCAGCACTATCTCGTGAGAAGTCAAATGCGAGATCCTTCAGGCAACCTAGTTTATGGGATGCCAACTTCCTTAGTTGAAACGGCAATCATATCAACAGCCTCTGTAACCCAACCCATGGTCACTCAGGCCATTGCCTCAACTAACAACCTGACCATGACCAATATTCAGAGTGTGGCCTCTCCTTTTATTTTTGGACCTACCTCCATTGGGGTTTCTATACCCCCTCAACCACAAACCATTCAACAAAGTCCTACACCATTCCAAAACTTAATTGTCTCCATCCCACCTACTCTTGCACCCATAAATACAAGAGTGACTACTTATCCTTCGGCTAGTATTTCCACCATCCAACCACCTTTGGTGACATCAAGTCAAGTTGTGCCCTCTAGCTTCATGACACAACCACCCTTGACTTCAACATCAGTCCCTATGACTAGTTACCAATATGTTGCACCTATACAAGCACAACCAACTATGTCATACGCTCCACCTAACACCTTCCAAATGCCTTACAACTTAGGGGGTGCCCCTCCTGCAAATCCATCAACCGATCTGATCCAGATGTTGATGGATAAGGTGTCTAATCTTGAGACATCCATTTCGGGTTCAAGAAATGTTCTCTCATATGAACAAATCTATAATGAACCTATTCATCCTTCGGTCCCAATCCGACCATATCCTAGTCAGTAGGAACTTCTCAAGTTTACTCGCTTTCAGAGTAAAGAGGACCCACAGCAACATCTACGAGCATTTAGACATGCTTGTTACCTTATAGCACATGATGATGTGTTATTACTACACACATTTCCCATGTCACCTTTTGGTGCTACCCTCGATTGGTATAGTTCTATTACCAGTCACTCTCTATTTACCTTCACTCAACTAGCTCAACTATTTCTTGACCACTTTTCAATTAACATAACTAAAAAGGTCTCCATCACGGACCTATATTCTATCAGACAATTTGACGATGAATCAATAGCTGATTTCATTGCTCGATGGAGAAGTTTAATCAACCAACTCTCCTTTTCTTTAACTCAACCTGAGCTCATTGAGCTCTTTTCACAAGAATGTGCCAAACACTTCTCATCTACTTTGCGGGTCCAAACATTTTGCACATTTGACGAAGCTTTCACCATGGCAAGGAAGCTTGAACTCCATGTTGTCGAAGAAGATAGATTCAAATTGTGTATTAATAATACCAATGCAAAATCCAATGACCCTTCTTCTTCCAAACTTTCTTCTTCCAACTCCAAGTCCAAGGGGTTGGCAAATGTTGTGGTCGCTAGATCATCATCCTCCACCACAACTAACCAATCTGAGCCCTCTACATCACAATACTTCACAAGACAATTCCAACAATGATACATACAGCGTCAATACACTCCAATAAGAGAATCATACGCTTCTGTGTTGGATAAATTAGTCAAGCAGGGGGTCCTCAAGCTCCCCCAAATTTGACCACTACCTCAATTTGATCCCTCGGGTGCCATCCCTGCATGGTATAGGGAGAATGACTTATGTAATTATCACTGTGTCAAAGGCCATGACACAGAAAATTTTAAAACTTTCAAGAATGTCATTCAGGACATGTTAGATAAAGGTGATCTTGTCTTGGATAATCCAAACGTGCCACCTAAACAAAACATAGACATCTTTAGACAACCTTTCCCTAACCATACCCCTAGTCAAAATAACATTCAGACCACAGCCGAAGACCCCAAAGAGTGTAATATACGCACGGTCAATATGGTTTTTCCTTTTATCCCTAACCAACCTCTTCCACAAACTAAAGAGGTTAGTCAACCTATCCCTCCACCACAGGAAGAAGAGCCTTCTTCTCCTAATAGTCCTTCATCTACCCCTTATATTGGAGGATGCTTTAACCATACCAATGCCACTAGCCCCACCTTCATCCTTCCTACACCAATGGAGGACCATACCTTTCCTACTCTTTAACCACAAGTAGTAGGCATGATCATCCCTATGCTCTTTCCTCTCGAAGAACCCCATTCTCTAATTCTTTCTCCACCAAGAGAAGAACTTGTCTCTTCACCTACTTCAACCGAAGAGGATCTAGTAATGGCTCTCTCTCACCTTTAGCCTGAGATTGCTGCATATAACACATTCCCACTCTCACAACCACCCAAATCTTCTGAAAAACCAATTATAAAGCCTAGCACAATAGCTTCTAAACCATTCTCTCGACTGGCTAAAAACTTAGGATTTCTCCATTTGAGGAACTTAGAATATGAGGCATTATGGGAGTGACTCAAAGCTCCTTATCTTACACATCCCATCTCATCTTTTACTGACGACCCTCCTTCAACAAAATCTCCCAAAGTCTCCAATGAGGACTAGGCTTCTACTTCTAAATCTTCAGAAGCTCAACCATCCACATCTGAACCTAAACCCTCACAAACATCTACCATACCAAAACCGGTTAAATCCCTCAGTGTTCGCCCCATATCTAACCTCACTCACCCACAAGTGAAGGTAGATTTGAATCTCAACCCCCATAATAGTAGTCCTCACACCATATTAAAGAAGGCTACTAAACCACGTCGGCAAACTCCTCCTCCACCATCATCATTGCCCTCCATTTTGGCCCCACATCCTTCTACCTTAATAGGAGTTCTCCCTACTCCAACACCTAACAAAAACAAGTTGCCTCCATTACTCCCTTTACCCACCAAAAACATACCTCCTCTAAAAAATTCAGCACCCCTCACGAAGAAAGTGTCGTCTACACGAGTGGCCACACCACCAACCCAAAAGGTGGTATGGAAATCTCCCTCAACAACTCCCAAACAAAAGTCATCAACACCTAGTGCATCAACAAGCACAGACCCCTTAGTGGGTTCATATGCTTTGATACTATGCCAACTTTTTCAAACTTATAACATCACTCTCCCACCTATTAAACTATTTCAACCTCTCAGACCAAAATCATCCTGGTTTGATGACACTAAAATCTGTCTATATCATCGCACACCTGGACATGACACTGAAAATTGTTGTGCCCTTAAAGTTGTCATTCATCATTACTTGGAAAAAGACACCTTTCTTGTTGAAGATTCTTTCAACAAACCTTCAACACCTTCCCATACCTCCCAAACCTCCTCACCTTCACACTCATCAACTCTCAAATCAAAACCATCTTGGTTCGACGACACTAAATTTTGTGCGTATCATCGCACACCTGGACATGACACTAAGCATTGTTGCGCTCTTAAAGTTGTCATCCACCAACACTTGAAAAATGATGTCCTCCTCATTAAGGATCCTCTTGACCACACTATCAACAAACCACTGACACCATCCCATGCCTTTCAAACATCCTCACCTAAATCAGGAGCCCATCATCAAACTGTAGTTCCTCGATCACCTTCAACCCCTTTGTTCAAAATCAACACCATCAATGTTGCCACTAGATCACAAACCATGAAGGATAAAGGGAAAGAGAAGGTTTCTATCCCTTAGACATATCCATTCATCAATCCTTCTCAACCACCAAAACCCAATATTTCAATCTTGGGCACATCCCAACCAACATCTTCAAAGCCAATTCATGACTCCATGGTGAAACAACTTTACCAAACCCCTGTGAAGATGTCTTTGTATGACCTCATTCAAAGCTCTCCACAACAACACCAAACCTTGATTAAAGCTTTACAGGCAGTCGAGGTCTAACCTGAAGACCCCCAACCACTAGCTGCTTTAGTCAAATCAATACCTATCATTGCCTCCATCACCTTTAGTGATTCTAAGATTCCAACCTCTAACCTAGAAGATCAAGATCTCACCCTCTCAAACTAAGCCTACCAGGCAAAAGATTTGTAGGATGCATCCTCACATCACACTTCTTGTCAAAGAGGAGCTTCAACATCTTCTCTTCATCTCATTTATCCAACCCATTGATTATCCATAATGGGTATCAAACATTGTCCCTATCACAAAAATGACTGGGATAATTTGACTCTATACTGACTATCATGACCTCAACCAAGCATTGACCAAATATCAACCAACCAAGCATCGACCAAACATCGACCTAAACCAAGCATTGACCAAACATCAACCAACCAAGCATTGACCAAATATCAACCAACCAAGCATCGACCAAACATCAACCAACCAAACATTGACCAAACATCAACCAACCAAGCATTGACCAACACGTGACCAATATGGAAAGAAGTAAACGAGGCAAGTTTGCTCCTAATTGGCTCAGACCTTACATCATGACGCACAAGCATAGATCATGGACTTATCATATGTCTTCTTTCGAAGGCCAGCCAAAACTGGAGCCCCTTAATGCCTTACACCTGTGACCATTCTACTATTAATCAATTAATCATTCACTTGGCGTTTAACTTGAGCTCGTCCCTTGAGCAACCCCCGTCATCGTCATTCATATTCCTTTCAACCCTTTTTCCTATAAACATTAGTTAATCCTTTTCGCATTCATGCTTTGTCCTACTAAAAGGGAAACCCATAAACCTCTATAGTCTAGTCCATGACTAAAACTTCAGTCAACAAAACATATAAAATTGGGATGCCTAACAAAAGGTCATAAACTATAAAAGTAAACTGCTCCCTTGAAGGACAGCTGCATCATTGCTATAATTAATAGACTGCTCCCTTGAAGGACATCTATTCAAAGACATTCAACCATACAAAGCAAAATATAGACCACTCCCTCGAAGGATGGCTTGCCCAAATCTTGCTACAAACAGCACTCCCTCAGAAGCTTCCCACATCGATCAGCTTCACATATGACCACAAAACAAAACAACATCCCCACGTAGACTTCCCGCATTGATCAGTCTACCAAAAAAAAAAAAAGATTTGACTGACAAAATATTAAGTCATGGACTTGCCTATAGTCATTCTTAGGGTCACCTATAAAAGGGGCAAAGTTATCCTTGCTAAAAAGGGTTACACTATCCTCACACCTCACATAATCAAACCTATTACCCCAACATACCCAAGGGATTTTGAGCTCACTTTACATCAAGTGATTTGAATACTTCTCTGACACAAATAATGGTCAATGATGTAATGCATGAACGAGTTTTTTGTTTGCAATAACCCTATCTATGCTATCATTATGGTCTTTATCAATGAAAGAGCAAAACACCTTTCACTTCTTACATACCTTTGTCACATCCAACCAAATCATTTTCTAAACCAATCCAAACCAAACCAAACCAAAACATTTTCTAACCATTAACATAACCTCATGATTTATTTAATGCAAATATCAATTTGTGTTATATAAATTATCATAGCCCATTCACATTAGTTTCTATGGAAAACAATACACATGGAAACTAACAACCAAACACAATTTATGTCAAGCATATATCATCACCAATACAAAAAGTGTTGAAGCATAAATACATTCATTTCATTTTTAGCATACATCCATCACCAATATGGAAAATTGCTAAGGATGAAAAACCATACAACCAATGTTATAGAATACACCATCACACAATATGGAAAAGGCTATAACATCATCATACACTCATCATATCAAGCATGTACCATCACACATATGGGAAATGCTCATAACACTAACCTGACCAATACAACTATCAACCACTTTGACTCTTCTTTTGAACTACATTGGCTTGAGGTCCTTACAATTAGGGCTATGTAGGCAGCACTCAGATGACATGACATCTTCTAGGGTTAGCTCGGCCACATTCATTTGTCCGTCTATTTGATGGACCAACCATATTACCTTTAACCATGACTTAACCTAGTCCAACCCACATCCATAACCGACCCTCTTCCTCCCTTTTAGGGAGAACTACATTGGCCTAAGGCCCTTCAAATAGGGGTTATGTAGGCAGCACTCAATTGACATGGAGTCTTCTGAGGTTAGCTCAGTCGTCCATTCATTTGTTCACCTACCTGATGGACAAACTATTTTACCTTTAACCATGACTTAACCTAGTCAAAACCCAATCCATAACTGACCCTCTCCTCCCTTTTTTAGGGACAACTACATTGGCTTGAGGCCCTTAAAAAAAGGGCTATGTAGGCAGCACTCAGTTGACATGGAGTCTTCTGGGGTTAGCTCGGCCACCCGTTTGTTCATCTACCTAATGGAAAAACCATACAACCTTTAACCATGACTTAACCTCATCAAAACCCAATCCATAACTGACCCTCTCCTCCCTTTTTCAGGGAGAACTACATTGGTCTGAGGCCCTTCAAACAGGGGCTATGTAGGCAGCACTCAGTTGACATGGGGTCTTCTAAGGTTAGCTCGGCCATTCCTTCGTCCATCCATCTCATGGACCAACTATCTATACCAACCCAAACTCATGACCAAACAACCAGCCCTGACACTGAAAGAAGTCACCTTAGATTTCTCATAGGGCACATTGGAGATCACATACATCTCCCTGACCACAACACATGCCACCTAAGATCATACCATAACTCAACCTGACTCGACCAATGACCTTGGAGATCGTGACTATCTCCTCGGACCATGACCACTTTTGAGACAACTTTGCTTTGGTTGTTTTGATTACATATATGGTACCTCATGAATAGTTAGCAAATTATACGTAACTCATATTACGACCCTCACAAGTATTGGATCACGCCTAAGTTGATCCCCACTACTTGTGACATTTTTGTGTTTTCAAGGAGCACTTCTTGAGCTTGGGATACTTGGAACATGACGACCATTGGAGCTATAACTTTGATCGTTTAACCTAATCAGCTATGACTAAAAGTTGGGGCCCAGTTACTTTGATTTTAGCACTCCTCAACCTTTGACTGTGACAATTTGGCCAGACTATCACATGAAGTGGTATACGCGCAATCCCAACTATTACAGCGTTCTCACTCTAACTTCACCATACACATCCACTACCTATCAAATCAGCACCCAATATCAGGTTACCTTCCCTCGACTCCCGCTTTCAGGGGGAACACCTCATCCCATACCTAGGGCAACTTACTCCTAATTTTGTCTTGCAGTTCATTAGAACAACCAACAAGACAAAAATGACCATATCCCATACCTAGGGCAACTTACTCCTATTTTTGTCTTGCAGTTCATCAAGAACAACCAACAAGACAAAAAGGGGCAAATGTAGACACCAAAATAGTGTCAACCCCACTTGGTCCCTTTCTAACTTCAACATGCCTAACCTATACTTTATTAATTTAAAATACTTATTTTAAATTAATCATCCCCCCTAGACACCTCACCTTGGATTCCTAGCTCTTAGACCATTTATCACCTATGACTAATCATAATTACCTAAGACCTATTTCAACTCCCCCACTAATTCTCATGCCTATTAAAACTTGCCTTTGGACCATTCATCAACGACAACAAACTTGGCAAATGGAGGAACGAGCAAAAGGCTAAAAATAGCCTTTTTACCCATTCTCTAGTCGCTGATGTCAGTTAACCATCGGTTGATGCTGGTAGAATCACCAATGTCAATTGCTTAAAACTAAATTCTAACCTCGGCTCTTGCCTGAATGCGAATTCTCTTGCTCCTAGGATCTGAATTCTCTTGCTCCTCAACTCTTTGCAGGCATCAACATTCTATCATCACTCTCCAAGCTAAGAAACTCTGTAGAATTCACTCCACATTGGATTAGAAGATTGCATGAAGTCTTCTACGTCAGCCATAATGGAAACAAGTCTTATACACTTCTGGTTCTCTACCAAGAGCTAAGTATTATTTTGGTTTATATTTTAGTATTTTTTAGAATGCATTGGTGATAAGTCCATTGAATATTCTTGAGTACTATTGATAGACAACCCAACTTTCTTCCCAGAGCCTTCCTCTCATTCTTATTCTCTTTCCACCCTATCCTCTACCTTAGCCCTTTTCTAGACCATATTCACTGCCCTGCATCCCTGCACAACCCTTTTGAATCTCCCAGACCATTTTATTGATCATAGACATACCCTGAAACCCGTCTAAGGCCTATTGCCCCCACCGACATTGGCATCAAGGCCCATTTCCCCTATCGACATCGGTAGCCTAACCGACGTTAGCAACATTGACCAATCGACGATGATAGACTAACTAGCGTCAGTAACTATGAGAGGCAGATTACAAGAATCAGGTACGCATTATCTATTTCTCTTCTTTAGCCTTTCATTATCTCTCTTTATAGCAACACTCTTTTGTCAAATAAGTGGATTGTCATCCCTCAAGGAAGTCTTTGCACTTCTGGGACCGAGCTTCGCTTGGTAGTCCACCATATATCTATCTAACATTTTCTTTGTTTAAGTCTTTCTTATCTACAAGTGTCATCCTCCACAGCCAAAGAGGAGCTCCTTCAATCGTCTAGATACAGTGCACAACTTCATCCGGGTATTATCTAACCCCTGACCATTATCTTTAGTTTCTTTCTTCCTTCTAAATGTAAAAAGCGAAAACGAGTAGAAACAGTGTGTGATCCTCTAAGTCTTCAAATTGTAGCTTGTGATATTTCCCAATGTAGGGATGCCCTTGGCATCTAAAATTATGGACAATAATGGAACACATACTTTATCAACATGGGTTATATATGGGAATCCATGTAATATATTTAATAAAGCCATGGTAATTGTAACACCTAGTCTACATTATGCAATTGGGACCTTATTTTTTTGGAAAAATTATTAGGGTATTTTACCCAATATCTAAGATTATCCCTAACCTTATTTTCCTTAAACCATTCATTTATTATTTACTAGTTTTAGGTCAAGTATAGTGTAGATAGTTTATAATATTTTATCAAAAATAACACAAGATACATATTCCACTAGTTATTTGATATTATTTCTATGAAATATGTCATTGAAGCAAGATCCCATACAAAAAAATTGAATACAAATTCAACACAAGGAAATACCTCTAGTTTTTTAACTACTTCATGTACTTTGGAGGTTTTAATGGAGAGCGAGTTATCCCTATATTTTCTCTCATTAAGACTCAAGTTGTAATTATCAATTTATGGTTGATTAATTTGAATTCTACACAAGTAGCCTAACAATGAAGGAAATCATTTTCCAAAACAATATAGTCAAATTTTGTGTCTTGAATGCTTTTTTAATCCCAAAACAAACAATGATAGAGTTGGTTTCTAGTTTTTGATTGCCATTATGGTTATTACTAAGCTTTGTGTTCAATTTTGAGAATTAGGGATTAGAAAAAATATAGAGTTTTGGATTGTAATTCATAGCTTAGATAATTTTTAAATGACATTGAATTTGTTACGCATCAAGCCCATAGCTAAAAATCTTATTCATGAGAATAAATTATGGCATAATAATCCATGTCAACTATCTTTATAATTTGAATTTTATTTTATGATGCACATTTTTGGGGGGATTTTGTTTGACATGTGTCAATTTTTTACTAATTTTAGGAGATTATTCATCTCTTTTGGCATTAACATATTTATCTCTTTTACAATTATCATTATATCATTTAGTCACGACCTATCTTATTTATTTTATTTGTAGCTAATTGGGTTATAATAATACATAGTATCTAAATGTGTCACCATTGGACACATGGTAGCCTATTAATTTTTATCTAAAATTGTGTCTTTTATATGGTCTTTGAGTCATGCCAATGCACAAATCTATGAGGTGGTGACACATTCCAAGACACATGGAATCTAACTATTCTAAAATGGACACAGGGTGGCATCTGTGAATGACATGTGTCTACTAAATTGGCATTGGATGAGATGTGATATCATGTCACTTCATCTCTTGGTCACAGTCTTTATAATATATCATCTTTAGGTATTGGTCTTCATGCTACGATATGATGACACATGTCATGATCTGTCACGGGCATTCATAACTTATATTTTCAAACCAAAATCTATGATAAATTAAAATGGTGACATGTGGATTAATCTCACTTAGTCACATAGTCACAATAATGAGTGACATGAAACATTGAGCAAAGTCTTGTGATGAAGAAATATGGATATGTTTGGCATAATATTGCTTAGTTAAGACATCACAAATGTAACATACTTAATAATCTCATGTAATTAGGATGCCAAAGGTATACAAAGTCCAATATGTCTTTGATTCTGAATAAAATAAGTTTGAATACCCAATTGATGATGGGTTTTGGAATTGATTAAATATAAAAAATCTTCGATTTCCTTCCAAATTTGAATGAGAAAGAGACATGTGGTAGTTTCAAATCTGACTTGTAAAGTAACCTACCAAGCTATAAAATAGACATGATAACTTGGACATTAAAATGAATACCTTGGTTAGCTGAATAAATTGAATTAAAATAAAAATATGACATTTTAATTAATTAATTTTGATTTTAAGCCAAATTTTGTAAAATAAAAAGTGAATAATAAAACATAGACTTTAGTATGCTTGGGTCCTAAAGTCATTTTATGTCTTGATGAGACCAGTTATAAGATTTTTTAGAATAAATGGGTCCCTATTTTAAAATATGAAAATAAGGCATATTAATCACAATAAATAGTAAGGACTACCATTGTAAATACATATTTTAAAAATAAAAACATTATTTCTAGCAAGTTCACATTTACTCTTTCATTCACCAAGTACACAAAATACATAATTGAGAGAAAATGTCCTCATGCATCTATGATTTGATTATCTTCTTAATGAATTATGAGTTGATTATCTTATTAATGAATTTTAAATTTGAGATCAATAATTATTTAATATGGTTATCCAAAGGATATCAGATTAATAACCTTATTGATATGATTGTCATTGATATTTTCAGCTTCATGTTTTATTGAACCTATTTTGAAGTCAAATGATTCAACTTTGACTTACTTTTTGTATTGTGTATGGAATTCAATTGTATTTTATATGTGATTAGGTTTCTTTTGTGCTCACTAGTACTTAAAATGATCTTTGAATTTTATAAGAGGTCATTAGAACATTCTTAATCTGATTTTTATTCCTATATTATTTTTGTGTTGTTACATTGATTTATGGACTTTGAGAACATAGTTGGATTTACTTTGATGACATAATTTCCCTTTTGGCTTTATAATTAATTGTTGGTTTTGAGGTGTATTCATATAATTGTTTTGGAAAACTTTATTTTCATGGTTTTGTGTTCAAAAACATTAAATTTACAATGGTCATTACATCAAGGAATTATCGAAGAGACTTTAGTTTTTTATATATACTTGAATATCACCTTGTATAGTAATAATAGTAAATTAATTTTTAAAAGGTCATTAGGGGTCAATGCATATGTTATACACCTTATGCTATAAGTTGAATTCTTTGTTTGTTTATTAAAAACAAACTTTTATAGGTTAAGGTTTATTTGTTAATTTATTTTTTTTAAAAAAACTTACGAGTTAAGATTGACTTCATACAATGTTGGAAATGTTTTTGGTAAGTTGAATTCTTTGTTTTTTTATTAAATAAAAATTCTTATAGGTTCAGGTTTATTTGTTTGTTTATTTTTTTAAAAAAACTTAAGAACTAAGGCTAACTTTATATAATGTTGTAAATGTTTTTGGAAGGCATATATATAATGATTGTTTAACCATAGTATAAGACTTAGAAATATTTTAAATTTTTGAAGGGCTTTGCTAGGTCATTGGGACCAACCATGGAATATATATTAAATAGTTTTGATTTTCAAAATGGAGATTTAGGAATAATTAATTATGCAATTTTATATGATCCAAATATCTTAGGTTTCATGAAGCTTCTTAAGGAACACATTAAACATTCAAACTCAAGTTTAGTTTGATTACAATAAAAGGAAACTCAGAAGATTAGGGTTTGAAGAAAAAGTGATATATTTTTTTCATTTATAATCATTTTTCATTATGGAAAATCCCTACCAAATTTTTGAATGAGATCTTATTTGCATGAGTTCAATCTTTCCATGAAGGCCTTCATTGCATTAGATATACTATTTTATATATTATTTTATTAGTTGATAATTTGCATGAGGTTTGAGGGAGACAAATTAGATTTATTTCACTATTTTGGAGATTTTTTGAAATATGAATTCATTTTTTTGAAGCTCGAGTTAAAATTATAAATGTTAGTTTCACTATTGTTAATTGGTTACAATTTCTATAGTATTTTGGGTATGATAAATAGTATACAAGATGGATTAAATGGTTGGAGGCTATGTGGAATAAGAAGGAGAGAATAGGCAAAAGAAAATGAGGAGAAGGAATAATAAGGGATTTAGCCTATTGTGTTTTTAGGACTATGCATTTATACAAACATTAGTTCTTTCTTCTTTTAAAACTCTGATATTTTCTTTAAAAGATACAAAATAAAATAAAAATACAATAATATCTTATATAGTTTTTATTCATTTTTAATATTAGAAATATCGTTATGGGTTTTGATTGAAGCATATTCAATTGTGATTAAAAATATATAATATATATTTATATATGTATGAACACACACATGGTTTACATTTTTCCTTGGAAACCATATATAGATTTATGTTGGTTGTGTGTTGTATGATGGTGAAACCCTTGAGTGTGTTTTTCCTTTTAAATTATTTGTAATTAGAAAATAATATATAAAATAATAGAAAGTATTTTTTTGGAATACTTCTCTTGATGAAATGGTTTAAAATATAATTAATATATGAAAAAATGAATAGTTTTTTAATATGTAAGGACACAAGGTTTAATAGTTAAGAAAGATGTGCTCTTTTTTGTTATTTTTAATATTATTATTTGAAATTGATTGAGAAATAGATTTGATTATATATTATCACTTGTTTATATTATCTTATATTATTTATTTTTAAGGATATAAAATTCTAAACATGTTTTCATGCAGTAAAAAATATTGATAATGTTGAGTTTGGAATTGCTAAGATTAATTTGTAATTTCAATTAATAATGAGTTGGTTAGTTAAGTTTTTATACTCAATTATATTTTTAAAGGTCATAAATAATTTTTATTGAATTATTGGCCTATTTTTATTTAATGGGAAAATATTAAAATATATTTGGATGTTCAATAATTATAAATTAAAGATTTTTTTGTTTCCTATTTGTTTAGATGATTGAAAATTTATGGTTTTTCGTACTATAGACTTATATGGATTATTAAACATTATATATATATGTGTGTGTGTGTGTGTGTGAAAATCAGGTTGTATTTTTAATTATTTTTAGATTAATTGGATTTAAATATAGTAAAATTATTGAAATTGTATTGTGAAAATTAGTATATTAACCAAATAAATTAAAATATAAATTAGAGATTGATTGCACTTTCTATCTTTATAATTGACCAAGAAAAAAGGGAGAGATTGTACTTAGATAATTTTATTATTTATATTACTCACTTCCTACATTACTAATCTATAAAATAATTTGTATTACCTTTATAATTATTCAGATCAAGAAATAAGACCTAAAAACTTGTAAGCACATTATCAACAAAGCATAGACCCTTGCGATAGCTATTACTATCATCTATTTGTTGATACTTTACCAATAAATTTTTATAGTCTATATCCGCTGAAATATCTCCAGTGTGGTTGTATATTATTTTTATGTGTTTAATTATCTTATGTCCTTTGTGTATATATATATTTTTTTGTTTTTCTTGCCTTGAAACCTAGATTCACTTTCGACACAAGATTACCTTGGAAAAAAGGGTTGGAAAGATGGGTTGGATAACCCCAACCATTCCATCATGAGTGCTTGATCATTTCCTACATTCCAATACTCTTAAGAGTACTCAAACCACACATAATTCTCCTACCTAGGTGTCTATGTGATCAATCATGATCCATTAGAATGTAATGCAATGCTTTGGATTTTAACACTTGATAACATGTAAATTTTACTTGAATTTTGTATTCAAACTTAACTATAGGGATACTCTATTAAATTTTTTTAGATGTAAATAATTTTATGATAATATCTCAAGAGAGTGATAATTTATTCCTCAATCTTGCATATGGTTCTCAATGTGAAGGCCAAGTCAGTAAGACTTAAGGCTTGCATTGTATTTATAGACATCTCTTTGATATTATCCTCCATAATTAACATGTGAGACATTTTTAGGCCAACCCAAAGGAGACATTTAAATTTGAAAATTAGTCATTGGATATTATTGGATGCTACAAGTAGATATAAACACTAGTGGAAATTATAGTCATTTGACTACTGTTAGTAATGTACATAAAGGGAAATTAGTGATTTGGAGTATGGTGAAATTCTTCTTAATATTATGGAGTATTTTTGTATAGACTAGGATGATCTTAACTATGTATATTGATAAACTATTTTTTTCAAGATAATAAGTAATTAAATGGATATGACAAAGTATGTACAATATTCAAATGTTTATGCACAAGTCCAAGTGCGTAATGATATATAAAATTTGATGTTGATAATTGTCTAATAAAAAATTGTGTCTACAAGTATTTCTTTATATAGTTTCATGGATGATTCTATGGTTATATTTATTGAATTTTATTTGGTTTATATCATCTTTTATATATTTTAATTGTCTAATATTACATTTAATGTTATTATCATAATTTGTAAGAAGGATCAAAGGACTTGTACCTATTTTTTGAATTAATCATTTTGGATAGAGACTGGTAAAGATATGTGTTGAACTTGCATGAGTGCAAGTACCTCACATATATTTTTTAGTGTCTGAGAGTTACAAATAACTTATAATATAATTATGAATGCTTGGATCTAATCCTAGAAAATATTTTTAAGCTTACATACTAATATTAGATAAATATTTTGTTGCTTGAATTTTGAATTTGTGATTGTATGACTATGTGTTGAGTGTTGAATTACATGTCACTTATTTATAAACTTGTTTTTTTATATTTAATTATCTATGAAGTCTAATTTTGTGAGTAGAATCATATCTTATAGATTATCATAATGTCATGATTTGATGGATGGGGTGAAATTTGAACACCAATGGATGGGCTCAAGTTTCCCATTCCATACCATGAATATGAAAATTTTAGTTTCATTAGGATGTGGACGTTAAATTAATTAATTATTTGGTTATAGATATTTGATTATGCTTCTCATTAATTTTATTTTTTAACTTGAAAATATCATGTGATCGTTTGTATATTAGAATGACCTCTTTTTAAATTGCTAACACTTTGGAATGCATTAATACTTGATTGAAAAAATATAAGTATCAAGTTCTGAAAGTATTTATTAATATCAATTCAATGAAGTTATGTTTAAATTAATTATGGCTTGTTAAATTACAAATTATAGAAAATTATTGAATTTGAAATGAATGAAGATGAGTTTTTATGTTCATAGATTGAGATTATTACATTTGTAAGTATCAAATAAATAAATAAAATTATTTATATTTATTTATAATTTTTGTAGTTTATAAATGGAAATTGAAATTATTGAATTAATAAGATGAAATGTTGAATTTATTTATACTTAGATGTATCATTTAAGTAGAATGATTACCTCAAGAAAAAATGTATAAATTGATCATATGAAATCACATTATGATTTACAAAATTTATTGTTTAGATTATGTATTATGTAATGTATAATGCAAAGTATTGAACTTACTATTTTTTAACATGTAAAATCTTAGGAGTTAAATTCAAAACTTTTAAAATATTAAATAAAGTGGAATTTTTGTTTTTTGTCCAATATTTTTTTTAAGATTACAAAAGTTAGAAAATGTGATTGAACTTGACATTAAAATGTGGTCTAAAGACTAATTGAAATTCTAAGTATGAAAGTATAGAGATGTTCAATTTGGTTAGTTATCATATTGATAATAATAGATAGTTTGATTTTATGTAAACATGAAACAATTAGATATTGAATGTGTAAGTTATGAATTAAAATACAGTGAAAATTATAAGATTAAGCCAATTTTTTGTTAACACATAATCTAAACTAGGTTCATTAAGTGATTAGCCATTGTGAATTATGTATGAATAGAAAATAGAAATATGAATTATTTGAAAATTTCAATTACAAATGAGTAAGTGATATAAGCCTATATGAATGTTTCATAGGGTTGTGACATTTAAATAATATTCTTAAGTAAAAATCTTAAGATATTCATTTAGTAAATGAGAAAATAAAAAAATATTAAGCTTATACAAGGGAAATAAGTGATTCTCAATGCAACAAAGATTTGTATAAAAACTAATGAACTAAATTAAATGCTTAACCAACCTTAATGGGTCTAAACATATTTTTATTTGAATAAGTGTTAACCATTTAGTATCTTACTACACTTACTATAAACTCTGATGAATAATCTAAAGAGTAACTTAAATCCTCAAGATTCAATGGTGGTCACAAGGGATCAAATGTTTAAGTAACATATAAATCATTACATTGATAAATGCTTTAAACTTATTACTGTGCAATGTTTTACTTCATCAAGTTACATTTACTTGCATGTTTAATAAAGTAAATGATGTTTCTAGGTATGAACACAAAAAAAAATTAAATTGCATCTTTGGGGTTAATTAAATTTGGTATTAGAGAAAATATTTCCTAATTCTAAAGGACTTTAGGTAATTCATAAACTATGAAAAAACTTTTTCTTGTTTATCTTGTCAACCATTCTTCTATAGGAAGGTGAAGATGTGATCAAGGAGAGTTGAAATAAGAGGAATAATTTAGGGTAACATAAGAGGCCGTATAATAAATTAAAACCTAAACAATAAAAATTAAAATAATGAGATTTTTAATAACAATCAAAATTATTAGAATAATTAAGATAAAAAGGAAAAAATCCCACCTAATCATGTTGCTATCTTCTAAGGAATATTAATAACTCTATACGATATTCAAGCATGGTTTCAATCCCTAGAATATCATATTTAAAAACTAATTAGAAATCACATAAACATTTAAAATCATTTTATGTGAAGTGGGCAGAAAAATGAAAAAAATATATATATCAATAAAGGCAGAGAGTTATTATAACTCCCTTCCTAAAAGATATTAAAATTAATCCACCACCTTGGTTCTCAAGTAAATCATATTTAGATACAACTAAGAGGGTTGAGTTTCATCTCTTTCATCAATGAAGTTCTATTGTGCTTGAGTATGAGGCAAAATTTATGATCTCACTACACTATGTGGATTATATGCATGATGAGGTAATAAATTTCACTAAATTCAATTTGGGGCTTCATGACATCATTATGTATGAGGGAAACACATGATAAAACCTATTAAATTATTTTTTATTATATAATCTTCCTAAAAGGTAAAATGTAGATAAAGATAATGCATGTCTTAAATCAAAGTCATGATTTGAACGTTAATATGATGCAAATAACAATACAATTCACTTTAAATGTTTCAAGTAGGCTTATGAAATCATAAATTTAAATGAGATTATAATATAATATTTAAATTTAAGAAGAATAAAAGTGAGTTTAAATCCTTAAAAATATAAACTTAGGGTATACTAGTACACCAACCATTAGAGCAAATAAAATACCTTTTTTTATCCAAAAGGTAAATAAGAGATTTCTAGAATTATGATAGTGATCACTATAAACTAAACCATCCAATGCTAAAAAATAATCATTTTTTTTTCAATATATATGCATACATAAACAACAACCTTGTATAATAACAATCAACCTTGGTGGAACTGAAAGGTATTATTCTTGATCACTCAATTTATAATTTTATTGACTTTAGTGCAACAAATAATTTCATTTTATTATTATTATAAATTAATGTATCAAATCCATTATAACATACCCATATTAAATATGTACATTCATATAAAAAATAAAAATAAATATTTCATGGGAAAAAACACTTGCAGTTATGATACAAGATTCTTGTTCATAAGGGGAAATAAATTCAAGTTTCCTACCAAAACTAATTTTCCAAAAATGGTCAATAATAAATGTATGTGGTAATGTGAGTGATACATAGCAAATTATATTTATTAATATTTATAGTTACATTAAACATATAAAAAATATGTGTTGGATTGGCATGTGGAGATTCCATTTCCTTGCATTCATGGATTCCATCATGACATTGAAAACACATCTCATATTATGACCCATATAATCCCTCATTTCCATATTGTACCCAAATGATTTTAGAAGCCTTAAAAACATTCAATTGAGAAATTTTCACCAGATATTATGATTTTTTACTATGTATTATGTTGGGTTTCTAAAGTGTCAACATCCAAGCATGGTCTAAGCCTTTGTTTTGGAACTAAGGACTTGACAAACCACATGTAGAGTGTTTTTTGTAATTGATACTTCTTCTCTAGGAGATAGAACATCAAAATAAGTTAATTACACTTATACCCTTTTGATTTGTTATTTATAAATATTTTAAGTGCAATATTTATTTATCCATTCCAATTTAGATTACTGTATATATTTATATATTTTACATAATCTAATTTTTGTATAATTTTACACTATTTTTGGAATTTTAAATCAAAATAATTAAAACATTTTAATGAACCAATAATTTAATTGAACATGAAAATACTTAGGCTTTATATACCTTAGGGTTTTATATTTATCTTATTTTAGGGTTTTAATTTTAAATTTAATTTATGATTTTCCCTTATTCACATAAGAGAAACCCTAACATAATTATAATTGAAGATATCAATAATTTGAATGTTCATTATTATAATTTACATATGGGAAATAATAATGATGATTTTGATGATAATTTTTATAAAATATATCAATAGTAACTTAAACAATATGATGAAATCAATCCACATACAATTGTTGTATTTTTATATGTAAATATGGAAGAAAATAAAAATCTTATTAAGGTAACCAATTTTTAAGAAAAATATGATAAATTTTTTAATGATATTAATCTAATTTTTAGAGGCATATATCCTATTATAATTTTTCAAACCACTATTACTATTGCTACCATTCATGTATCTACATCAATGGATACACAAGTGATGCTGACACCTAGTATGTCAACTATGTGGGTAATATAATTTATTCTTCATATTTGTATGGATATCCTTATGCAACATAATTTTGTGCCCCATAGACTTAAAAATCATGTGATTCCACACATATTTATAATCAATATAATATTCTTACCAATTAAGTATTTATATAACAACTATTAGATATTCAATCCAACATTTATCAAATGGAACAAGGTTATCACTAAGGGGTCATTCAACAAACTCTCAAGCATTATTATAAAATACTTTAGCCCTATATATATATATATATATATATATATATATATATATATATATATATATATATATATAAATTCCTTGTATATGGTAAATTTTTCATGTAACATCATGCCATTAAATGGTAAAGGTGATTCTAAATAATTTCTTAGAGCCTTCCATGCAACATGTTTAGATTGTGTCTAATGATAAGTTATTAACAAATATTTTTCCTAGGAGACTCAACAACCATGCCTTGTGATTATTCTATGATGTTTATCTTCAATAGATATATTATTTCAATATTTTGGTATACTAATTATTAACTCAATTCTTTAATAAAATTGATGAGAAGGTATCGTAATCTCAAACTTGAAAACTCAAGTAAAGACATAATGTGCCCATTAGTGATTATGTGATTCATTATGAGATTATGCTTTCAAAAATTCCAATGCCTATGGATGAAAATTAATTACACTACATATTCAATAAAATTAAATTTTCATCCATCCATGAGTCTATTAATTTCAAATGCTCTTAATCTTTTGATGACATGTGCCATACAGTTAAAGATTGTGAGGTTCAGCTAATCACCATGAATAAGTTAAAATATGGGACAAAACCTCCCACATATTATAATTTCAAGTTTCAAATAAAACCACCTTTTAAATCCAAGGCTAATGATACTAAGAATGAGGTTAACATAATAGTCATTTCAGTTTCAAAACCTAATGACAGGCTTGTCCTTTTGGCTCTTCATTGGAGGCAATTTAAATTATTATCATAACCTCCTCATAAAGTGCTACAAAAGTTACTTGAGTGTTATAAGGCCCAGTTTCTACATTTTATATTTAATCATATTTTTGGTATATGTACATTGATATCATGTTGTTTAATAAAATTTATACTTAAACATTTATTTTTGGTTCACATGATATGTTGAGATAATATGGTTCTTGTAATACTATTATGTATGCAGTGTGTGTGTATACATATTACATGATATTAATTCAAGTTAAAATACTTAAACTATCTAAGGTATATAAATTTTATGGATGAAATTATTTTTAGTTTACAAAAGGATAGGAGAGACATTAGGTATTACACATATATTGGTGTACCAATGATGTTAGATGAATAGTGCCATGTATGACACCAATAATTAAAATCTAATCATCTATATGTCTTGTTAACTAATTTTGAATATTTGGATTTTTGGACCAATCTATAATTATTCATATCCATTTTTTATACCTTGGAAATTATTTTATAGTAAGGCATAAAGGTGAATATGAAACCTATTTAAGTTTTCACTTGCCCAAAAACTCAGATGGAATAATATACCCAAGTTTCCAAGGTAGTAAAAAGTGAAAAATAAATATTTTAAAGTGTATTTAAGGACCTTTAACCAAAGGGAAGGACTTGGATATTTTTATAATCTTGAATAAGTTATTATTAAAACCCATGTGAACTTTATGACATGAAGAAGAGAAAATATTTATGAGCATGGATGAGCCGTGCTTTCTCACATGGGTTTGTAATAGAAGTTATTATTTGGGAAGACTTTTAAAGGAAGGGACAAGTGTAACCTTCCCATTAACCATTATATTTGAGTATTTCAATTTATAATTAAAACAAAATCATTCATTCAAAGATTTTTTGGTCATTATTTTTTATTTTTTGATGAGAGCGTGAGCTTATGGAGGGGGAGGAAGCTTGGAGTAGAGAAGCATTGTTTATGGTAATGCACTTGTATGATGAGTTATTGATTAAGAACAAGGGGGGACCAAAATAGGCATTTCCATTACACCCAATAAGTATCATGTTATTTTATTCAAAATTAGTCTCTTTTTCCCTTCTTATGTGAGAAGGGTTGCATGGCCATTTGTCATGCCTCTTTATATGGTTTTTGACCATGGTTGGGCCTATGGACACCATGTTGATTTTATCCCTCTTATGGCATAGAGACAACAAAATCCTTCCATGTTTTCTTATTTTTCTGACAGCCATTTATGTGACTTGAAATCATAATGTTATACCACCCAAAAGGGATTAGCTTATGTGTTTGATTTATGATTTTATTTATTAGGGTTTGGTCATGGGAACTATGTTCTAAAGTCCTCCTACTTTACCCTATTGCATGGGGTTTGGTAAATAAGAAAATTAATGCTTCTAAATTCCTCCCATGGAAAGGGAGAAAGGTTTGGGCAAGGGGAGGCAATATAAAGTCCTCCTTATCCCACCCCTTTGACCAGAGAGTAATAATACTCATCCACAATGAGTGATTATTGAGCCTTATTTTATATTAGATTCTCTTGTGGTTGTCAAGTATCATCAAATGATTTTGATTCATGTGTTAAAATAGATATTGTGTTCTTGATTGGGTGTTAGTGTTAGACATTTTTTGTAGATAAAAATGATAGGTCAAGTCTTCTAACCATTCTTTCCATTTTTCACTTACCCAAACATTGTCATACCTTACACCTTTTATTACTAGTTATGCTAACAGGTGGGGGTCCTTAGCTTGGGGGTGCCTAGGGTAGTCACATAATGATGGAAAAAGGATAGAAGGTGAACCCCTCCTTAGTTTCACCTTGTGGTATGTGTTTAATCTTGGATTGGAATACTATTTTTATCTACTTATTTATGTAAATTTTAATGTAAATCAGGTTAATTATAAAAAGTCATTCAAATGTAATAAATTCAAAATTTTTAAAGTCTAAGAAAGAAAGAGAAAGTGTAATTTATTTTTCTTTCAAGAATCATAATGTTCACTTTTTAAAACTTATTAAAAAAAGGGAATTTTTGTAATTAAGTGACATTTTATTTCACTAAATTATTAAATTTAAAAATGTGTATGAAAATTATAAATTTCTAGTTTAATATAGTAATGTAAAGGAAATCATCAATTTTGTCTTAAAATGTTCAAAATGATATGATTTTCCTTAGGCCTAAAAAATGGATTGTTACTTATATAATTTTTTTATTTAAACTAAAATCATCTAAATCTTTCTAAATTAATTTATTTTTATAGTTTGCTTTTTTTAAATTATACTGCATTTAAGAAATAATTTTAGGGCTTACGATTTAAAAATATATAATTTTTTAAAATAAAACTACTAATTTACCCCAAATCATTTAGTAAAATGGCCTAACTTAAAATGATTAATGTACAAGCTAATCAAGGAAAAAATATTTCAAAACAATTTTAGTTTGAAATTCACATTTTTTTAATTTTGTATAATGGTTTTTTGGAATTTTAGGAGTAAATGGGTGGTCATAGGAAAATTTTGAAAATATGTACTTTGTAAGGCCATTTCTAGTTACACTTGCCCTTTCCTAGTAGGTCAAAAAAATTTGTGTAGGGTAGGTTAGACTTAAGCAAACAATCTCCCATATGACTATGTGGCTAAGGTTTTAAACCCTAAAGGGGTTGGTGAGTATGTGGTGCATGGTCTTGTTATGTCACTTCTCCCTGTGAGCAAGTCAATTTTTTTGGTGATTGGTTGGGTGATGTGGTACATGCCACATCATCATGATGTGGGGTGTGGCATATAATACACACATCTTAAACATCGATTCCATTCATTAAAGGGTGTTCAACCTTGTTGACTACCACTTCAAATAATGGTTGTCACAATATTATTAAGTGATCTTGATTTTTTAACTCATGCATTTTATATGTTAAAGATGATCATAATAATTATATTTAATTTTATTATTATTTAAATCAAATTTTATGATATATAAATCGTTTACCACAATAAACTAAATTCAAACCAAACCTTATAACAAGATTTGTACTTTATTTATTCAAGTGTTTCAAAAAAATAGGAGGCTTGAGGGTGAGACTTGGGTGTGGGGTGAGCCAAAATGGACCCCTCCTAAATTTTTCCCTCTTCCCCATAGAAGTGGTTTGAGGACATATAATTTGAGTACATATAATGTTGTGGTTTTAAAGATATAACCATTTTATCAAGAATAGGTCATTTTAGCCTTAATAGCTTTTACGCACTCTAGGAAACCCTAGGATGGGTAGACCCAAAAAAGAACCCTCCTTATTTTCTTATTTTTTACCACATGAAAAAAATAACCCTAAAACTAAAAATGGATAGTAAACTTAGACAATGGTGACCATTAATATCCATGGAGGAGATTGAAGCTCCATGTCACCATTTCAAAATTTGTGAGAGTTTGAGACCTTTTAGAGATATTCTGAGAAACTGGGTTCTTGTGAAATAAACACACAAAACTTGGTATCAATGTATAAAAATAAAATGAAAAAAAAATTGAAATTTATAAAATCATAGATACATCATTAATGGTAATCATCCAAGGTTGATTATTTTGGAGAGGGATGACTATGGATAATTCAACCTCTGAGCCTTTTATTCCCTTATCAAATCTAAAATTTTGTATGGAAAGTGAAGTTAGAGACCTTTATTGACTTCCATAAGGATTCATAGGGTTTCCTCAATTTGTCAAATATTATGGTCAAGATAGAAAAGATATGATGGATGATGTGGGATGTTCCATCCTCAAGGAGCTAAGCAAAGATATTTTAGACAATTTTTAAATTCATATGAATACTATAAGATATATTTTTAAACCATTTCCATAAAAGTAACTCAACTTAAAAATACAATTGATTTGAGACTTAATGTGCAAATTAAGCCCTATGATTGCCAAAAAAATATCAGGGTCCCATTTGAACCTCATTAACATTTATGATGAATTGATTAGACCAATAATTTAAAGAACCCATCTCTTTTTATTTGAGTGTTTCATTTAGGTCTTGGGTTTGTTGAGCCTATCAAGTCTACATGGGTGTTTAATCATAAATTAAGATAATGGGGTATCCAAGGTTTTGGGGATTAGATTATATTTTATAGAAATGTGGTGAACTAACCTAATGAATATGCTAATAAATAGAAAATTCAAATAAATAGTATTATGAATTTATACAACTAAGATTACTAAAAATAGTAAAGTATAGTTATTGATAGATATTGAATTAATTAGAAACAAATGATACTTAGCTAGTTTACTATGCTCATGCAATTCTGATTTAGTATAGGCTAAAAGTGTACTAGAATTTGATCATTTAACAATCATTAGATTTTTAAATTATTCTTTTTATGGCTTTGGATGCGTGTGTCAGACCTAGATAGTTGCATTGATGAAGGTGTCTAACCCTGATGTAAGTGTCTTATATAGAACACTGACTAGATATAGATGCAACCACTTGGATCCTTTTAGGTTTTCTATCAACTTTATTTTGATATCTTCATATCACATTCATAAGCTATATCTCTTTGTTAAATTATCAAACCCTTACTCTTCACCCTTTGAGTGACTATGGAAAAAATAGGTTACTCATATCACTATCAAGCAGCCCCACAGGCGCCTCTATCAATGGGAATTACCTACTTAGCTAATAAATGGAAGAGGAATTTACACTCATATAGTTATCCCCTAAGTATTGGCTTGTGTGTACACAAGGATGTAATGTGTGATAATAAAATACATGAAATGACTTAGCTTGTAACTTGGAAAATATGGCTCATGGGTTACTCTTTAAATGCTTTAAACCTATATAAATGTTACTCATATGACTAATATAGAAATAAGGATGAATAGGGTAGGTTTTCTAACTTGAATTATTGATTAAGTGCTTCTTGGTATATGTCCTTGTGAGTTGTATGTCATTCTATGTGATTGTTAAGAGAGGAATGATTGAGGGTTGATATTGTATATTTATCAACCCCTTTTATAAATATCTCACTCTAAAGCACTTAGGTCAACCTTAAAATATTTTTATTTTGAAAAATTGGAAGACTTTTAGGCAATAGACACTTTGTGCGAATAGTGGACACTTGTATCGATATAGGTGTTTATCTAGGATACAAGTGTCCAAGAAGATAGAAAATAGGTATAGGTCCAAAACTAGAAATGAAAGATAATAATATACTTTATAGATTTGTGCATAGTATATTAGGCCTAGTCATTAGAATAATAATGGTTGTATTAAGAGATAAGTAACTTAGGTGAAAATAGATAGTGAAAGTGAGCCTTTTGACAATAATAAGTTCTAGAACTGAATGATACAACCATGAGAAGTATTTTTCAAGTGTACAAGATTGAGGTACTATTGACCAAATTTTTACCTCAATTCAAAATTGGTCACCCCCTCTAGGTTGAAACTACATAGTATTTTCAAAATATTGTATATGGTTTTATTTCCACATATCTAGTCCTATAGGTTAACTTCAGGGTCTTGATGCTGTCACACATGGTAAAAGGTTTGGTATGTTTTAAATTCACTATAAAATGTTATTTATGTCATTAAAGTCATAATATCATGCACTAACCTTTTATTTAGCTCTCATATGTACAAAATCATATTTTGGCCACCTTTTGGCCTATTTGAAGGAGTTACATGTACCATTTTCAAATGAAAACATTTAAAAAATATTTTCAATGTAATTGATGTCATAATTGGGTCATATAATGTTTAGGTATGGTCAGAGAATGATAACACTTGTATTTCAGTGCCTAAACTAAGCAAAATGACACTTTACAAGCACTTGTACAATGTTGCAATATCATATTGTAGTTGGAAATGGTTTGTAAGTGTCCCTTGAGATAAATAGTATCATTTTAAATATTTTTACCAAGTTTTAGGTTGAACTAACATTTTAGGCATTTTCTCTCCTTTATTTCTACCTTCACAATCTCAAAAAGGTAAATTCGAAGTGAATGGTATGGATGAGAGAGAGAGAGAGTTAGGAGATGAAACTTTGCAAATTGTTAGGGGTCATAATAAGATTGAAATAATGGCATTAGTTTGCATATCTATGACCATTTCCTTATAAATAATCACTAAGAGTGATAGTAGGTCACTATGCCTTATCCATCCAAGTAGGGTCTGTTCTTGCATCTATTTCTCCACTTAAGAATTTGATGGAGATGAATGGTTTTGAGGGATGTTTTTAGAGTTAAAGGAGATACTTTTCATGGTGGTTTCATTATCTGAATCATCTCCATGAGGTTATTTCATTTGGAGGAAAAGTGTCTTGATGAACAAGGTGTTCCAGTCAATTCTATTGCAAATTTTGTTTTGCCTAAGAAAATTGTCATCTTAATAGGTTCCAAATGATTCATCACTTATGTAAGATCACTAAAATTAATGGATTTCATGTGATATTTTTATGAGATGTGATTCTTGTCCATATTCTTCAAGTGTGATGCTCTTTGGGAACATGGTCTATGTTATGCAATCCACTACATGTTTTATTGTCAAAATTGGATCAAATACCAGTGAAATATCATAGTGTCATATTTTGAGATAATATTACACTACTAGAATTATATAAAGATGAAGATAATAGCCAAATGCACTCTCCAATGAGATTCCAAAGTGTTTTGTTCCATATGCAGGCCTATATAGACTGTAGAGGTAGTTTGAAGATGCCATAATGTTAGGAAAAGAAGCATAAGACATGAAAAGAGATGGTCATGATCCCTAAACATTTGTATAAGTTTGCATAGGCTTATTAAGGCATGATTGAGCTCATGAGAGATAATAAGACCACATATAGACTTATGCATTGGTTGACTATGTATGTAGTATGTACAGACTAGTAAGTTGAAGGTGACATGATGCTTGATTATAAGTTATGTTAGCCATTAAAAGAATAAAAAGGAAGTGATAAGTGGTTTGACATATTTTAAAAGTTTAAAAACTCAAAGAAGTGGTTCTTTGTATTCCCAAATAAATAAGTAATGATCTTCAAGACCTAAACTTGTAGGTCCTCATTTTGGATCGATATCAACATCAAATCAACAAAATGACAATCCAAATAGGAGACTTGACTAAAATATAAGATGGAATATGTCACAAAATGGATAAAGACACCTATGTAATTAGACATTCAAGATCTAGAGAAGGGTCTGACTGAGCTAAGAATCCTAAGACACTCCTACAGGTAGAATCTGTAATGAATTAGAAACTTTAGAGAGTGAAGATGTCTATACTTGAGAGAGAGATCAAATGAATGTGTTGAACTACTAACAAGATATATTATCTTCAATACTAATGGCACTATTATTAGTGTAGGTTTTTATTTTTTCCTATTATTTAATTAGGGAAATTATATATTTGTGCATACATTTATTTTTCCTACATTCATGGGATAGGCTAGCTTATGTGGAGATGTGTGTCATAGATGTGTCATAGGTGTCATAAGAATGTCATAAGTAACTCCTTTGACCAGCTATTCTGGGTATGGGATTCACTTCTCTATTCTTAGCACCTTGTCACCACCTTTCATGGAGGAGTTACAGTCTATTCTTGGGGTGCTTTGACCACCTTTTGTGGAGGAGTTACTTACGTGCTCTCCTATATGTATTCTTCACTTTGGCCATCTTATGTTAATGGAATATTGGCTTTTCTCCAAATTGTCTATGCAATTGTCTCTTGTTTGATTTCATTTACTTTAGCATTTTGTGGTATTCACTTGCTTCATCCCATGCAACCATGACTCGTGCATCCTCGTTATTTGGACCTTGGTGAATCCTCTGATATGGTATCAGAGCCACCTCGGTAACTAGTTGTCTATTTTGCTATTGCTTTCATTGAAATCTAGAGCTTTGTTAAGGCATTTTTTTTGTGAAATTTGAAAATTTCCAATAGATATTGCTATTTCTCCATGCTATTATTCCTTCCATGGCTTGTTTGGTCTCTCCATATACATGCAGGCCTGTGATGGCATCATTTCCCAGATCTGTGTGATCCAGATCTGCTCCAGCGCTATTTTCCACCACACTTGGCATTGGAAGTGGTTGTTGAAGGATCTACGTTGGAGGAGGTAAACCTATGTTGGACTATTTTTTTCTCCATTTCAAATCTGAAGCTACATTGAATTTGTACTTTGACATCATTTATTTGATAGAGGCATTGCAATTTTGGAAGCTTGACACTCTCAAAATAAGATCTGCCTATTCTCTATCATTATTTCCATCAACGTGTGGAGATCTGCTAAAGGCATTTTGTGATCTTGGCATTGTAAAGAGAATCTAAGCCTATAAAACCCTGCATTCCATTTGCACAGCTAGCTCGTGTGATTGCTTGCAGGTATTTCTGCCAGAACTGCTATTTTTTTTAAAATAGTGCACTTTTTCCCTTTGGCACCTCATGTGGGCCCTTAAATACTTGGCAATCCATTAAATTTTGTCTTTTACTTTAATTTTTTAGTTAAAATTGACTTGTCCAAAAAAAACTCAGTCAATTTGACTGAGTATTGAGTATTTTAGACAATTTTTAAGTTTTGATAATTTGGGGGTTTAAATTTAAACTTGTATCTTCGCCTGTCGAAGATGAAGGGTGTGGCCTGAGTTGGAAAGAGGCCAATTCCCCCTCACAAATACCTCCTTTTTATTCCTCACTCTGTGCCGAGTCCAACAATTGGTTGGAAGGCCAATTTCTCTCTCAAAACAGGCATTTTTTAATGTTTTAGTGCTATTTTTTTGCAAAAACACTAGTTTATGGGAAATTGAATCTTTAATATCTTACAAACGGTAGCTCAAATTCAGGTTCCATTTTTTGCAAAAGTGTTTTTATTTTAATTATCCATATTTTAGGCTTATTATTTGTTAAAAACACACTAGTTTATAAAGTGCCTAAAATTTGGGTCTCTCGGGACGCATTTTCGGCTAAGTTCGACGTCCTGTTTGCTTAAAGTCTTGCACTGATTGCTCTAAGACACATTCTCAACTGAGCCCAATGTATTTTGATCATGCACTTGCATATTTTGTGGGTGGACTCAACATTTTGGGGGGTGTGATTGCTTTTCAGCACTTGCAATCTTTCCTTTCATTCTCCTTTTTGCATAATTTCACAACTTGCAATCAACACAAATTCACTTAAATTCAGATTAAAATGGATTATTTTCAATTTAAAATCCTAACACCCTTAAAATTTCATAAATGGAAGGTTAAAATGTCAATCATTCTTAGAAGTAAAGGGTTGTATAGGATCACCATGGGTACTAAAGTAGAACCCAGCACTGATGCTAAAAAGGTTAAGTGGTACAACTGTAGTGATGAAGCCTATGGATTACTGAGATTTTCCATGTCTCTAAAACTTATCTTCCATTTAGAACCCTCCAAGACTCCCAAAGACATATGGGACACCCTAGAAACCTTATTTGGGAAGCTTGATGAGATGAGAGGTCATGAGCTCAAAAACGAACTCATAAGTCTAAGTCCTAGAAACTTTGACACCCTACAGGACGTATTCACTAAGTTTAAGGCCCTTAGATTGAAATTGAAAGAATGTGGGATGGAGAAGAAAGATGATCAACTCATCCTTTCTATTCTCACAAAGTTAGGTCTAAGCTATTCAGTCTTTGTCTCCACTTTCCATGCCACAAAAAGTGCCCTTGGCACTACATGGAAAATGCCTTCTTTGGATTCATTCATTGCTGACTTGACTAGGGAGTAAGATAAGCTAATTCAAATGGGCACAATGAAGTCTACTCAACCCCAAGCTTTGATAGATGGAAATGGTAAGGATAAGACTTCAACAAAGGAGAAGAAGAAAAAGAACAAGGACCAGGACCAGGAGAAGAAGAAAGAAAACAACAATCCTACCAAAAACAACACTGAGTTTTCCTCTTCCAATGCTAAACCTAAGAAGAATAAGGATAAGTGTGCCTATTGTAAAAATATAGGGCATGATGAACATAAATTCATGAAGAAACAAATAGATCACCTAACTCATCTTCTAGAGAAGCACAACATAGGTGTTCCTGAGTCCATCAAGCAGAATTCATCTACCCAAGATTTTACTAAGGCAAAAGGCAAGGGTAAGGAGAAAGAAAAGGGCAAGGCCCTTGTAGCTACAGTAGATTCTACATCTTCACGGGTCATCGACTCGGGTGCTTCTCACCACATGGGCTCTTCCCTAGCTGAGTTTTCATCTTTAGAGCCTTGTAGCATGACTTCAATTAGTTTGGGTGATGACACATCAATTTCCATTGCAGGGAGAGGGTCAATTGAAATGGAAGGAGGAACATTCAATAATGTTCTAAGTGTTCCTTCTCTTTCAACCAATCTCCTATCAGTGTACCAAATCACTCACATGGTCAAGGCATGAGAGTTGAGTTTTCACCAGATTCAATGGCTATCAGGGAGTTGCATAGTGATACTACAGTGGCAGTGGGTAGGGCAAATCACCAAGCAAGGTTATACACCTTCTCACATTTTGCACCTGATTCTTCTCCAATAGCATTGTTGACTCATTCAGATCAAGTTATCAAATTATGGCATGAGCGGTTTGGCCACCTTAACTATCACTACCTTGAGCAACTTTGCAAACATGACATGGTCATTGGCTTGCCTCGTGTCTAATACTCAAAAGGACTTTGCGAGGGGTGCTCCCTTGGGAAGCATCTCAAAGCAAAATTTGACAAAGGCAAAGCTTTGAGGGCTTCACAACCTTTGGAGTTAGTCCATAGTGATGTATCGGGACCCTTTCCCAAACCATCTTTCACAAGGGCCAAGTACATCCTCACTTTCATTGATGATTTCTCTAGGTAACTTGGATATATTTTCTCAAACAAAAGTCTGAAGTGTTTGAAAATTTTCTATATTTCAAGGCTCTTATTGAGAAACAAAGTGAGAAATCCATTAGGGTTCTTCAAATTGATAATGGAGGGGAGTACGTCAGCAACAAGTTTGAGTAGTTTTGCACCATAGAGGGGATTGATTTACAGTGCACAGTCACTTACAGTCCTTCACAAAATGGGGTTGCAAAATGCAAAAATAGGTTCTTAAAAGAGATGGGTAGCTATATGATTCACTCCAAATTCTTAGCACCATAGTACTGGGCTGAAGCCATCAATTGTGCTTGCTACATTCAAAATAGGGTTCCTCATGAAGCTTTAAAAGGGATAACACCCTTTGAAGCTTGGCATAAAAGGAAACATGATGTTGAGCACCTTAGGGTTTTTAGATCCCCAGCCATGGCTTGCATACGAAAGAAGAAATGAAAATCTATGGAATGTCAGTCCAAGCCTTACATCTTTGTAGGATATCCAAATGGTGTTAAGGGGTATCACCTTCTAGATCTAACCACTCATGAGTTGTTCATTGAGAGAAGTGTCCACTTTTAGGAGAGTCCTAGAGACTCAACACTTGGCACTTCTCTCTCATTGGATCTACTTCTTCATGATGATTCCTCAGATTTAGATTAGCCATAATAGATTCTTGAGCTAGAGACATCTTGTTCTTCTTTGAGTTTAGACAGTGAGGACAGTGATGCAGAGACATCCACCTCTAGTCAGTCAAAGGATGAGGAGTTAGCACCTGACTCACTCACTTTTGGGCCACTTTGGGCCAAACAGACACTTAAGAGTGCTTCCACTTGGGTAGGAGATCCTACAGATGATAGACGCACTAGGGGGGATTATCAGAGAAATCTACATGCCTTCTTTGCTTCAGTTTCAGATCCATAGACTTTTTGAGAGGCATTCGGAGTACCTAAGTGGGATAGTGCTATGGAGGAAGAATATTCTTCCTTAATCAAAAATCACACTTGGGACTTGACTTCACTTCCTAAGGGAAGGAAGATGGTTTGATGTAGGTGGATATATCGGACCAAGTTTATAGCAAATGGGTCGGTTGATAAGTATAAGGTGTGACTGGTCGCTAAGGGTTTCTCACAGGTGGCAAGCATTGACTACTCAGAGACCTTTGCACTCGTTGAAAATATGACTTCTATCCGACTTACCTTGGCTATTTCTGTAGTACTTGGTTGGGATGTGCCCCAGATGGATGTGAAGAGTGCCTTTCTTCATGGAGACCTAGAGGAGGAGATCTACATGGAGTAGCCACCAGGATTTGTTTAGGATTCTTCCTTAGTATGCAGACTTAGGAAATTTATCTATAGCCTCAAATAAGCCCCTTGAGCATGGTATGCCAAGATGGATTCCTTCCTTCTCACAGCAGGTTTCACTAGGTGCCATTTTGACCCCAATGTCTACTTCTTGCAGTAGGATGATTCGCTCTTGATTTTGGTTCTATATGTTGATGACCTTTTGATCACCAGAAGTTCTTCATCAACTATTGCAGTGGTGAAGGCATCTCTCTAGGATAGATTTGACATGATAGACTTGGGGTTGTTGTACTACTTCCTTGGCATCGAGATCTCACAGTCAGATTTATGGATTTCTCTTGCACAACCTAAGTATGCTCTTGATTTATTGTCTCAGTTTCACATGGCTGATTGCAAGCCATCTCCAACTCCCTTTCTATCAGGAGTCAAGCTTGAGGCTGACTATTCTTCACCATTAGTTGATGCCACTTGGTATCGACAACTTGTTGGCAGTCTCTTCTACTTGACTCACACCAAGCCTGACATATCATATGCAGTGGGACTTGTCTCCAAATTTATGCAGGAACCTCATGAGTTGCATTAGAAAGCAGCTAAGAGGATCTTGTATTACATACAAGGTTTACATAGATATGGGATTCATTATAGATTTGGCATAGAGGTTGACTTGGTTAGATATATAGATTCAGATTGGGCTGGTGATTCACAAACTCACAAGTCCACTTCTAGTTACAATTTCTCTCTAGGTTTTGGTCCTATCAGTTAGTTTAGCAAGAAGCAAAATGTTATTGCTATATCATCCACAAAGGTAGAGTATAGGGGAGCTATTAATGCAGCTACTAAGGCTATTTGGCTTTAGGGGATACTTTCTGAGTTTGGCATTCCTATCAGGCAGCCTACCACCATTTATTGTGACAACCAGAGTACCATTCAAATTTGTAGGAATCTGGTTCAACACCAGCAAACCAAACACATAGAGATTCACATGCATTTCATTCGAGAGCTTATTCATAGTCAGGTCATTGACTTTATATTTTTCCAGTCTTCAGAGCAGGTTACAGACATCTTCACCAAACCTTTCACTAAGATCAAGTTCATTCATCTACAAGCTCTTCTTGGGGTGCAGTCCACATCTACAACAGCATCTTCTTTGAGGGGGGCCACTAGCCTCTTCAATTCTTTTATGTCTCTCTTTTAGGGGGGGAGTTTTTTCCTACGGGTTTTCTCCTTTTCTCTATCTTATGGGAGATTGCATTTGTACATGGGTACCTCATCAGGCCTAGTTGTCGAGACACATTTTATATTTCCACACTGCCCACCTAAGATGCACTTATGGGGGGGTATTAGTGTAGGTTTTTATTTTTCCCTATTATTTAATTAGGGAAATTATATATTTGTGCATACATGGAGTTTTCCTACATTCGTGGGATAGGCTAGCTTATGTGGAGATGTGTGTCATAGATGTGTCATAGGTGTCATAAGAATGTTAAAATTAACTCCTTTGACTGGCTATTCTAGATATGGGAGTTAATTCTCTATTCTTAGCACCTTGTCACCACCTTTCATGGAGGAGTTACAGTCTATTCTTGGGGTTCTTTGACCACCTTTTGTGGAGGAGTTACTTACGTGCTCTCCTATATGTATTCTTCACTTTAGCCATCTTATGTTAATGGAATATTGGCTTTTCTCTAAATTATCTATGCAATTGTCTCTTGTTTGATTTCATTTACTTTAGCATTTTGTGATATTCACTTGCTTTGTCTCATGCATCCTCATTATTTGGACCTTGGCGAATCCTCTAATAACTATAAGATAGTTTAAGTTGATAGTTAGATGCTCAAAAATCTCAAGAGAACATCACCTACAACCAAGCCTAATGGATAAGGATTAAATGTGCATGGATTTTTAGGGTTTGAAATTTGTGGGAAAGTTGAGTGGAGTTACAAAATAAAAAATCCCCAAGTTTGATCTACCTTTTAAGATAACAAGAGATGAAGATAACCTAGGTCTAATCATTGTATGCATAGTCAACATCACCTACAAGCCTACTTAGTCTAGGTAATGATTCATCTTCAGTAACATAAGGTATGAGAAGTTTGATAGGTATGAAATGAAGGTTTTAAAATAATAAAGGTTACCTTAACCTCTCTGAACAAATAAATGGAACCTTATAGTGACACCTCATGATGAAGACCTAGAAATCCTAGATGAAACTAAGGGCTTCTTTCACATGTTATAGACCTAATAAGTAGCATATCAACACTTAGATGAAACTAATAGTCTGATAGATTAAATTTTTAATTTGTTTTTGACACATTCAAATCTATTGTTGCATTTACTAAGCTTGCAAGGTCAAATATCCAAAGGAGTTTCTAAACCCTACAGTCACTACCTACAACTAGTCATGAGAGAGATTAGACTTTTGAGGCCTTCATAAGAATAATTACACTTTGTTAATGGATACAAGGTATGGTTATGATTGGACTAAGATTTACATGTTCACCTCAAAGCCATATAGGTAGTAGGTATACCCACTATTTTGTCTCAGACCTTGTTCACTCCATCGGCAAGGGGTAGTATTCAGACCAAGGGGTTTATTTGAACCTAAAACACAAAATAAGCATGTAAAACCAAATGGAGGGACCTTGAGGAAATACAAAAACATATATTTGGTCTCAATACACTTTTAGGTTGCAAAAAAACTCAATTTTTAATTCAAATTCCCTTGAGGGCTAGCAAGGAGGTGATAGGCCTTAAATCCCATGTCCCTTAACTAATACACCAAATGCATATAGTGGAGTAATAATAATTTCCAATGCTTGTAAAATCATGAATAAGGTTTTTTTGGAGGTGTCTAAAAAAATTCCAATAGTGATATTGAGTTTTGAGGCCCAAAACCCAATTTAGACCTCTCTCAAGTTTAAGAGAGCTAAGTCTACCACCTGAGGAACAACTTCACACGTTCATACAATATCTCAAACTTTGCATGGGAAGATGATCCATTCGGAATAGGTGAGGGGGAATTAAATAAGATTCTACAAGTGTAATGAGGCCAATTTCTATTTGATGCTTTATGAATGATCATTAAGACCCCAAACATGTCTTAAAGCCTCCTAAAACTCTGATAGTGACCAGGTAGAACAAATGGACCTATAAATCACATTTAATGTCATAGTTTTCTTCTAAAACCTCTTTAATGTTGTTGAGGAATCCAATGAGATTCTCTAAATATACCTTATCCATACTTGAAGTTGTACAGACTACAATAAATACCCTATTTTAAATTTTTTTGGTGTTTTGCATGTCTTCTAAGAAAGGGAAAATTTTATAATCATTAAGGAGGTCATTTGGGATGTGTTACATCCCTTCAAGCCAAAAAATCTAAATAAAAGGTTTTTGAGGTGGTCAAACAAGGCTTATTTTCCAAGGTAGTCTCAGTAGGCCTAAAATGAGACTAGGTGATAAGGTCATTTCATGGTTCTCACAATCACACAAGGTTTTAGGACCTCAAAATAATACATGGAGGTTGGTGATGTTGGAACACAACTAGATACTAAGAGGGGGGTGAATCAGTATATCAATTAACACTAGTCTTTTAACATATTTTGATGTAGATTAAAATATATATGCAAATTAAATAAAATATGCATAGATAACACAAACTCAAATACACATGACACCAAATTTATATGTGGAAAACCCAAAGGGAAAAACCATGGTGAGAATAGATTCTAGAATCTATTATTCTAATATAGCCTCATAGTTCAAAGCCTCACTAGCAAACCTCACTAGTTACAATATTTTAAGGATACCAATCCTAAGGAGACACCAATCCCCTAATTCAAGAGAACCAATTCTAAGGAATCACCCACTCCCTAATCTAAGCACCCACTCAACTTATCTGATGGCACCAACCTATCAAACTTTGCTATGGAGCTACAACTCTAATTTACAAATTAGATTCATACATGAATCTAGATCTTTGTTCTTTGTAATAGGTCTAATCTATAATTTCTCATTTTATGCACATTCTCTTTGTGTGCCTTTCTTCCTCTTTGATCCTCTCTATTCTTCTAGTATTATGATTAGAAATATCTCTATTTGACACACTTCATTAGCTTTACCAACCACTCTGCTCTTTTCTGCCCCCTCTGGTTTTTTGTCTTTATGATTTTCTATTTGACACACTTTATTGAATTTTGCTTTTTTCCTCTATCTATATTAAAATTAGCTCAACAAAAAATGTAATTGTTTCATTAATAGTTTCCTTTATCCTAGATATCATATTTATAAACAAATGATCTAGGGTTTCATATCTCTTATGTCTTCACACTTAAACTGTAACACATCACACCACTCTGGACTCTAGTTCATTATGACTTGAGTTATTAGTTATCACATCTTGATTCCATGCATCATACCATAATTGTAGATATATTTACTATATATAGAATCTATTAGACTCAAGTTTTGATACAAAATCTCTTTAATGTAGATTTGATTAGTTGGATCGATCAAACTCATTGTCAGTGTTGAGATATAGAGCTTATATGCAAACTCCTACATGTTTATACACCTAACCATTTGTCTATACATGAATTTAAATGTATATCATTTATCTTACCTTTGGTGTCATGATCCAATGGTCCATATTCAAATAACTCAACTTTAAAACATGTCCATTCAATCTCTAGATCTTATCTTCCACATGCAATTCGATCTTTAAAGATGCATGACCTTTACCTTGACTTGGTCATTAAAATTTGACACTTTGGCCTCATATTGCTACTTATTATATCTTTAGATTTATTTTTCTCCATTGATCTTCTCAAACCTACTCAGTCTTTAACTTGCCACTATGTTGATAAACATCGACCACTTTGTTCTATCTGAGTCCACTTGCTCTATTAGATCTCTTTTGCATGATCACCCATGTACCATCAAATATTCTAACAAGATCAATATTTATATTTTATAGGCTCACTCTCATTGGTCCTCTATCTGATAGACTCATGTGTTTGTGACACTTAGCATTAGCATGTTCACTCAAAGGTACCTTTGACACTTTGACTTTGACATGCTCCATTGGATCTCCAATGTCTGATTACATGCTAATCATTGATCTTATCTATAATCTTGGTCATTAACTATGACAAGCTTACACTGATTGGGTCTTTATTTGACAAGCTCTGTGAATGTGACACTTGTCACTTTCACATTCACTCTGAGCACCTTTTGACAATTTGACTTCACTTCACTTTATTGGATCATATGTGTATGATGAAGTGTGAGTTGTTGATCAAGATGGGACATAATATAAATTTTAAGACTTAGGTAGTATTAATTCCTTTTATCATTGTTTAAATTTGGCAATTTCTAGGTTAAGGGGCTAGTTTTAAAATGATGATAAAGGCTTAAGTTATAACTTATGCTACTAGGTCTAGGTTATAGCTAGTCACCATAAAAGTAGAAAGTTCTTGTTGACTCCAAGACTTAAACCCTTAGGGTTTTATTGAGAAACCCTATCTAGTTTGAGAGATAAATAAATAAATTATGAGCTCATTCCTTCTCCTCTAAACATGTGGACCATATTTATATAATTCTCATGAAAAACCCATAAAGGATATTCTATCTATTTGACTTTAAACATCCATAGATGGTATCTATAAAAGCATGACAACTTTGCATAATGCTATTGTGAAACACGCTCTTCTCTCCATCAATACTCCTTGATCCTTTTGACATCAATGAAAATCATATTTACAACAATATCCCCCTTTGGCATTGATGGCAAACTAAATGCTCTGATGTAAACTAAATGTTCTAATTTTTTAATAATTTGATCCTTGTATGGTATTGCTTGCATTGGATTCTAATGAGTATGAACTAAATTTGTTCATACCAAACTTTTCCCCCCTTAGGTAATGGAATATTTTCCTAAAACTCATCTTGGACACTTGTTCTACTCTTCCAAACTTTTACAGAGAGTATTTGCATTTTTTATCCAAACTTTTATAAAGAGCATTTGCAATTTTTCTCCCCCTTTGACATCAATGGCAAAGGGACTCTAACTCACTATTTGTCCAACTATCTCTCCCCCTTTATTAGACAAAGGATTTTTTCCAAGAATCTACAACTTTCAACTCATTAATAATTTTCAGAAGTATAAATACATGAGTTGACTTTTCTCTCTTCTTCCAAGGATTAATTAAGCTTCCATGAGACTCCCCCTAGCCTCACGCCCTATCACTAGTGATTTAGTGATGTTGTGTAGGAGCCACTACTCATAAATTCTATCTCAAATATACAATTTTTTCCTTAGGAAGAGGTTTGGTTAATATGTCTACAATCTGGTCATTTGTTGACACATATTTCATTGTGACCTCTTGATTTGTAACCCTTTCTCTTAAGAAGTGATACTTGATTGATATGTGATTGGTTATTGAATGCATCATTGGATTCTTTGATATATTTATTGCACTTGAATTATCACAAAGAATATAAATAGATGATTTGTACTCAACCTTGATATCCTTGAGTGTTTGCTTCATCCATAAGACTTGAGTGCAACATGCCATTGTTTCTACACACTCTGCTTCTATTGTAAAAAGAGTAATTGACTCTTATTTTTTTCTTAGCCATGAAAAAATTCTATTTATAAGGAAAAATGCACCACCACTAGTGCTTTTTCTATCATCTACACTTCCTACCTAATCAGCATCTATATATGTTGTCAAAGTGAAATATTCACTTGTAGGGTACCATAGGCCATAATCAATTATGCTCTTGATGTATCTAAATATTATTTTCATAACATTGACATGTGAATCTTTAGGAGAAGCCTAGAATATAGAAACCATTGACACTACTTGCATGATATCTTGTCTTGATACAGTTAGGTATAGCAAGCTACCTATCATTAATCTATACATAGTCTGATTTGTATCAAGTGACTCATCTTCTTTGCTCAACTTGCATCCAGTTATCATGAGAGTGCTCATTGGTTTCCTATCTTCCATTTCAAATTTATTGATCATCTCCTCTACATACTTGGTTTGGGATATGAATATCCCTTCATTATATTGAGCTATTTGTAGACCAAGAAAGAAGGAAAGTTCTAGCATAGAAATCTCAAATTCATTTTGCATTTGTTTAGCAAATTCTTTGCACATTTTGTTATTACTACCACCAAATATGATGTCATCTACATAAATAATAACAATCAATATATTCTCACCTTTTGATTTAAAGTACAGATTACTATCTATACATCCTTTGTTAAAACCTTACTATTGTAGGTATTGGTCCAATCTTGAATACCATGCTCTAGGTGCCTATTTTAGACCATACAATGCTTTTTTCAATCTTCACACATAATCTTCTTCATTTAACAATTGAAAACCCTATGTTTTCTCAATATTTACTTCCTCTTCTAGGTTCCCATTCAAGAAAGTAGACTTTACATCAATTTGATAGACTTTGAACTTCTTGTAAATAGAGAATGCTAGAAACATTCATATAGCTTTCAATCTCTAAATTGGAGCAAATGTTTCCTCAAATTCTATGCCTTATAATTTTGCATATCCTTTACACACCAATCTTTCTTTATTTCTTATAACAGTTCCATCCTTATTGAGCTTATTTTTATAGACCCATTTTGTTCCTATCACATTCTTGCTTGAGGGTCTTAGGACTAATTTCCAAGTTTTGTTCTTTTATATTTGGCTTAGTTATTCTTCCATGGATTTTAGCCAATTATCATCCTTACTAGCTTTAACATATCTCTTAGGCTCAATTTTTGACATTATAGTAAAACTTACTTGCTCCTTGTTCATTGCAACTCTTCTCCTTGTCTGAACTCCATTATTATTGACAATCTCTATTCTTTAGGATGATCCTTTTGAACAAATCTTGGAGGCATTTTTTCATTCTTTTCCTCAACCTCTTCACTATCTGATTCTTCTTCAAGATCTGACTCTTCATTGTTGGTTTCCTTTTAGGTTCAACATGTTTTATGCCTTCTTCTACCTTGACATTTATGCACTCCACCATCTTGTGTAGCCTCTTATTGCAATATACATAGGTTTTGCTTTGAGTGGAATAACCACGAAATATTCCTTCATCACATCTTGGTTCAAAGCCTCCTAGTTTTTCCTCCTTTCTTTTAATCTAGAATTTACTTACAAAACCTTTGAAGTACTTAACATAAGTAGGCTTTCCATACCATAGCTCATATGGATTTTTATCACTATTTACCCTCAGTTAAACTCTGTCCAAAATGTATACTATTGTTTGGACTGATTCTTTCCAATATCCATTAGGTAACTTGGACTCCTTTAGCATTATTTTGGCCCTTTCATTGATTTTTCTATTATTTCTCTCAACAACTCCATTTTATCATGGCGTCCTTACTACAGACTAGTGCATTTTGATCCCATACTTCTCACAATACTCCATGAATCCATTTGAGTTGAATTCTCCACCTTTATTAGATCTTAAGCATTTAATTTTACTTCCAGTCTCATTTTCAACCATGGATCTAAAGATATTGAATCTCTCAAAGGCTTAAGATTTGTCCTTCAAAAATGTTAACCATGTCATCCTTAAGTATTCATCTACAAATAACATGAATTAATGTTCTCCTTTATATCCTCTTGTCTTGGTAGGACCACAAAGATCAGTATGAATTAATTTTAGAGGATTTGTAGTTTCATACTCCTTTGTTTGAAATCTTACCCTTGTCTACTTTCTTAGTTGACATTCCTTGCAAGTAATATCTGTAGGTTTGGTTATCTTGGGCATGTGTCTTACACACTTATTTGTGCTCACTTTGACTAGATTATCAAAGTTGACATAACCCATTCCCCTATGCCATAGCCAAATCTCATTAATATTTTCCATGATGCAACTATTTCCGTTTACTTCAACAAGATTGTAGATATTTATTTTAGTCCTTTTACCTTCTACAACTATTCTTTCATATCTCCTTAACTTGAATCCCTCTACATCAAATGTGACCTTATATCTATTATCACACATTTGGTTGACACTTCGTAGATTATGCTTCAATCCTTCAACATAAAGGACATCATGTGTAGGTAGTTTACCATCTATGTTCAAATTTCCTTTACCTTTAGTCTTACTATTGTGTTGTCTCCCAATCTGATAGATCCTTCCTTACATTTTCTCAATTTGGTGAACTTTCTCTTGTCACTAGTCATATGCTTTGATCAGCCACTGTCTATCACCCACAAATTTTGATCCTTGGTATGGAGTGCAGCATGAGAAATTAAGGATTGATTTTTCACTCTCCACAAATCATTAGGTTTCTTATATGTTCTCTTCTTCTATTTATCAAAGACTTTTGAACCTTTGTTTACACTAGGAGATATGCCTTTCTTTACATTATGTAATTTTGATGTTACAAATCTAGTTCTATAGTGTTTATCTATGTGACTAAAAGTATTACAATTATAACACATTACATTTGTATCTAATAAAGGCTAAATGTGTTTCTACTTAAAAATTTTATTTTCCTTGTAGGTACAATTATACAATCAATAACCCTATGACCAAAATGATTACAGCAATAAAAATAACCATAAAAAGATGAAGAATACCTAGTTATAGCATTTTTTGGTGAAGCATAAGGAATTATTCTAAGTTGTGGATTCTTCAAGTTTCTCACCTTTGTGTATCCATAAGCATCAGCTACCTTTGTCTTTTTCTTTTCTTTAGGCTTCATTTCAAGTTTTTCTTTCTTCATATTAGTTGTGTTTGAGTGTGTCTTTGTGTCCTTGCAAGCTTTCTCTTTATTTGATTTTTATTCTCCTTCTACTTTGAAGTTTTCATATAGGTTATTAGATGTACTAGTGGAGGAACTTTTTCCCTTCTCATAACCCATACCTAATTTCTCATTTGAGGGCTTTTGAGAGTTGATTAATTCATCAAGAATGTTTGATCCTCTTATCAACATCAAAATTTTATCTAGTTGACCTTTATCTCTTTCAAGATCTTTTCTCAAAGCCACTATTTCTACCTCAAGCTTCACACATTCATTAGATTTAGATTGTAGTTCCATTTTGACTACATCTTCTATCCTTTTAGCCTCTTCAACTTGTGTCTTTAGGCTAATTACCATCTGATCAAATTTCTCAAGACTTTTAGACATTTTCTCAATTTATTTTTTTTCGAGCTTCTTTTATTTTGAATTATCTTTTCTTAGCTTATAAATCTCATCTAGAGCACATATAAGCTCACATTCTAGATCCACTTCTCTTTCTTCTTCATCTGAGTCTTCAACTTCTTCTTGATCTAGATTCATAAAAGTTGATCCTACTATCATGAACATGGCTTCATTTCCCTTGGCCACAAAATCATAGTCATGATCCTCATTTGAACTATCATTGTCTTCCATTGAGTCACTATCTTCTTTTGTGTATAGACATTTCTTATTCTTGAAGAAGTTCTTCTTCTTAGGATAGTAGGGTTTCACCTTTTTGCTACTACCTACTTGCTCAAAGTTATCCTTTTTATTATGAGGGAATTTAGTAGTAAAATGTCCTAATTTACCATTGTTAAAGTATTTGAAGGGTATCATACCTCTATACTTTTTGGATCCTCTCTTTAGTATTCTAAAAAAGTTAGCTTCTTCTTCATCAATCTCCATAGATTTAGATGTGATGTTTTTCCTTTACTTGCTTGGCTACTTTGAATGCAACTTCTTTCTTGAAGGTGTCTATCTCTCCTATTCTCATCTCATAGGCTATGAAGGTCCCATTGAACTCATTAATAGTGATTTTATCTAGATCTCTTGATTATTTTATTACAAATATTTTAGAATCATATCTTGATGGAAAAGATCTTAAAACCTTCTTGACAATGATTGACTCTTTCATATCTTCTCCAAATCCTATGATTGAATTTACTATTTCATCTACCCTAAGGAGGTAGTCTACAATATTTTCCTCTTCATTCATCTTAAGGATCTCAAACTTGACTTTGTAAGTTTATAGCTTGGCCTACTTTACCTTGTCATCTCCTTCATAGATGCCCTTCAACTTTTTACATATATCTTGTGCATTCTAACAGTGCATAGCTTTGACAAACTCTAAATTTAACAATCCGCAAAGAATAGAATTCTTTGCCTTGGCATTTCTCTCATATGCCTTCTTGGCATCCTAATTAGTAGTTGTATCAAGATTTGTATATCCATTTACCATAGACATACATACATCAAACCCTAATGAGGACAAATATGTTTCCATTCTTATGCTCCAAAATTCATAGTTAGATCTATCAAAGAGAGGTACCTTATTTTATGAAGATCCTTCTTAACTAGCCATTGTGTTCACTATTCCAAGATCTACTTGAGCTGATTAAGCTTATTTCAAGGAAACCTAGGCTCTAATACCAATTGTTGGAACACAACTAGATACTAAGAGGGGGGTGAAATAGTATATCAATTAAAACTAGTCTTTTAACACTTTTTGATGTAGATTAAAAGATATATGCAGAGATCACAAAAACTCAAATACACATGACACCATATTTATACATGAAAAACCCAAAAAAAAAACCATGATGAGAATAGTTGTTATAATATACTATTCTAATCCAATCTCACATTTCAAAGCCTCATTGGCAAACCTTAATAGTTACAATATTTTAAGGACACTAATCTTAAGGAGACACCAATCCCTTGATTAAATATCACCAACTCTAAGGAATCACCCACTAAACTTATATGATGACACCAACCTATTAGACTTTTCTATGGAGCTACAACTCTAATTTATAAATTAGATTCATACATGAATCTAGATCTTTATTCTTTGTTATAGGTCTAATTTATAAATACTCATTATGTGCACATTCTCTTTATGTACCTTTCTTCCTCTCTTATCATCTCTATTCTTTTGGTCCTATGTCTAGATATCTCTCTATTTGACATAGTTCATTAGCTTCACTAACCACTCTACTCTTCTCTACCCCCTTTAGTTCTATGCCTTTATGATTTTCTATTTGACATAATTTATTAGCTTTTGCTTTCTACCTCTATCTATATTTGACTTAGATCAATCGAAAATGTGATTGTTCTAGTAGCATTTTCCTTTGTCATATATATCATATTTATAAAAAAATGATCTAGGGTTCCATATCCCCTATGTGTTCACACCTCGACTATAACACATCACACTAATTCTGGACTCTAGTTCATTATGACTTGAGTTGTTAGTTTTCGCATCTTAGTTTCATGAATCATTCCATAATTTTAGATATATTTACTATCATATAATATATTAGACTCAATTTTTGATGCATAAGATATTTAATGTATATTTGATCAAATGGATCAATCAAACTCATTATTTGTGTCAAGATATAGAGCTTATACATAAAATCCTACATGTTTCTACACCTAACCATTTATCTAGACATGAATTTAAATGTATATCATTGATCTTGCCTTTGGAACCATTATCCAATGGTCTATATTCAAATTTCTCAACTTTAAAATGCATCCATTCAATCTCTAGATCTTAGCTTCCATGTGTCTTGAATATGCATGACCTTTACCTTAACTTGGTCATTAAAATTAAAATTTTGACCTCATCTCACTAATTCTTATATATTTAGATCACTTTCACTTTGTCAATCTTCTTGAACCTACTCGATATTTGACTCACCACTATGTTGATAAACATCAATCCCTTTGTTCCAACTAAGTCTGCTTACTCTGTTGAATCTCCTTTACATGATCACCTATGTACCATTAGATCTTCAAACAAGCTTGATATTTATCTTTGATAGGCTCACTTCAATGGTCCTTTATCTAATATACTAATGCACTTGTGACACTTGGAATTAGCACGTTCACTCAGAGGGACCTTTGACACTTTGACTTCTCCATGCTTCATTGGATCTCCAGTGTTTGATTAAATGCTAATCATTGATCTTCTCAACAAGCTCAATCATTAACTCTGACAAGTTTATATTGATTGGGTCTCTATCTAATAAGCTTTATGAATGTGACACTTGTCACTTGCATATTAACTTAGAGAACCTTTTGATAATTTGAATTCACTTCACTTCATTGGATCATCTACGTACGATGAAGCATGATCCATTGATCAAGCTAGGACATAATATAAAGTCTAAGACTTAGGAAATATTAAGTCCTTTGATCATTGTTTGGAGCCAATAATTGCTAGGTCAAGGGGTTGGTTTTGTAATGATGATAAAGGCTTAATTTATAACTTAAGATACTAGGTCTAGGTTATATCCAGTCACCATCAAAATAAAAAGTGCCTATTGATGCCATGACTTAAACCCTTGGGGTTTTACTGAGCAACCCTATCTAATCTGAGAGATAAATAAATAAATTATGATTTCATTCCTTCTCTTCTAAACTCATAGACAATATTTATATAATTATCATGAAAAACCCATAATGGATCTTCTATCTATTTGATTTTAAACATCCATAAATGGTCTCTATAAAAGCATGAGAATTTTGTACAGTGCTACTGTGAAACATACTCTTCTCTCCATCAATCCTGATTGATCCTTTTCACATCAATGACAATAATATTACCAATAGGTGATATCATATTGAAATTAAATCACATGTATTTGGGTTATTTCACATGTGTGGGAGAGGTCTTGAGAAATAAAATAGGGTTATAGGCAAAGAGGCCTAATTGAAGAGAGAGATAAGCAAAAAAAATGGACTTACACTCAGAGTCAAAACATGAAACTTGACATGGAGTTATAAGGACATAATTGGTCCTAAAATATGCCTCTATTTTATCATTACCATAAATAAATTCTCATATACAAGGAGGTTTACATGTTTTTAGGGCTACAAGAAAAATAGGCCTAGTGAGGGCTTTAAGAGAAAAATGGAGTCTTGAGAGTTGTTATAGGAACCAAAATGGCTTTTTTAGGTCTTATAACATATTTGAATACCATATATGTAAATACAGTTATTTTAAGAATATGAACTTGAGTTTTTGTCCACTTGGACCAAGCTAGGCATGGAAAATGAAGAGTTTCAAGACACCTATGCACATGAATGATGGAATGTCAAATTAAAAGAGTTTATTAAGGAATGATAGGTGTCCAATGATTTTTTTTAAAGGAATTAATGGTGAATTAATGATTCATAAGTCCATTTATCACCCTTATTATGCAAGGAAGGGTAGTTTTCAAGAAGCTAGTCAAGGTGTCAAGCCAAGTTCTAACTCCTACACTAGATGGAGGATTATAGCATATTAAAAAGTGAGACACATGGATTTGGATGTCTTTTAATGAATTTTACATAACCATATTTATTTTTTTAACTCACATGGACACTTGTCAATCTTCTCCTACTATGCCCCTCTCTCTCTTCACATTTCTTTATATAAGCAGCCACTTTTGGCTTTGTAAATAATCCACATCTGGTATGGAAAATCCCTACTAGTTTGAGTACTAATTTTTCCTTTGAATAAAATATTTAAATCTAATTTTGAGTTCTCAACTTATTTTCTAAGTGTGTGAATTAGCGCATAGTTGAATGACAAGTGATAATCATCTATCCTCGTGTTCATCTTACTCTTTCATGTTTTGTGCAAGTAATATGCTCTCTAACATGTCACATGAAGTGTAATTAGTGTCCTTTTGTGTCTTTAAGTGTAAGGAGGATTAATAGTGTCTACAATTATACTTTTTATTCATCTACATTGATAAATTCATTACATCTTACCTCCATGTTAAAATACTTATGTTAGAGAAACCTTAGATGTTGAGATCAATTTTGTGAATCACCTTTCATAGTGAAAGTTCATGGTAGTCTTATGGAGTTAAAATTATTACATCACCTTATTAGGTTAGGTTTATTTCATGTATTATTTCTCCCTTTTCATTCCAACAAGTTAGTAGCATAGGTTATGAACTTAAACAAATATATCAAGGGAGTTAGCCCTTCAATCTAGAGGTTTACACCAACTATAGACAATCCACAAGTCTAGGGATAATCTCATTATTTCACTCAATTAGAGTAGGATTGAACTACCTCTCCAAGGGTATAAAATTGAGTGACAACAACTTTGGCATGCCCCGTGTGATATCTATCTTAAACACTTATTATCAAGGTGAATGTTGGTCTTGACAATACCATAGTTGCATAAGTGTTTCCTATTCAACATTTGGTGACTCCATTAAAGGTACAACATCTGGTTGTAAACCAATTTCTCATTTTTTTATGCTTCATGGTCACTACTAGATCAATTGCTAGTAGATTTAATTATTTTGCAAATCCACTCCCTCATCCTGAGCTTCCTCTTGAAGTTTAGTACCTTGAGCCTTTCTTGATACTTGAGAATCTTGAAGAAGAGCCTAAAGAACAAGAAATTTTTAAAAGTTAATACAAGCAAGAGAGTGAAGAAGAGTTTGAAGGTAACATATCTAGGCAACATGATTTGATAGCTTTCAATACTAAAAATCCCATAAAACTTGTTACCTATGATGATATTCCTCCCAATGCCACCAAGAGTGTCCCTAATTTCAATGGGGAAGGTCTTATCACCCCAAGTGAACACATTAGAGACATATCCAACTTCTAAAATTTCCATAATATCATAGAGATTAATATATAAATCAGATTACTTGCCATTTCCCTTAGGGGAAAAGCCCTTGATTGGTATAGAAACTTGTCAGGAGGATGCATTACTATATGGGATGAATATGGAAATTTATTGACTACACGATTTGAAAATAGTAGTGATCATACATCACTAAACCATCAGTTGAATTTCATCCAAAGAGGGCCTAAGGAATCCATGCATGATTTCAATGAAAGGTTCTAGAGAATATGGAATAGGCTTCCACATCCCATGAGACCCCCTACAAGTTTTTTTTTCCTAACTTGTCTTAGATCTATTGGGACTGATATAGCTATCATATTATACTCCATGGGAGGATATACTTTTCTTGATGCCTATAATGTGGCTACTAGAGCTGAGAATGGTTTGATCCAAGATGGTAAACTCCTCCAAAGGTCTCAATGCCTATCTTTCCTAATATGCCTACTACCCCTCCAAGCCTTTCTCCATTCCCAAATCCAAATATTAATTCTAAATATTCTCCAAATAAATCAAATGATGCCATTGATTTTCAAGAAAAATGTAAGGCCTTAAAAACTTCAAATAGGAAATCAAATCAACATGTTGGATCTTACCAAAACTCTTAATATTATCCTCCATAAACAAATAAATTTACACCTCAAGATAATTGTTAAGGGATGGGACAAGGTCAACCTATTTTCAATAGGCCATATAATGCCTACAATCCAAATTCTACTCCCACCATAAGAGCCATGTTTTCAGTCCATAAAAACCTAGTTCAAGGAGAAGAATGGCCAAATTCTTGGGGGAAGCCTCAAGTTCAGTACATGAATGCTAATGTGTGGGAAGGTAAAGATTTTTTGGCTAAATGAGGGACTACTCCTTACTTGACATCATAAGATGATAGCTCTATGTAAGTAGAACCAAATAGAGAGTGTAGGAATCAATGACCAAGCTTTATGAACTACCAAATAAAGGATAGATTTGTCTTAAATCAAATCACCTCAGTTGTAGCTAGAACAAGGTCAAAGATGAGATCTTTTGGATATGTTTAAGATGTGGATACAACTCCAAAAAAACCCTTTAAAGGTAATTAAGTATGAATGCAAATATGGTAACCTCTACAAGTCTTGCATCTCTTCAAAATTAGAACTTGGGAAAGGTGTTCAAACATTCATTGCCTCAAGATAAAGGTACTTAATTACCTCTAAGGATGTAATAAAAGGTTAGTGTCTCCCCTTTGAATATTATTTAATCCTTGAAGAACACAAAAACAAGCATATCCCTTTAGGAGGTACTCCATCTGCCTGGTTAAAAAGAGTTACTCCAAGAGTAGTTGCCCCAACTACATATTTCCCCCAAACCATATTGGTGTAGCCCTCACAAATACACCTACTCATAATTTTTAACTTTCCACCAAGTCTAAAAATTCCCCACTTTTATATCCTACCCTCATTATGGGAGATAAGATGGTCCATAATTGCAGTGTAGATACTGGGGTAAGTACTTTAGTCATGCCTAAACTAGTTGCAAAAAAGGTGGGTTTGAAGTATGAACCTATTAGAAAGGAGTGTTGAATCTTGATGGAACACCAACCAAGTTAATAGGGTTCATGAAAGTTTTGAAAGTGTTATTAAATGACTACCAAATTTTTCCAATTCTATAATACATAGTGGTGGTGGATTTGCCTGCACACTTTTTATTTACATATCAAGAGATTTCACTGCCAAGATAGGAGGGTATATTTATGTTAATTTGTCTTTATTGATTTTTAGAATGAGGTATGGAGCTAAAGTGGACATAATAACACATACATTTACCAAGTTCCACATTGAACCATATGTATAAACTATTTCTAATCTAAATTTCACCGTCAATGAGTAAGAGGAGCATGTCATAGATGATGGAGTATCTTCCAAAATTTAAGGTATTTTTGATATATTCTTTGATGAATATGGTGTTGAGACCTATGAGTATGATCCTTATGATTTCATTGAAGATACAAGTCTCAGTACATATATCATTCATGAGGAGGATGATTAATATACTGAGGTAAGTCTTGATGATTCCCTCACACAAGCTACAATGGGTAACTAATTTATTCTTACAGATGATGATGATGAGTCTCCAAGTGTGATAAAGAATGATAATGAGGAATATTTTACAATTATACCCACCCAAAATGAATAATTTCATGAGTATAATATTCAATAAGAAGATGAACTTTTTTAATAGTTCCATGCCATAGTTCAAAAATTTGAACAAGTGGCTCGAATCTCCTTTATAAAGAACATGAAATTGATCTTAAGGTCATTGATCGACCTAATGAGAATGAAAATAAGTATTAAATAAATATCAAGTAGGTTTTATTCTTGAAGGAATACAATCAAGCTAGCGAAGAAGTTTGTGTGATTGAGGAGCAACCTAAGCCTCAATCTGATATTGAGTCACTTGAAAACATGTTTGGCTAGCAAGAAGCCAAGTATGAGAATCTTAAACATCAATCACATCTTGGTCTAGATGAAATTAAAGCTAATAATATATGCATGACTCCCAAGAAGTAGATTGACAAGCATAAAATGAGAATGAAAGAGATCAAGCAGGCTGCACTATCAAGTAGACCTCAATAAGAGCTAAAAGGACCATTCAAAGGAGTTTCAAGTGATTCACTTATAGTTATCAAAATTCCAATGAGTGGTAAGTAATTTGATCACCTTCAAAAGAAAATTTTATTTAAAAACATCCTTAATATGGTGACTTGTTCTCATAGAGCAGTTTTGACTCAAGAAACATTTTTTTATCCTGGTAAAATTAAGAGAAAGTGTTTCATCCCTCAAACATGTTTTTAGGTTTGTACATAGTAGGTTAGTTGTGTTGTTTTGAGTCTTTTATGTGTGGTTTTCCATAAATTCCATGATCATAGTGTGTATTTATTTCTTGTTGTGTGTTTTGTGTGAGTTTGAATTCTTTATAAGGCATGCCAATTTTAGATTATAGCATAACAGTGACTCTATTTCCTAAAGGACAAGGCTACTGGTCCATTGGCATTGCATGCATGCTACCCTTATGAATCACCAAATATGTTGACCAAATTTTGACCTAAATTCAAAATTGGTCACCCACTCTAGGTTTAAAATTCATGGGAATGTCAAAAAAAAATATATGTTCTTGTCATGGTCTTAAATAATTCCATATGGTCATATTTTTCTTGTCTAGCATTGTCCAAAGTATGGTCTTATGTCCACTTGTCTAGTAATATGGGTCAATTTCAAGGTCTTGATGTTTTCACACATGGTCAAAGATTTGGTATGTTTTAAAATAACTATAAAATTTTATTTATATGTCATTAAATCCATAATATCATACACTAACTTTTTGTTTAGCTCTCATATGCAAAAATCATATTTTGGCCACCTTTTAGCCTATTTGAAGGAGTTGCATGTACCATTTTTAAATTAAAACATTTAAATAAGATTTAAAATGTACCTAATTTTATAATTGGGTTAGATAATGTTCAAGGATGGTAAAATACTGACAACACCTATAGTTCAATGCCTAAACTAAAAAAATTGACACTTTACAAGCACTTTTAGGAACTTGTATGGTTTTACAAGATTATATTTCAGTTGAAAATTGTTTTTAAGTGTCCCTTGGGATCCCTCAAATAATTTTAAATATTTGGACTAAGTTTTAGGTCAAATTGACACTTCAAACGTTCTCTCTCCTCTATCACTACCTTCATAAACTTATAAAGGCAAATTTAAAGTGAATGGTATGATGAGGAGAGAGAGAGTTAAGATCTAAAAATTTGGAAATTATTAGGGTTCATAGTAATATTTAAATAAATGGAATTTTTTTATATATACATGGTCCCTTAATTATGAGCAATCACCAAGAGTGACAACAAGTCATTATGCCCTATGCATCTAAGTAGGGTATATTCTTGCATATGTTTCTCCACTTTAGAATTTAATGGATATTAATGCTTTTGAGGGATGTCTTTAGAGGTAAAGGATATAATTTTCATGGTAGTTTCATAAGTTTAACCATCTCCATGATGTTCCTTCATTTGGAAGAAAAGTGTCTTAATGAATAAGGTGTTCCAGTCAATCATGTTACAAGTTTTGGTTTTCCTAAGAAACTTGTCATCTTCAGAGGATCGAAATGATTCATAACTCATGGAATACCCATAAACTTCATGTATTTCATGTTATATTTATCCTATATAATATCCTTGTCTTTATTTCTCAAGTGTGATGCTCTTTTGATACATGGTCTGTGTTATGCAATACACTACATGTTTGATTGTCAAAATTGACTCAAATACTAATGATATATCATAGTGTAATATTATGAGATAATATTTCACTACTAAAAGTATATAAATATTAATATAATAGTCCAACTACACTCTCTAATGAGATCCATGAGTGTTTTCTTCTATATACAAGCTTGCACAGACTATAGAGGTAGTTTGAAGATGCTATAATGATAGGAAAAGAAGCATAATCCATGAAGAGAGATGATATTGATCAATAAACATTATTATAATTCTACATAGGATTATTAAGGCATGATTTAGCTCATGATTCTCTAAGAGTACATAGAGACCTTATGTATTGGTTTATTATGTGTGCATTCTGTACAGACCAATAACTTGAAGGTGACATGATGCTTGGTTATAATTTATGTGAGCCATTGAAAGAAGAAAAAGGAAGTGAGAAGTGGTTTGACAAGTTTGAAAAGTTTAAGAACTCAAATAAGTGGCTTTTTGTAGCCCCAAACAAGCAAGTAGTGACCTATAGGCCCTGAGCCTATAGGTCCTAATTTTGGATCAAGATCAACATGATTAATAAAAGAACAATCCAAATAGGATACTTGAATACAATATAAGATGAAATAGATCACAACCTAGAAAAGACACCTAATTAATTGGATATTCAAGAGATAGAGAAGGGTCTGACTGAGCTAAGAATCCTAAGACACTCCTAAAGGTAGGGTTTATAATTAATAAGGCACTTTAGGAAGTGCAGTTGTCTATATATTTATAGAAGGATCAAATGAATGTGTTTAAATACTAACAAAATCTAATATCTTCAATACCAATGGCACTATAAGATAGTTTAAGTTGATAGTCAGATACTCAAAAATATCAAGAGAACATCACCTACAACCAAGCCCAATGGATAAGGATTAAAGGTGAATGGATTTTTAGGGTTTGAAGTTTTTGGAAAAGATGAGTGGAGTTCAAAAACAAAAAAAACTTTGAGTTTGATCTGCATTTTGAGATAACAAGAGATGAAGATATCCTAGGTCTAATCACTATATGCATAGTCAACATCACCTATTAGCCTACTCAGTCCAGGTAGTGAATCATCTTTAACAACATAATATATGAGAGGTCTCTTAGGTATGTAATGAAGGTTTTAAAATAGGAAAGGTTACCTTAACCTCTTCAAATAAATAAATGGAACCTTAAAGTGGCATCTCGTGATGAAGACCTAGAAAGCCTAGATGAACCTAAGGCTTCTTTCACACGTTACAAACCTAATAAGCAACATATAAAAACTTGAATGAGACTAATAGAATGACATATTTAAGTTTGAATTGGTGTTTGTCATGTTTAAATATCTTGTTGAGTTCACTAAGCTTATAGGGTCAATTATCTAAAGGAGTTTTTAGCCCTGTAGTCATTACCTACAGCCAGTCATGAGAGATATTAGAGTTTTGAGGCCTTCATAAGCATAATTACACTTTGTGAATGGATAAAAGTGAGTGTAAAAAGATGTCCATGGTCACCTCAAATCCATACAAGTAGCAATTATACTCACTATTTTGTCTTGGACCTTGCTCACTCCATTAGCAAGGGGCAATTTTGAGATCAAGGGGTCTGTTTGATCATAAAATAAAAAATAAGCATGTCAAACCCCATGTAGGTACCTTGAGGAAATACATAAACATATATGGGTTATCAATACACTTTTAGGTTGCACAAAAACTTAGTTTTTAATCCAAATGCCCTTGAGGGCTAGCAATGAGGTGACAAGCCTTAAATCCCAAGTCCCCTTACTAGTACACCAAATACATACAATGGAGTAATAATCATTTATAAATATTATATAATAATGAATAAGGTTGTTTTGGACGTTTTTGAATCTCCCCTAGTAGTGATATTGAGTTTTGAGGCCCAAAACCCAATTTATACCTCTCTCGAGTTCAAGAGAGTTAAGTCTACCACCCAAGGAACAACTTCACATGTTCATACCATATATCACACTTTGAATGGGAAGCTTATCCATTTGGAATAGGTGGGGTGGAATTCAAAAAGTTTTATACAAGTGTAATGAGTCCAATTGGTGGCTGGTGCTTTATGAATGATTGTTAAAACCCAAAATAGGTCTTAATCCCTATTAAAACCCTCATAATGACCAACAAGAAAAAATGGGCCTCTAAAGCATATTTAATTCCATATTTTTCTCCATAAACCTCTTGGATTTTGTTTAGGACTCCAAGGAGGTTATCCACATGTACCTTGTCTGAACTTTTAGTTGTATAGATTGCAATAAATTCCCTATTTTACATTTTTTGGTTATTTTAAAGGCATTCTAAGAATGTGAAAATTTTAAAATAATTGGAGGTAATTTTGGATGTGTTACATCACTTGAAGGCTAAAAATATTCATAGGATATTTTTATGTGGTCAAACAAGGCTCATTTTTCAAGGTAGTCTCAAATAAGCCTAAAATGAGACTAGGTGGTAAGGTCATTTCATGGTTATCACACTTACACAAGTTCTCAAGACCTAATTTTTTTTTATTTCACATGTGTGGGAGAGGTCTAGATCAAGAAAACAAGGTTCTAGGGAAAGAGGCCTAATTGAAGAGAGAAACATGAAAAAAAAAATGGACTTCCACTTAGATTCAGGACATGAAACTTGACATGAATATGTAATTCCATAATGGGTCCTATAATATGCCTTAATTTTGTCATTAAAATCCTTAAATTCTCTTATACAAGGAGGTTTACATGTCTTTAGGGCTATAAGGAAAATATGCTTAATGAGGGATTGAAGAGCAAAATAAAGTCTTGGGAGTTATTTCAAGAACCAAAATGGTTTGTTTCAGGTCTAATAACATATTTTAAGACCATACATGGAGATAGAGTGACTTGAATAAGATGAACTTGTGTTTTAGGCCACTTGAACCAAGCTAGGCATGGAAAATGAAGATTTTCAAGATACCTATGCACATGAATGATCTAATGTCATATTAGAGGAGTTTATTAGGGAATGATAGGTGTCCAATGAGTTTTTATGGAAGAATTAATGGTGAATTCATGATGGATAAATCAATTTCTCACCCTTATTATGCAAGAAAGGGCAGTTTTCAAGAAGTTAGTATGTTAAGCACAAGCTTATACTAAGAGGGGGGTGAATCAATATAAAATATATTTTTTGCTTTCAAATATTAATCTTAAATCCAAAACCTTAAATTACTCTAAAATTAATATATTCAAATCAATCAAAGAATATAATGCAAATAAACACAAATTTGCATGGAAACCCTTTCGGGAGAAAACCATAGAGAAATTCTCTTAATATAATTTTTAAATATTCATAGGCACCAACCTACAGGAGACACCAATCCCCAATTACAATTTGTGGGCACCAACCCACAAGAGCACCAACACCTTCCACCAAACACCAACTTAGCTTTAATTCATGAGCACTAACTCACAGGAGCACCAACCCCTTACAAAATTCTTCTTACCACTGTAGATATGTTGTTAACTCAATGAATGATGGAACCCTTCTTTTATCTCTTTCTTCTCTCAATGATTTTTAATGCATTTTCGGCTCTTCTCCCACACTTCTCTTAGACTTGAATGATATAAAATATATTTCAAGTGCTTTTCCATCTTTTTTTTTCATCCACGCATCTATCTTTTTATAGCCTTTACTACATTTTCCCAAGAGGGGCATCCATTCCAAGAGACACCTCTTCAACAAAAGATGTGACTGTTGACATTTTTGTTAACATTTCCATCAACAATTCCATTAACATTTTTGTCAACATTTCTGTTCACTTTCGGCCACAATTATGTTCACTTCTAGCAACACTTTCGTTCACTTTCGACAATAATTCCGTTCACTTTCGGCAACAATTCCATTCACTTATGAACACTTCCATTTACTTTCGGCAACAATTCTGTTTGACATTTCCATTCATATCCTTTACAATTCCTTTGACATCAATGATAATTATTCTAATAATATCCCCCTTTATCATTGATGTCAACCTTCAAAAAAGATCTTTTCTATAACTCCCCATCTTCTTTTTTTTAACTCCCCCTTACTATAACTCCCCGTACTACCATTCTCCCCCTTTGACATCAATGGTAAAGTGTCATTCAAGGAGCTAGAAAAAAAAAGTTTATCTCCCCCTTAACCAATGCTTCTCTTGATTTTTAATGAGTAGAAGCAAAGGGTATTACTCCCAAATTCTATCATAAGTACTCAAATGTTTCCTTTGGAAGTGTCTTAGTGAAGATATCTACCATCTATTTAGATGTGGAAACATATTCCAATTTTACTTGTTGTTCTACCACCTGTTCTCTCAATAGATGATACTATATAGGGATATGCTTAGTTCTAAAATGCATAACTAAATTCTTTGAAATACTTATCACACTAGTATTATCATAGAATATGGAGATTTGATGATCATACTCTACTTTGATATCTTTCAAGGTTTGTTTCATCCATATAACTTATATAAAATATAGCACTATCTCTATGTACTATGCTTCTGTTGTGGATAGAGATACAAAATTTTGCTTCTTAATCAACCATGATACTAGGCTATCTCCAAGAAAGAATGCTCCTCCACTTGTACTTTTTATATCATCTACACAACTTGCCCAATATGAATCCATGTACACTACCAATGTGAAGTATTTACCTCTTGGGTACCACAACCCATAATCCAAGGTTCTCTTTAAATATCTAAATATATGTTTCATGTCTTGCACATGTGTTTCTTTTGGAGCTACTTGAAATCATGCAACCATACCTAATGCTTATATGATATATAGCTTAGATGCTATCACATATAGTAAACTCCCAATCATTGATCTATAAATATTTTGATCATTATTTGAAGATTCATCATCTTTGCTTAAATTTGTACCTGTAGCCATAGGTGTGTTAATAGGGGAACACTCCTCCATATGGAATTTATTCAACATCTCCTTCACATACTTGCTTTGGGATATGAATATTCCTTTGTTGGATTGAGATATTTATAAACCAAGGAAAAATGACAACTCACCTAACATGGACATCTCAAATTCCTTTTGCATATCTTCAACAAATCTCTTAGATATTTCCTCATTGTCTCCTCCAAAGATTATATCATCTACATACACCACAACAATTAACCAGTGATCTCCTTCAGTTTTGATGTAAATATTACTATTAACATATCCTCTCTTGAATCCTTGGTCTTGTAGGTATTTATCAAGCCTAGCATACCATGCTCTAGGAGCTTGTTTCAATCTGTATAAATCCTTCTTCAACTTGCACACATAATCCTTATTTTTTGATAAGAGGAATCCTTCTAGTTGTTCTATGTAAACTTCCTCTTCTAGATTGCCATTTATAAATGTTGATTTAACATCCATTTTATAGACTTTGAAATTTTTGAATACTGAAAATGAAATAAATATTCAAATTGCTTCTAATCTAGCAACAGGAGTAAAAGTCTCTTCAAAATCTACACCTTCTACTTGAGCATACCCCTTACATACCAACCTTGCTTTGTTTTGAGTGACTTGTCCATTTTCATTCAATTTTTTAAAAAAAACCCACTTAGTGCCAATCACATTTTGATCCATTGGCCTGGGCACATGTTCCCAAGTTTCATTCTTCTCAATTTAATCTAACTCTTCTTCCATTGCTTTTACCCAATGTTTATCATGACTAGCTTCAGAAAAATTCTTAGGCTCTACCTTGGATAACAAAGAGAAATTTACATGCTCAATTATACTTATAATTCTTCTTTTGGTTTGCACCCCAGCATCAATGTTACCAATGATTTGAATTTTAGCATGATTCTTCTAAACAAAGCAAGATGGTGCTTTGGTGTCCTACCTTTCAGATTCACTCAATTTTTCTACATTTTCTTCCTCCCCTTCTTCTTCTACAAGATTTTGTATTTATAGAGGCTCTTCTAAAGGTTTTTTTTCCTTTTGATTCATGATCTCATCTATTCTAATAATATCACTTTCTATGATAGTTTGTAGCCTTTTGTTATAACATCTATAGGCTTTGCTTTTGATGGAGTAGCCAAGAAAAATTCCTTCATCAACTCTTGAGTCAAATTTTCCCAAGTTTTCTTCATTCCTATTGATAAAACATTTACTTCCAAACACTTTGAAATTTTTGACTGAAGTTGGTCTTCCTTTCCATAATTCATAAGGATTCTTGTCATTATTAACTCTGATTTTCCCTCTATTAAAGATATACACTGTTTATTAACTGCTTCTCTCTAGAATCTATCTGATAGCTTAGATTCACTCAACATAGTTCTAACCATCTCTTGAATGGTTTGATTTTTCCTTTCCACCACTCCATTTTGTTGTGGAGTCCTTGCAGTAAAGTATTATCTCTTAATTATATGATCTTCACAAAACTCAATGAATTCATTTGAAATAAACTCACCTCCTTGATCTGATGTTAAGCATTTTATTTTCAACTTTCATTTTCTACCAATGCCTTGAAAGCTTTAAAGTTTTCAAATGCTTCTGATTTTTCTTTTAGAAAGGCTACCCATGTCATTATAGTATAATCATCAATGAGCAACATAAAGTATCTCTCACCTTGCATGATTTTAGTTTTGGTAGGACCACAAACATCTGTATGAATCAGCTCTAGTGGTTTGGTGGTCGAATATTCCTTCATTCTGAACATTACTCTAGTTTGCTTCCCATGTTGGCATTGCTTGCATAAAGTGCTTAAAGGTTTGGTTATATTGGGCATATCTTGCATAACCTATTTGTTTCTAATTTTCACAAGATTATCAAAATTTATATGCCCTAACCTTCTATGCCATAGCCAACTCTCTTCAACTTGACTTAGATAACATTTCTCTCCTCTCATTTCTCCAAGCATGTATAGGTTGTTTGTGGTTCTATGAGCATCTGTAACTAATTATCCTGTATCTACCTTCCTTATTTCACATCCTTCAGCATAAAACTTAAGTGTGTGTCCTTGATCACACATTTAGCTTACACTCAAGAGATTATGTTTTAATCCTTCAACATATAAAATATTCTCCATTTTTTCTTTACCATTATCAAGACTCAGTGTACCTTTTTTGGTGATTTTTGTTGTAGCATTATCACCAAATTTCATCATACCTTCATTCACTTTCTTCAATGAGATAAACTTGCATTTATCTTTGGTCATATGTCTTGAACATCCAATATCAATGTACCACTATTGCCCTTCATCTCACGCATGAAATTCCATTTGAACAAGCATGGATTTTTATTTATCTTGTTTAGCTTCCTCTAACTTCTTTTTCTAGATCTTCATAGGTTCTTTTTTCTTTTCCTTTATATTTGAATATTTTTTTCTTTGATCCTATTTGGAGAATTTAAACCCACTTCTACAAAAATGTGCTATATGTCCATAATTATTGCAACTATAGCAGATAATAGCATCCTCATTATAGTATGATAGGGGAGCAAATGAATTATAGTTTCTATTAAAGACTTTATGAATGCCTTTACTTATATTCCTTGTTTCATTATCTCTTGTTCTCTTTTTGCAGTCTACCTTATTATGACCGAAGTGATTAAAATAAAAGCAATAACCATGAAAGGAACTTCCAAACATGGTCACATTCATATAGCTGAGAACATATAGTCTCTTGACAGTGTTTTCTTCTTTCCCCTTTTTATGCACCATGCTTGTCTTTATGGTGTTTTCTTCCTTCCTGCTTTCATTCTTCTTAGGTTCCTTGAGAATTTTTGCATAGCTTTTGGTCTTATTACGATGTTCTTGTTCATCTCCATATCCAAGACCTGACTTATTTAAAAATGATCTCTAATGGTCTAGGATCTCATCTAAAACCTCGATGCTCTTTTCAAATTTTAGATTATTTGTATTTGCTCTCTCTAAGTCCTTTTTCAAAGCAACGATCTCAGTCTCACACTTCATATATTCTTCTTCTTTCATTTGTAGCTGACTTCTCAAATCTTCCTCAACTTGTTTAACTTTTTTTATTTGATTTTTTAGATCAACGATTACCTTGTTTGATTCCTCAAGGACTTGTGATGTCTTCGCTTAGAAGTCTCAATTCTATTCTTCATATTTTTAGAGTTGTAACTTTAGTTTCTGATTCTTCTTTTTAAATTCTTTCATTTCTTCCAAAACATAAATAAGTTTTTCTTCAAGTTTCACTTCACCTTCTTCTTCCATGTCTTCATCTTCCTCCAAAATATATTTGCTGGTGGTAGCATTTTCTTTTATAGCCATGAACAGAATCTCTTCATTATCACTCTCAACATCACTTTCTTTTTTTTCTTCAGATGAGTTGTTATACCTCTTGGAGTATAGGATTTTCTTTTATTTTTCAAATCTTTACTTGTCTTTTCTTGAATTGAATCCCCTTTTGTACTTTGGTTTATTTCCCTCATTATCACTATTTCCTTTATTTGGACATTTGGCTACAAAATGACCAATTTTACCATAATTAAAGCATTTAAATGGTAACTTTTCTTTTATATTTTCCTGATCCTTTCTTTAACTTCTAAATGAATAGAGCTTCATTTTCATCTTCTTTACTACTTGAATTTTCACTTGATTCTGGTTTGTTGATCTTCTCTTTCTTTGAGACCTTGAATGATGATTCCTTCTTCGACTATCTCTCAGATTCAATTCTCATTTCATATGCCATAAGAATTCCATAGAGCTCATCTATATTCATCGTGTCTAAATCCTTCATTTCTTCAATAGTGGAGACCTTCACATCAAATCTCAATGGTAGAGATCTCAGGACTTTTTGAATGATCATAGATTCTTCAATTTTCTCTTTGAGTCCTTGAATGACATTAACAATCTCATTGACATGAAGAAGATACCCAACAATGTTTTCATCATTCTTTATTTTTAAACTTTCAAACTACCTCTAGTGGGTTTGGATTTTTTCTTTTCTTACCTTACTATCACCTTCATAAATAATGTTGATTTTATCTCAAATATCTTTTTCATATTCACAATGCATAACCTTAACAAACTCATTTTTTAAAAGCCCGCATAAGATTGCATTCATATCTTTCACATTGTTCTCACTGGCATTTTTTTCTGATGGCATCCATTGGTGTAATTTGTGGCATTGTGTATCATATTACCACTACTTGTTAAATATCTAAACCTAGGGCCATCAAGTAAGTCTTCATCATTATGCTCCAAAATGAGTAATTCATTCCATCAAACAAAGGATCCTTTTTAGTGGAAAAACCATCCAACACTTGAGATCCTACCATAAGGGCTTTCCAAGATGTTGTGCTAACATCAAAGGAACTAGCTCTAATACCAATTGTTAAGCATAAGCTTATACTGAGAGGGGGGTGAATCAATATAAGATATTTTTTTTATTTTTGACTATTAATCTTACATCCAAAACCTTAAATTACTTCACAATTAATATATTCAAAGCAAAACCACATAATGAAAATAGACATAGATTTACGTGGAAACCCTTTTGAGAGAAAACCATAGAGAAACTATCTTAATATAATTTTCAAATATTCATAGGCACTAACCTATAGGAGACACCAATCCCCAATTACAATTTGTGGGCACCAACCCATAGGATCACCAACCCCTTCCACCAAGTACCAACTCAACTTTAATTCATGAGCACTAACTCGCAGGAGCACCAACCCCTTACAAAATTCTTCTTACCACTATAGATCTGTTGTTAACTCAATGAATAATGTAACCCTTGTTTTCTCTCTTTCTTCTCTCAATGATTTTTAATGCATTTTCAGCTCTTCTCTCGCACTTCTCTTAGAATTGAATGATATGAAATATATTCCAAGTGCTTGTTCATCTTTTTTTCATCCACACATCTATCCTTTTATAGCCTTTGCTACCTTTTCCCAAGAGGGGAATCCATTCCAAGAGACACCTCTTCACCAAAAGATGTGATCATTGACATTTCCGTCGAATATTCCATTAACATTTCCATTGGCATTTCCTTTCACGTGCAGTAACAATTCCATTCACTTCCAAAAACACTTCCATTCACTTTCGACAATAATTTCATTCACTTCTAGTAATAATTTTGTTCACTTCCAAACACTTCCATTTACTTCGAGCAAAAATTCCATTTGACATTTCCATTCATATTTGTTACAACTCCTTTGACATCAATGACAATTATTCCAACATAGTCAAGGTATCAAGTTGAGTTCTAACTCTTATGCCACATGGAGGGTTAGAGCATCTTTAGGAGTGAGACACATGGATTTAGAGGTATGTTCATGATTTTTCAATAACCCCATTTATTATTATAACTCACATGGACACTTTTAAATCTTCTCCTACTATGCCCCTATCTCTCTCTTCACATTTCTTTATATAAGCAACCACTTTTGTCTTTGTAAAGAATCCACATCTGGTATGGTGAAGCCCTACAAAAGTTTGAGTATGGATTTTACCTTTGCATAAAAAATTTCAAGATGGTTTTTAGTTATTAACTTCTTATCTAAGTGTGTTAAGTAGTTCATATTTAAATTATAAGTGATAATCATCTATCCTTGTGTTCATCTTACTCTTTCATGTTTTGTGCAAGTAGTCTACTCTCTAATAGGTCACGTGAAGTGTAGTTAGTGTCCTTATGTATATTTAAGTGTAAGGAGGAGTAATAATGTATAAAATTAGACCTCTTATTCATCCACTTGATAAATTCATTGCATCTTACCTCCATGTTGAAATACTTATGTTAGTGAAACCTTGGATGTTGAGATCAGTTTTGTGAATCATTCTTCATAGTGAAAGTTCATGGTAGTATTATAGAATTAAACTTGGTGCATCACCTCATTGGGTTAGTTTTATTTCATGTATTTTTTCTCCCTTTTCATTCCAATAAGTTAGTACCATAGGTGATGGGCTTAAACAGATTTATCAAGGGAGTTATCCCTTCAATCTAGAGGTTTACCCCCATTATAGACAACCCACAAGTCTAGGGGTAATCCCATTATTTCACTAAATTAGATTAGGCTTTAAATTCATTTCCAAGGGTGTAAAATTCAGTGAAAATAGGTAATACATAAATTATATTTTATTATCTACATTTAATTTCCTTTAATCTAGTAATGAAATTATTAGTTTAAAGAAAATAAATGTGTAGTTGGGTGTGTATGAAACACCTTGTATTTGCATGAGCATAACTTAAGTGTTTTTTTTATTAACAACCTTTAAATAAGAGCATGTTATAGTATATAATAAGTGTATAAAATCTGAAATTGAAATAATTTGAAATGCTTAAAAATAAGGAGAGAAAGGTTTGGAGTACACTTATGTGTTGATGCAACCATCTTACCTTTTGGAAACTTGATTTAAAAGGATGATATATTATGAAGAATTAAATCTAAGATTATTATAATTTTGAGCCTATAATTACACACACACATACATATATTTTAATATGCATTCTCACAACCTTGGTATAAGGGTGAGTTGTAACACTACCATTGAGCTTGTTTCATCTCAATCGTGCAACCCAAATATGTGCATAATCTAGTGAGTGTGGGTCATTTAATCGACTCAAAATATAAATTTGGTGAAGGTATGTTATTTAATCTAACCCAACCTATAATTTTAGTAAAATTAGATAGTTAATCAAATCTAACTTATAATTTTGGTAATATTGAATGATTTAATCAACTCAACCTTCTAAAGATGAATCAACTACTGCAGTAGATTGGCTTGATAACAATCTATAGAAATCTATCTTAGGTATAATAATAGTCCATAATAGTATTTTAATTATATAAAATGATTTTATTTTTCAATTTTATATGCCCTTTTCATGTCATATTCACCTCATATATGTCTCAAGCTAAAATCTAGGTATAATGATAATACCAATATATAGAATGTTGTCAGAAATGTGTATTGTAATCATATAAATATGAAAGTTGATGAATTTTGAAATCATTTTAAGTGTGAATTACATGTTTCTATAAAATTCCTCCCCTAAATCTAGGAAATCTAAGTACTGGTGTAAAGTGTAGAACATGTTTCTATAATATTTCTCCATTGTAATATAGAGATGTTGAATACTGAATAAGTGTGGAGGTCATGCCTTTTTGGCATGCCTCGACTAAAATATAAAACTATGAAAATATGTAATTTATGAATCTATGGCATTTTCCAACCAATATACCCCATTTTTAGGTGAGAGGAATTAGAATTTGGTAGTTACACTACCTCAAAAGGATAAGATACTTGTGTAAGTTGTGTATAGATCATATAACATATAAGAGTAGCATGTCTATGTAGATATAGGATTGAAGCAAACAATATGTGATCATATCAAGTCCTAAGATGCATGATTTAGATCATGGAAAAATCTAGAGAGTAACGATACAAGCTAAGCAAGTAATCAAGCACACACACACAAACACTCAAAAGTAATGTAAAAGAAAATGGTTCAAGGTGACCTTATACAATGGACATTTTCAAATTCCACACAATATAAGGGACATAACTTTTTAAAATGTACAAAAATCATATAATGGCATATTCAAATGTCCAAATAAGAAAACAAAGACACATGGACCAAAAATAATGGAGCATATTCAAATGCTCAAATAGTAAAAACAATTCAAGACAATATAAAACAAAGAAAACACTCAAGGAAGTACATAAATGACAACATGGAATATAGGAAACCAACATGAACATAGCATACTAGTTGTTAAACATATGTGTTTATTAATTATAAATCATATCAAGTACACTATGAATATAAGCATGGATAGAGGCATGTGTAAGTATATAAGCTCAAATATGATAATGGAAAGTGATCATATAATAATATAACCTAAGTGTATCATGATTAAAGAATAAAATGCCCTTAAGTTACGTATGATGTGAGTAGAGGGAAATCCCAACATCTTTATGTGTATATAGCATATAACTAGGTATGCCTATATCACACTCAAATGAATCGTGAAACATGTGTATATAGGAAGGAAATGATATTCTATCTACTAACATGGATAAAATAATATGTGTATTATAAAATAGTATAACTAGGAACATGTTGAAAGTTTTTGGTATTTTTTAATTTTTTTAAACATTTTTGGTATTTTTGGAATATTCATTTTTTGTTTTTTATTTTAGGAATAAGGTAGAACCTAGTCAATTATCCCATATAAGGGATGTTCATCTGTTAATGTTTTTAACACTATATATGGTATATCAAACTATTAGTACTATCGAGGAGTATGTATAAGTGTAATATCTAGTTTTGTACGCTCTGTAATGTTCTATCTATGTGTCAAAGGACCTTTTTGGTCTTGAAATTGTAATAGAATAATTAGGGGTTTATGGAACCCATAGTTTTGTGTTAGATAGTGTATTTTAAGTATAAATAATAGAAACATGTTTAGGTTCTCTAGATAACTAAGTATGTTGCATGGTAGTATATGATGATTATATGGAATCCATTATGTATCTCTAATGTAATGGACTCTCAAATATGGGCTGCATAGGAAAACTTATTGCCTATTGCTTATCCTTTCATAAAGGATTAACCTTAATAGGTTTGATAATTATCTATCTTGGAATAAACCTCTCTTGTTTAATTGAATTTCATATGGAATTCTAGGAACTGTGACTACTCTATTGGTATGAATGTATTTAATACATCGATTCACTATTAATGGTACTATGTAGAGTTTATGTATCCAAGGTCATCCTAATAACATATCAAAGACTCTCATGTATTTTTTAAATGATAAGGTAGTGATCACATGTGTCAGGCTAACCTATAAAGATATGTCAATCTAACCAAGAGTCTGTGGTTAGGTCCCATCGAATGTTCTAACCACTTTGGTTGAAGGGTAAAAATCATCATGTTTATATCCCAAGTGTGAAAGTAATGTCATGGTGAAAATAGTTTTGCTAGCACCATTATCAATCATAATCCTTTCAATAATCTAGTGACCAAGGTATGCTCAAATAAATAATGAATGAATATCTGAGTCACAATCCACAATCTCAATTTCATTAAAATTAATAGATGGTATTTGAACCATAGGATGTATATGTTGTGTATAAGTACCAATAATCCCATTTAATGGGTGTCCATAATGTGGTGGATGATGTGCATTATCTTCTATTTTCAGTAATGGAATATTCTTTGAATGATCTTGTAATGGATCACTAAACATATTTTTATTTTGATGGTCATTAGGTTGTGAACCTGAATCTTTGGGAGGATCATCAAATGTAAGTTGTTTGTTATCAAGAATATCTTGGATATTATGCTTCAAGGTATAAAATTGGTTAGTATAATGAACATGTCTTGGTAATAATCACAATAAGTATTGGCATCATATCCATGAGGTATAGGTATACTCATATCAATCTCTATTAGAGGAGGGAAAATATAATATGTCAATCTGCAAGCTTCTTAAGTAGCCAAGTTGGAGATTTCTATAATCATATAAATTATGTCCTTAGTTATTTAATAATATAATCTAATTAGGTTGTTATGATCACATTAGGTTTACATGGTTATTATCTCCTTGGTTCTAGAGCTACCTACTATTGAAAGGTTTACATTCACTGTCTATTTGTGTCTAAATTGCTTATCTCTTAGTTAGACCATTATTATTCTGGTGACCATGCCTTCTATACTATGTAAAAAGCTATAAAATTGATTATTATCCTTCACTACCAGTTCTAATCCTATACCTATGTTATAACTTCTTAGACACTTGAATCACATATATACACATACATCGATGCAAGTGTCCACTTTTCTTACAAATGTTTGGTGCTCAAAAGTCATTCGAATTTGAAAAACAAATGTATCCTACAGGTTGGCCTAAGTGATTTAGTGTGAGATATTTATAAAATGAATTGTTGTATATATATGTATATATATATATATATATATATATATATATATATATATATATATATATATATATATATATATATATATATATATATAAAATAAACCCTCATTCATTCCTCACTTAGAAATAATAAACTAAATTTTTTATAATGGTGTATCTAGGGTTAAGGAATTAGATTAGCTTTTATATAAAGGTGGTAAACTAACCTAATGGGCATGCCAATTAATAAAAAACTTAGATAAATAGTATTCTTAAATTATGCAACTAAGATTTCTAAAAATAGAAAAGTAAAAATATTGATAAATATTGTAATTAATTATAAACAAATGATATTTATTTGTTTTAATGTGTACATGCAGGTCTAATCTAGAATAGGTTAGATATGGACTAGAAGATGGTCTTGGAATAGTCATCAAATTTTGGAAGTATTATTTATGTGGCCTCTAACACTTGCATTGGATCTAGACAGTTGGGTCAACATAGGTGTCTAACCGACATAAAGGTGTCTTATACATAATATTAACTAGAGTATTTTGTGTTTTTTATCACCTTTCTTTGAATATCTTCAAATTAGGCAAAAATATTGTCACTCTTTTTCAAATGATCAAATCCTAGTTCTTCACCCTTTGAGTACTATGGGTAAAATGGGTAATTGGGAACATAGTTTCAAGTTACCCCCAAGGAACCCTCTTTCAATGGGAATTTCCTACATATCCAATACTCTGAAGAAGGCCTCAAAATATGTATTTATTGCCTACATGTTGGCTTGTGTGTTCACAAAGATGTAATGTGTGATAAGAAAGACATGTAGTGACCTAGCTTGTAACTTGGAAAATATGACTCATGGGATACTCCTTGAATGATTTAGACCTATATAAATAATACTCGTATACTTGATATAAAAATAAGGATGAATAGGGCAGGTTTGATCACTTGAATGCTTGATTGAGTGTTTCTTAGTATATGCCCGTGTGAGTTGTATGTGATTTCTAGGTGATTTCTAAGTGAGGAATGAATGAGGGTTTATTATGTATATATAGCAATCTATTTTATAAATATATCACACTAAACCACTTAGGCAAACCTTTAGGATACATTTATTTTTTAAATTTGAATGACTTTTGAGCATCAAACATTTGTAAGAAAAGTGGACACTTGCATCAATGTATGTGTATATATGTGATTCAAGTGTCCAAGAAGTTATAAAATAGGTATAGGATTAGAACTAGTAGTGAAGGATAATAATCAATTTTATATCTTTTTACATAGTATAGAAGGCATGGTCATTAGAATAATAATGGTCTAACTAAGAGATAAGCAATTTAGACATAAATAGATAGTGAATGTAAGCCTTTCAACAGTAGGTAGGTCTAGAACTAAAAGGTATAGATATGGTAGGTATATTCAAAGTTTATAATACTGAGCTACTACATAAATTATATTTTAATGTCTAAAATATGTAGTTATATACTAGTGGATCACTTTTAGGCCAATCAGAACAAGTGGGTGTATATGGATGCTTAATGACCATGCAGCCACTTGTGCACTACTATATATGTTCATTTAGGCATATGATTTATTTTAACACATTTTTCATCTCATGCCATGAATTTGGATTTCCCATTATTAGTTTGGATGTGTACAATTTTCATCGTACATTTTAAATCAAAAAATGGTCTTTTTTATGCATGTTTCTTCATGAAATGTTTTTGGCATGACAAATGTAATCTCCTATTTATACATTTGCCAATTAAGATTTATATTACAAAGGAAAAATATAATGGGTTCAATAGCAATGCATTTTTTTATTGGAATAGATGTGCACTACATTTAATTAATAGATTCTTTGGTTTAAAACATAATATACAAGACTTAATCAAGAATAACACTATTGAGCTTAATCATGTTATTACACCTACTCATGATTCATTTTCATAACCTAATGATAATATTATGATGTTTTTAGATCCATTACTAAAACATGTGGCTTAAAAAACCAATACTAATCCTAAGGTACATATGACTTACAATGTGCATGATCCTCCACATTCTTATGCTCTTATAAATAAGGAGACTCATATTATAGATGGTCTTATTGTTACACTTGTAAATACACATGTAAAACTACCTATAATTATGTTGGATGACCATGAAATTATCAAAGATGATTCTATGAATATATCTTTGTTCATACATGTTTTCATTGACTCACATCCTATATTTAGTGCTATGGTGGATAACAAGTCAAATGAAAATGTTTTCACTATGGCATTACATACTAGTTTTGGATATACATATAGAGACATGATTAGTATGAGAACTATAGTAAAATGTTTTGATGGAAAATAATAAAACCTTATTAGGGGTATTGTGTTACCATTTATAGTAGGACCTACAATTATTGCTACTTGATTCTTAGTTTTGCCTAACACTATGAATTTGACATACTATTAGGATGCCCATGGATACATAAGAATATCCCATCTAGATGAGACATTTCCTCAAGTGCATCAACAACCTATTGTACAACCTACATAGGTTCAACCTATGAAGATAAAATAAATAGAAGTTATTTAATTTCCTTGATGAGTGATTCTCCAATAGACTTTACATCAATAATCCATTTGAGTTCACTGTACATATCTACTTCATCACATACTATGATAGTTTTATGGAGACCTTGTGAGCATGTTCCAAAGATAACACCAATGTATTCTCTTTATATACAATGAAGTCCTTAAATTTTTATGGATATTATAGATACATTATGATTACATGATCATGTTGACTATGATGGTGATACTAGATATTTTAAAGCTCAATATCATTTCTCCAATTCAGAAAATGATATATATGTTACTCTTCACCTATATTCTATGACATTCTCATCAATTCATGCATGACCTAGACTTGAAAATCCCATTAATGGGATCATAGGTTAGTTTGGACATAATTAAATTAAAACAAAAAATATTATATTCAAAAAATATAAAACCAAGACCTTATGCATGAAATGTTTTTTTGGTTCACATAGTTCATTAATGTTATTCATCATATTGATTGAAGTTTTAATGGTTATGGATTTTAATCTCTAGGTTATTAATGGGTCTGAGTATAGTAAATCAAGGTATGAAATATGTAATAAATACAACCATTTATTTGTGAAATATTTTATCTAATCTAAAATTTATAAAAATAAAAATGAATGACACAAATGAATACTTAGCTATAAACTAACTAACATAGATGATCTAGAGGCTAAAAATTGGTATTATAGATGGTATAAGTGTTGAAAATAGGATCTAGGTGTCAAAAACCCACCTAGATAATGGTATCATACCTTGGATAGTATCATTGTGGGACTAGTGTCTACTTTTGGCACTAATGTTCTCAATGTAAGAACTGATCTATACTTTTGGGAGGATTTATGTTTGAGTCTATGAAGCTCGTTACTATATGGACAAACCATGCTTCATTATCTATGACCTATTTTGATTGATTTTTTATGCAAACCATAGACCTCCATGTGATTAGGGTATTCAATTGGCACAATTAGAAAAAGTGTGATGTTATCTGGGTAGGGTGGACATATTCAACACCCCACTATGATGATATTTTCCTACATATCAATACTCTGAGGATGGATCATGTCTGATGTAGTTCTCCCCACCTAAGTATCGATATAAGTGTAATTTAAGCTGGTATGAATGCTAGTTTGAGTGCTTTAAATGAGGCTTCAAACTAGAAATCTATATATTCATAGTTTAGGATGGTTGTAGATGAATGTATGTATAATTAGGGTAGAATAGGGATTAATAACCTTGATTTTACATAACTTATTATGAGCCTATTTGTGTGTATGTTCATATGATTTCCATCTAGTGAATAAAGAGATAAAATTCATGTATATATATATGGTTCTTATGTGGTATTTGAAATAAGTCAATGTTAACCCTAGGTGTATTTAGGATTGAAAATATATGCCTTGGGGATAAAAAGAGGGAAAAGGATAATAACGCCAAACTATGACACTAGTGCAGGGTGTTAGTGTCCAAATATGGTGCTAATGTATAGGTGGTAGAACCTAGGGCACTAAGGGCCTTATTGTCTAAAAAAGGGTCCAATATTGCTTTTGAGATGTCTAAGGATGTGTAAGTCTCACACAAAAGCTGGATAAGTGTCTAAATAGGCCCTAAGATAGGTTTAGGGATAAGATAGGGATTGGTGGTCTAAAGTAACACTCTTGGCACTCAAGGGACATTTTAAATGACTACATACCTCCTCCCTTTATTCTATAAATACAACAAAGTGAAATGAATAGGATAAAGGAAAAGAAATGTACCTGGACTTACCTAAGAAGTGAATCCCATGAATCTAGATCTAGGTATGTGAAGCATGCTCCATTACATGTCCTATAAATAAAATGTGCATAGATCATTCCTTACTTAAGAGATATCAAAATCAAATACAAAATTGATTAAAGAGATAAGAGAGAGGGAAAAAAATAATACACATCATTAGGTACATGAACTAATGCATAAACCTAGTGACATCCTTTATGTGTGTGTATCTAGTGATCAATCAGTGAAAAACTTAGACTAAGTTGAATGGATTGTTCAATACCCATGTGTGGGTGTTTCAATAACTAAATATCATTTTGATTCCATCATTGCCCACCCCTACTTGGTGGACTATACACTATAAATATCTTGGATTAGACTGATGGCTTATCCAACCCTCTTATGTAGGTGGATCAAGAACTCAATTAGACTATGAATCCATCATTGATTACCTATGTGTAGTAAATTCATATATAAAAAATTTTGTATAATGTAACTAAATTTGTATGACTATAACTAAAACTGTATATAATGGCTATGTGGCCACTCAAGAACTCTAGAATGAAAAATTGGCTTAAGGGCCTCTCAGGCACTCGAGTATGTACCTTAGGTAATACTCAATAATTCCAATTATTGTAGATTGAGTAAGGCATAAATCTAATATAAACTGGTGCAAATGGTGTATGGATTAAAAACCTAGAGAATGGAATGGAGTTTGTCATTCCATCTGATCAACTGGTGTAAAAGTGAGCATACAAAAATAATGTGTTATGCACATTCCCCAAAATTGATATCTGAGCATATGGATTATAGATTAAGTTGTAATAATCCATATCTAAGTATCTAAAATTTAAATAATAGTAATCACGTTATACAAAATGACCCCAATCTGAGTAAATTGGTATGATTTTGTACAAAACTGAGTAAAAATTGATAATGTTTAACTAAATGTATGAAAACCTACACTATACCTATTGTATTTTATTATAAAATCAATATTTTATTATTTATGGGGCTACTAGATAGTGGTACCATACTTTGGATAGTAGTGTTATGGTGTCAATGTCTAGTTTTGTCACCAATGTCCAATTGTGTTGTTTTTTTACCAAACTAACCTTGATCTCTATCTGACTATTTTTTGTTGTGTTTTCTTAAAGATGAGCTCTATATTATATGATTGCATTATATAAATTATACTCTAAGTGAATTCAAATAGCTTGATCTCTATAAAAAAACCTCTATGAATGCCCCCTCTTTTGAGGGGAGTTGTTGAACCTATGCAAGAACTATTCTCAAAATAAAAATCTTTTACATGATATGTGTTAGCCTAAGCATATGTGATGTCTATGTAGTAAACCAATATAATTTGTGTACATAATATTGGAATGTAATATAATATAATAATAATTTGGTAATGTATTATATATGTTAGATCTAGCATTCACAAAGTTGTCAAAAATAGATATAACAATGTAAGCATGTGTATGCACAACAAATCTAAGTTATAAACTGAGTAAATACCTAGGAGGATGGGGCATGATGTCCATCAAGGCAGCCAAGGAGAAAATGGGAGATGCATGAGGTCCCTCATGACATCTAAAACTAGAGTGTGTAACAAGTAAGAGACAAGTGTCATGGCCATGACACATACATGAAAGAATACATACAACACACATGAGGCATGCAAGGTAGGCCAAGGGGCCATAATACAAGGGACATGGGCACGTCACTAAATTTGAGAAATCAAGACATATAAGGACATTTTTAAATATCCACATATGTAAATAGAAATTAAGTTGGTGTGGAGCCACATAGAAGGACATGTTCTAATGTCCACATACATAATCAAGAAGGCACACACAAGGACATGGGCACATGTCCAAAGCATATATATAATGAAAGGAAGTGGTGTAGATCCATAGAATAATAGCATACTCAAATTCCCTCCAATATATTTATAATTAGAAAGACACAATCAAGTCTAAACTAGGAAAACTAGAAATGAAAGTATACATGAACATGTGGTACAAACATATATAAGATCAAAGATGTACATAAACTAAGTCTATAGTAATAGTAGTTATTAAAATAAATCTAAGTAGTATAGAATGATATAACCTGGTAAAGTAGTAGTTGTGTATAGGATGTCCCTAATGGGTAGATGTATTAATGATGAATAGATGTAGTTGTGTATGTTCCCCCAGTGGGTAGATAGTAGAAATTTTGGATTTGTGTGTTAGACCTGAGTCTTTTAAGAATTTATGAACGCTCAAAAAGGATAAGTGAAGCATGCATATATGATAAAATTGACTATACTAAGATAGCTAGTGCATGTAATACTTAGAAAGTATAACAAATGTAGACATGGAAATTCATACAATTATAATTTGTATTTTCTAAGCAAATATTTGAATGTTTTTGTGTTTTTGACATATGATATTATTTTTTATATTTTATGGATATAAGCTATGTACAAGCAACATGAAAATGAAACCATATATAAGGATTAAGAATTAATGAAACTATGTACAAGTAAATGATATAAATAAATGAGATAATGTACAAAAGAAGTGTAAGCTCTCTATAAACCTAAGAGCACATCCATGGGATGTGGATAATCAAATGGCAGATCTAGTGGGAGGTCATCCAATGTTAGATACTAAATCTACACAAACTCAAACAAGTCATCATCATCATGATAATCATACCATCTTGTTTGTATACATGTAACCTTATCGTTAGCATTATTCTATATTTTGTGCATCTAAATAACATGTTGTTCTACTATGTAATAAACCTCCCATGTGGTCTTAGGGTAAACCACATTGGACCATAAGGTATCTGTATGAAATATGTGATTTTGATCTAATCCATGACATAAAATATGAAATATGTGTCCCTCATGATTGAAAGTCAAGCATCTATCTATATGATCAACTATGGCATCTATTTCATCTAACCATGTACTACCAATGGTAACTTGTGTATGAGTTCCTATGCTTATGACAAAGATTAATGTGTTGGCTACCTTTATGCCACATAAAATTGGTAGTGTGATATGTCCAAAGGAATCTAACAATGTTTATCATGTTGTATCTCACTCTCTTATTGTCTTAGTTGTTGTTAGAATTTCAATATACAAGTGTTGGGATCTAAATCTTCATCTATAAAAACATGAGGGATGTACTGGTCCTGAATGAAAACTCAGATAGTCAAGGGATCATTCCATGAATATATGTGTCAATGAAGATTCCATTTTGGTGCATGTACTAGTGTAGGTGGAGATAGTGAAATTTGAATAGTGCCCTGAGCCTTGAACTTATTCAACTTATATTATAATGTTGAGCATGTATCTATACCATGTCATATAAGCTTATGAAAATGATAAAATGGTCTACCATCCTATTATGACAATTTGTTGATGGATCTATGATAAACTGTGGGTAATGCCATCAATCCTCTATCAAGTAATATGTGTAGAATCTGATGTGGTTTATCTTATGAACTACCTACCTAAATCCATATAATTGGGTCAATATCTATAAATGTAACCATATGTACTGAGTGTATGGAATAATATGCCTCTAACTATAACTAAGTGGTTGAGCCAATAGTTTTAGGACTATGAACTAGTGGTGTTGCATATGTGGGAAAAGGCATGAGTGCCTTAGAATTATATTTGTACTCTCCAAGGCCTATTGGTGTGAATCTCAAACCACATAAGTAATTATCAATGTCAATGGGTGTTGGATCATCCTTTTTTATGGCCTAGGCATCTGTATCAAAGTTTCATATATATACTTCCTCTGAATTAACAAGTAATGGTAATTATGTTATGAGAATCCCATCATTTATCATCAATGGGGATAAATGTGTTATGGGATGGTCCCCCCCCCATCATGGGTTAAGGTAATCATGTTCTAGGAGGATATTGAAGAGGTGTAAGAATAGTGGTACTAGATTCCTCAACCTCATATGTATACATCTACTCTATCAAAATCTTGTGAGGTGGGGACTCTATGAAAACATGAGGTGTCCCATCTAAAGATGTACTTGGGGTGGTAGGTTTAGTGACTCTAAAATATCTTATTGGTTTATTATCTATTGGAAAAGTGTATAAGTATCCATCATGTAAAAACTTGATGCATCTATGTGAGGTAGAGGGTACAGCCTCCATAACATGTATCCAAGTTCTCCCAAGTAATAAACTATGATGCAAATGATTAGGCATCACTTGAAACTATGTAGATAGGGTTTTGGGCCCAACTTTGATATCCAATGTAATATTACCCAATGCCTTTCTGGGAATGTCATCAAAACCTCTAATGTTATTATATGTCTTCTGAATGGATGTTATATCAACCCCCATAGTCTACAAAAAGGTGAGGTTACATATGTTAAGTCTTGATTCACTATCAATTAGAAATCATTTGATAGTAGTATTTTTTATTTGTGTCTATATTATTAGTGGTAGATCATGATCAATAACTGACTATGGATTCAAATACTCATTGCCAAAATAGATAACATCCTCAATATCCTTGATAATGTTTATGATAGAAGAAAAATAAGCTAGATCTTTATTTTGAGGCAAATATGTATGATTAAGTGTTTGAAAAAGTATATCCTTGAATATATTTTCCTTTTGAATTAATTCTAATATGGATATCTTAGCCAGTGTGTTTCTCAATTTATCCATAATATCAAATTCTCTATGTTGATCTTTAGGCCCTATTGTAGTGTTTTAGGGATGAGGAGGGATGGTGGAATTATGTTGTTACTATATAGGATGAGGAGGCATCATGTTCCATATATTAACAACTCTAACCATATGATCTACTATTTATCAACGGTAAGTAATAGAGGTAGAATGTGAGTGAAGGTAATCAACTAGTCTAAGTGGAGGAGGAACAAAAGGAGTCATCTGAGCTCTCTATCTCCAAGTAATAACTAGAGGTAACTCAAAGTGAGCCTTATAATAATGATATTCATAGAATTTAGACTCAAGAGAGGGTAGACCAATGTGTGAAATAATTTGAGTTCTAGCATGATCCAAGAGAGAAGTGACATACATGTGCATCTTTCTATGAATTATGAGTAATGGGCATGCAAGAAAAACCAAAATAATTTGTACCAAAAAGTAGAAAATGGTATCCATCATGATAATCATGATGAAAGGATACAAACTAAAATTGATCCAATTTTATAAATAACAAGGGAAAACCCTAATGGTACACTAGGTTTTAAGCAATATTTTTGAAGTAAGTCAGGTTTACCAAATGATTTAACTTTTAAGGGTGGTGGAGTTTAATCCCTAGGTTGTTAAGGGTCTGAGTACAGTAAATAAGGGTATGAAATATGTAATAAATATATAAATAGATTTGTGAAATAATTGACATAACCTAATATTTCAAAAAAATTAATGAATGACACAAATGAATACTTAGCTAGAAATTGACTGATACAAATGATCTAGAGGCTAAAAACTAGTACTGGAGCTAGTTTGAGTGTAATAAATAGGATCTAAGTGTTATAAACCCTTATATACAATAGCACCATACTTTGGATAGTATCATTATGGCACTAGTGTCCACCTTTGGCACTAATGTCTTTTGTTTAAGAATTTATTTGTACTTCTTAGAATAGCTATGTCTAAGTCTGTTAAGCATGTTCCTATATGGACAAACCCTGCTTCACTATCTATGACCTATTATGATTGATTTTGTATGCAAGACCTATAATTCCATGTGATTAGGGTATTTTATTGGCACAAGTAGAAAAAGTGTGATGTTAGCTAGGTAGGTTGTATATCTTCAAAACCTATTTTGATGATAATTTCCTACATACCCATACTTTAAAGAGGGATCAAACATGATGTATTTTTACCCACCTAGGTGCTAGTACAAGTGCCAATGAAGCTAGTATGAATGTCAGTTTGAGTATTTTAAGTGAGGATGGAGACTGTAAATTTGTGTATTATAAATTTAGGATGGTTTTAGATGAATGTATGTATAAGTAAGGCATAATAGTGATTAATAACCTTAATTTTACACAACTTATTCTGAGCTTGTTTGTGTGTATTTGTATATGATTTTCATATAATGAATAAAGGTCTAAAATTCATGTATATATAATAATTTTATGCTTATGTTGGGTTTGAAATAGATCTAGGTTGACCTTAGGTATCTTTGGGTTTAAAAATATATCTATTAGGGCTAAAAAGAGGGAAAAGGACAATAGTGCCAAAGTAGGATACTAGCACAGGTACTAGTCTACAGATATTGAACTAATGTCTAGGTGGTAACCCTGAGGGACTAGGGGCCTAAATGCCTAAATAAGGGTCTAATACTGATTTTATATGTCTAGGGATATGTAAGGCTCACATGAAAGATTTATAAGTGTCTAAGTAAGCCCTAACATAGTTTTGGCCCACATACGAAGCTTTTGCTAGTTTGATGAATCAATGGATCGAAGGCTTAGAAATGAGTCCAACAATACAAAATGGAGAGGATCCAACCAAGTTTTCATAGTGATAAATAGTTATAAGAACAAGTATTGAAAATCCTAAGTTTTTACTTAATAAATATTTCAACTCAACTTTTGGTTAAGTGTTAGTACAAGGCATAATTCCCTTGGAGAAATTGTTCACATCAAAAAGGGGTTAAGTGTTATTTATTTTAGGAGATTTGTTTCGGGTATTTTGGGATAAGTGTTGGCAATTGTTTTAGACATTTTGTTTGAAAAAAAAATATTGAAGGATCATTCTCTAGGAAAGTGGACCAAAAAAAATCCTAAGGGTCTTTTCTTTCTAGAAAATTATCTGAAGAATTTTCTCAAAGGGTCATTCTATAGGAAAAGTGGTCCAAATCAAAAATCTCAAAGGGCACTTTTTCAAGCAAACTATCCCAAACATTTTTCCTAAATGGTATTTTTTATTTGCCAAAGGGCCCAATACAAAAGTTCTGAAGGGTATATTTTTTAATTAAAGTGGCCAAAACATTTTCCCAAAGGGTATTTTCTTGGGAAAGTGATCCAAACACAAATCCTGAAGAGTATTTTTCTTCCAGGAAAGTAACAAAGATAAAACATCTGAAGGACACTTTTAAAAGTTCTAAAGGGTATTTACAAAGGTTCTAAATGACACTTTTCAAAGTTCAAAGGGCTATTTTTAAAAAGTTGAAAGGCAATTCTAGGGACAAAATTCTTTTAGGAAAATTATCCCATGATAATTTCACTGAAGGTCTTTTTTATTTCAAACATTTTGTCTAGTACACAAATCCCAAAGGAAAAGTTCCATCAAAAGGTGCAAGGTAAATGTCCAAAACCAAAGGGTCCTCTTCAAAATCCAAAGTCATTTATTTTAGACAAATTATCTGATACAAAAGGCTCGAGAAAAATAACCCCATGCAAAAGTCCTAAATAAGCAAATTCTTTTGGGCAAATTATTCCACAATAATTTCCTAAAAGACATAATTACAACAACCAATTATTTTTGAAAAGTTGATCCAGTAGGTCTAGGATGGTCCCACAAATGTTAAATTCAAGCATATAAAATAGCCATTAGGATTCAAATATCCCATGATAGGTGCATAGATGTCAAGTTTGGGCCCCTAAAAGTAACCATTTAGGTTTGAAAATCCAAGGACATTTTCACAGACATCAAATTTAGTCCTCACAAAATAATTGTTGGCATTCAAAAAACCATCAAAGGGTCCCTAATTGAACATAGGCTTGATAAGTGTACAAATCTTGGGAACCCATATGAGATCTAATGGAGTGAATTTGAGCATAAAAAGGTAGATAAATGGCATACAAGAAGATTAAAATAGTTAATGAGCCAAGGGGATGACACATGGTGTAAGCAAAAGAGTAGATAGACTAGTGAGCAGATCCAAGGACCAAATGCATGGGTGCCAAGTGTCAAAAACATGTTAGCTTAGACAAAAGATCTAATGGCATGCATTTAACCTATCAGAGGAGATTTGATGGAGTGAGTTGCATCAAAGGGTCGATTATCTGATTCAATTTGTTGATAGCCAATAAACAAAAGACCAAGCCAAGAATTTTTTTACAAGGGTTGATGGAGGAGTTCAACTTGAGCAATGAAAATGAATAGACCTAAGTTGGTAGAAGATATATTGAATCAAGCCTGATCTTGACCCAAGTTAAACCAAGATAAATAATAAATACCAAGCATTAAAAATAGAGCTCCATAGAGGTAAGATAGATATTTTAGACATAATATAGGCCAAAAGCATGGTAACTTATTATGGAAGGGACCAGGCATTAAGTAAAGTTCCATCTACATGGACTATAATAAAACCAATAATCTTAGATTGATTTTCCTCTATAGTAGACCCAATTCTAGTTCTCAAAGTAAGGAGAAACTATGTGTAACCAATGAAGGAACATCCTAAGGCATGTTACCGATAGATATCCACCTAAAGCAGACATAACCAAAGCTCAGTTAGGTTCATAGATATGAGGATTTTATCCTTATACATAGGTAATCAAGTAAAAGATAGCATGAATATCAAAGATAGAGATCTAGTGGTTAGAGAAGAAACAACTCATTAATTATTCTTAAAACATGTTCCCTCTTCTCCCCTTATCCTATATTATCCCATTCTCTTCTCCTTTGAAAAGGTTCTTAGAAACTAGACTATTTATCTTTCTAGGAGATGGAGATACTCTTTGAGATACTTTAAAGTATACTCCTCTTGATTAGGCTCAAACCTATCATTCATTTGTAATAAATACCTCTTAATGTAATATAGGACTTTCTTTACCTATATCTTGCCTTGGATCTAGTTTAGTGAGTCATGCATGATGGCATTATGTGAAGGATAATCTTCCTCATCAATTTTCTTCCTTTATAACCTTATTTAGGGATTTTTTAATGTTATTTGTAGGTCTAGATTAGTGTCCTACTCTAAACCTCTTCTATGAAATACTTATGCAAATTAGCTTGATCTTATGGTTGTGTGAGATAGTATTATCTTTAGCAGATCTAGTGTGGGTTCAAGCTTATGGGAGTTTCCCTTTTAAATTTGGTGCATCACCTAGTAAACTTTATTAGGAGTCATTTTCCATTTCTAACCCTTTTCCCTATGAATCATTAGTTTATCATTAGTTTTAGGTGAGCATCAAATAGGAACCTAGCCTACTTCAGAGGTTAAACCTCAACATAGGTTACCCACAGCCTGGGGTTGTCCCAATATTATAGCTTAGTTGGAGAGAGCCTAAAGAACCCTCTCTAAGGGTGAAAATTAAGCTTATAATAGTTTCTAGCATGCCTAATGAGACCAAGGTCTAAATTAGTGGAAGTATTTTTGGTGTTGTTCTTCTACATATCAGCCTTTGGAATCATTCTACAAATATTAATGGTGACTCTGAGCATCTATAATTTGGTTACGTAGACTAACTAAATGCCTAATCATCATAATCTAGTATGTATAATTAGTCATCTTTTGATCAATATGCTTATCCTCTACCTTAGCATCACACTTATCAGGCAAATAATGTTTATGTATCCCCCTTAAGTGTCCCTCAAGTATCCTATCAACCTTATCATATCATTTTTCCTCATTTTACCCTTACATATAACCAAGGTTATCCTCCTTTACATTCAAATCACTCCTCTATTTCCCCTTATAAAGACCAGGCTTACCCTATTACATCCTTTTCAAGGGTCAACTAAGCATTAGTAGTTTATATTGAGTTGATAAGGGAGATCAGTAAGGGTTTGGAGTTTTCTCCAGTCATCCCTATCCATGCTCTACAAAAATCAAGGAGTGTTCTTTAGTTAGTGAAGAGTAGATGGTCAATTTGTGAAAGTGAATAATGGTCATCTTGCAAGAATGAGGACATACCAATGATAATAAGCATGGTCCAAAATGTAGATAGTATGTTAATATCTTATGAAGAGCAACAGGCTTATTTGGACCAACCTTATGTGCCCTCTCCCCTCTAAGAGAGGCAATATTGGACCAAGGAAGAATAATCATGAAGATCAAGGAGGGAGTTAAGCTTGGATAGGAATTCCCTATTCATGACATGGAGGGGATAAATATCTTCTTTCAAGAGTTATGCAATTTATGGGCATCCATTGAAGAATCTAACTACCCACATGATGATAAGTAAGAAATGAAAGGGTGGGTATTTTCCATTGAAGAAGTGTTTGAGAAATAGGAGAAAGAGTATGTCAAGCCTGAGCCAATTAGTTTTCCCTCTGCTACCCCTATGCCCATTCTCACTCAATATCATGAAGATATCCCATCTTAGATCCTCTCCTATGACCCTAACTATTTCATACTCTCTCTTGTGAAACCACCCTCTCCCACACCCATTCAAGAAGAAGAGAAGGTGACTGAGTCTTGCACATTCCCCTTGTGGAAATCAATCAAGGAAGGCATAAAGAAGGAAAGGGAGGTGTTAGTTGAGTCAGTCCAAGAACCATACCTAGTAGAGGAAGGGTTAGTTGTGAAATAAATGAATCAAGAAACCATAGCTTAGCTTAATGAGCTTGGTGTACAAGAGTTTTGAGACTCTCTCTCCTCAATTCCAGAGCCATTAAAAAGAGCATTCAAACTACCTATCTAAAAGGATACCCTCCTAAGCTGTAATCAGGGTGAAATTCTTCACCCTCTTACCATATCCATTAAAAAAGAGGAGCCTATTCTACAAAGGATAGATGAGGAGTTTACAGTCATAGGTGAGCCTAAAAAGGACAAAGCAAGTGTCTATGATGAGGAGATCATAATAGGTATCCCAATTCATAGGTAGGATCATGTTTCAAATTTCATGTTATAAGAGCCTAATGAGAAGCACAAGGACAACCTTCATGAACCTATTATGGAGGTCAAGGGTATCTCAAGTGATTTAGAATATCAATAGAAGCATTTGTGCTTGGATTTCTTAAGTGAAATGGAGTAGATTAATGTTGTAAACTTTCTTGAAGAGAACAATTTTCAAGCTAAATATGGGTCAGACCTTGAATGGACTATTAAAAGTTCATTACATATAGATGAAGAAGAGGATCAGGACTAGGTGCCTAAGGTTGGTCCACTTCAAGATGAGGTGTCAATAGAGGATAGCCTTGATATTTTGGAGCAAGAGGAAATTAGATCAAACCTTGAGCAAGAAAAATATGATGTTTTAGACCTGGCATGCTCAAATCAACCCTCATTTTTATTTGAAGAGCAAGATGAAATATTGAGTGAGGTTGATTAAGGGTGCATCTCAAGTGCTCAAGTGATTTGATTTGATGAACATACTAGTGAAGAGCCTCAAGAGTCATTTTAGTGGTTCAATGCCATAAACAAATAATTTGAAGAGGTTGAGGGACATGTCCTTCTTCTAGAAAACCATGAACATGCTACTCTAAGCATGATCAGTCATAGTTTACATAAGGATAAGGTACAAGAATATGGTATTTTTGAATCACCAATTAAACCAAGTGTAGTTGCTCCCAAGATCCCAAATGAAGCCTTCATACAAGACTTTCTAAAGAGTGATGAGCAACAACAAGCAAGTTTTCCCATAGTCCAACATGCACCAAGCTTGGAAGACTTGGATCAATATGTCTACATTGGAGATATGTTCATTCTATTCCATCCACTAGAGAGTAAATTAAAAGGATTGGCCATTAAGCTACTTTATCCACCAATTCTGATACCTCCAAATCAAGGTATTTTCCATCCTAATTTGTTACAAGTGGATGATATTATAAGTTTCCCTTTTTATCTAGGAGGACCAATTTTGAAAAGGTCTTGTATATATTAGATTAGTTTTTGTGTTTTTCTCTAAGTGCCCTTATGCATGTTTGTTTAGTAGGTTATTTTTTCTTTATTTCCTACAAGTGCCTGCATGCATTTGCCTTTGTTGTTTTGTTTTTGGTCCTTATTGTTTCAAGATAAAGTTCTAAAAAGGGTCAGAATTGTATTAGTTTTTATACTAGCTCAGTTGCAAAGACTTATGACTCCATGCCAAATGGACAAGACAAGGCAACATGGTCTAGGTTCTCTTGTATAGACAGACATACAACCCCTATAAGTCACTAAAGATATTGGCCATTTTTGGCCCACATATGAAGCTCTTGCATGGTTTGATGAAGTAGTGGATCAAAGGTTTAGAAATGAGTCCAACAATGCAAAATAGAGGGGATCTAAGTAGGTTTTCATGGTTCTGAATGGTTTTAAGAATAGATCTGAAAAATCCCAAGCTTATACTTAAGAAATATTTCAACTTTTTGCTAAGTGTTAGTATAAGTCATAATTCCCTCAGAGAAACTTTCCACATTAAAAAGGGGCTGAGTTATTTATTTCAAGATATTTGTTTCAGGTCTTTTGAGCTAAGTGTCAAGAATTTTTTTAGACATTTTGCCCAAAATAAAAAGCCTAAAGGATCATTCACTCAAAAAGTGGACCACAAAAAATCCTAAGGGTCTTTTCTTTTAAGAAAATTGTTCGAACAATTTTCTTGAAGGGTCATTTCATAGGAAAATTGGTCCAAAGCAAAAATCTCAAAGGGCACTTTTTAAAGCAAAGTGTCCCAAACATTTTTACTAAAGGCTAATTTGTATTTGCCAAAGGGCCCAATACAGAAGTTTTGAAGGGTATATTTTTTAAGTAAAGTGTTGAAAACATTTTCCCAAAGTGTCTTTTCTTGAGAAAGTAATCCGAACACAAATCTCGAAGGGTATTTTTCTTTCAAGAAAGTAACCAAGATAAAACATCTAAAGGACACTTTTCAAATTTCTAAAGGTCATTTACAAAGGTTCCCAAGGACACTTTTCAAAGGGCAAAGTGTTATTTTGAAAAGGACAAAAGGTAATTCTAAGGATAATTCTTTGGGGAAAATTGTTCCATGACAATTTCCCTGAAGGTATTTTTTCTTTCGAACATTTTGTTCGATACATAAATCCCAAAGGAAAATTTCCATCAAAAGGTGCAAGGCAAATATTTTAGGGAAAATGTCTAAAACCAAAGGGTCCTCTTCAAAATCTGAAGTCATTTTTTTTAGACAAATTGTCTAATACAAAAGGCCCAAGAAAAATAACCCCATGAAAAAAAATCCCAAATAAGCAAATTCTTTTGAGGAAATTATTCTGCAATAATTTTCCCAAATACATAATTACATAAACCAATTATTTCGATAAAGTTGATCTAGTAGGTCTAGGAAAATCCTAAAAATGTCAAATTCAAGCACATAAAATAACCATTAGGATTCAAATATCCCATGACAGGTATTCAAATGTCAAGTTTGGGCCCCTATAAATAACTGTTTGTATTTGAAAATCCAAGGACATTTACATAGACATCAAAGTTGGTCTTCATGAAATAGCTATTATCATTCAAAAACCATCAAAGGGTCCCCAGCTAAATACAAGCTTGATAAGTGTCCAAATCTCAGGAACCTAGATTAGATCTAATGGAGTGTGTTTGAGTATACAAAGGTAGAACACTAGCATGTAAGAAGATTCAAAGAGTCAATGAGCCAAGGGGATGACACATGGCATAAGCACAAGAGTAGATAAATTGGCAAGTAAATCTAATAACCAAATGCATAGGTGCCAAGTGTCAATAGCACATTAGCTCAGGTAGAAGATCTAATGGTACACATTCAACCTATTAGAGGAGATCTGATAGAATGAGTTGAGTCAAAGGGTCAATGTCCCAAGTTAGTTTATCGATAACTAATAAACAAAGGATTGAGCCAGGAAATTTTCAACTAAGGTCAATGGAGTAGTTCAATTTAAACAATGCAAATGAATGGACCCAAGCTAGCAGAAGATACATAGAACTAAGCTCGAGCTCAACTCAAGATGAACCCGGATAAATAATAAGGACCAACCATTACTAGCAAAGCTCTATAAAGGTAAGATAGGTCTTTTAGACCTAATATAGGCCAAAAGGGTGGCAACTTATTGTAAAAGGTACCAGGTATTGATCAAAGTGCCATCTATATGGACTATAAGAAAATCAATAATATTAGATTATTTTTCCTCTATATTAGAACCAGGTTTAGTTCTCAAATCAAGGATCAACTATGTGTAACCAATAAAGGAGCATCCTAATCCATGTTCCTATTAGATAGCCACCCAAAATAGATATAACCAAAGCTCAGTTAGGTTCATAGATATGAGAATTTTGTCCTTATATATAGGTAATCAAGTAAAAGATGGTATGAAGATCAAAGATAAAGATCTAGTGGTTGGAGAAGCAATAACTCATTAATTTTTCTCAAAAAATGTTCCCTCTTCTCCCCTTCTCTTATATTATCCCATTCTCTTCTCCTTTGAAAAGGTTCTTAGATTTTAGACTTTTTATCTTTTTAGGAGATAGGGATACTCTCTGAGATATTGTAAAGTATGCTCCTTTTGATTAGGATTGACCCTATCAAGCATTTTTAAGAACTAACTCTTGATGCAATATAGGACTTTCTTTACCTATCTCTTGCCTTGGATCTAGTTTGGTGAGTTGTATGATGGCTTATGTGAAGAAAAATCTTCCTCATTCATTTTCTTCCTTTCTAAACTTGTTTAAGGAGTTTTCAATGTTGTTTTCAAGTCTATATTAGTGTCCTACTCTAAACCTCTTCTATGAAATACTTATGCAAATTATCTTTATCTTGAGGTTGTGTGAGCTAGTATTATCTTTAGCAGATCTAGTGTGGGTTCAAGCTTATGGGAGTTTCCACTTTAAATTTGGTGCATCACCTGGTTAACTTTCTTAGGATCCCTTTTCCCTTTCTAACCCTTTTCCTTGTGAAGCATTAGTTTAGCATTAGTTTTAGGTGAGCATCAAAGAAGAAGCCAACCTATTATAGAGGTTCAACCTCAACATAGGTTACCCACAGCCTAGGGTTATCCCAATATTATTTATTATTTGGAGAGAGCCTGAATAACCCTCTCCAAAGGTGGAAACTAAGCCTATAACAGATAGGTATGGGGATAAAATAGGAATGTATGGTCTCAAGTAACACTCTTGGCACTCAAGTGACATTTTAGATGACTACACATATACATGGCAAATTATATATCCATTTTTTGCATGCATAATTTTCATAATATACATGAGTGGGTTGCAAGACATATAGGTTGCATATGATACATGGACATTTATATGTGGTACACTAATTACACCCAAAAGAAATTTTCTACATTGGGGGCATGTTTATACTAGGGGAATCTTCATACATTTTTAAGTTAAATCTTTTTATTTCCATCTATTGATCATAATATACTCTCATATATGGCTTCTTATTGCTCATAATTTATGTATTTATACTTGGATATTTTAATTTTCTATATGAGATGATGATATTTATGGACTACGTAAACTAACATTGTGTTCTCTATATATGCATGATATTAGTGATTGTGATATTTATTGATCATTGATGTGTGTTATATTAATTTTCTTATGGGTGAATTGATTTTTTCATATCATATCATGTCTAAAATGTCTCAAATAATCCTCTTATCCAAACATTGGTCATGTCATTTCTATCTCAAGTCAAGAGTCATGTCATATCTTGCATGGTTGTATGATTATTGATCATGATATTGTTTGTGTGTGCAGCTTACATATATGACTATTACTATGAGCTTGGTTCCATAATTTCTATCATGTATGATTATGTTATGTGTGATTTCGTTATTTCTATCATGCATCCACTGCAATTATTATCATTGTATGTTTAATTAATATATCTACTAGATATGGACACTTGTATGCACATTACCTTGGATTACATTATTCATTTATGCTGGAATGATCAAAATATTTATATGACATATCGTATCATGTTTTAAAACATACTTTACATAATTATGTATTTTTTATATAACACATGGTATGTATAAAAAAAAATTAGATGAGTGATCCACAAGTTTTATCCTTCATGTCAAAATGGGGAATATAATGGGATTATCTTAGAGATTTGGCCATGAAAAATAGATAGTGCATACCTGAGATAGATTACAGAATCTAGATAGAATAGATTGAGCATCTTGATACATATGTGGGATATTATATAGGATTATGAAGAATATTTGAGGCATTATAAGACATTGTGATAGATAAATGCTGGAAATTTATATCATTTTGAGGGACAAATGGATCATATTGAGGCATGGACTTTGTTCATGGAAACACTTGTGTACTTAATATATTGAATATCAATTTATAAAAATGATACTACATAATTACTTTGGGTCTATATATGTCTTTAGTGGTTGATATTTTTACATATGAACCTATTTTGGGATTTGAATTTTAAACACAAACATGTTTCAGCGTTAATTTTTTATGTATAGACTTGATTTTGAGGTTCCACAAAATAATTATTATGATATTTGCATCATTGTGGTTTAGGTTAATATGTCAGTCAACTTATATCACTCATTCTCAAAAGGTATTTTATGCATTTACACACATCAACTCATAATTATAGCAATTGCATCCCATTGGGACATGATCACCTCATGGTATTCTCCAAATAAGTTCAACAAGTGGCAACTTGGTTCACATACAACTAGGTGTATTCATTCCTTCACTTCTTAATTTCATGGGATTAACTGATCCATATTATTTAATATTTCTTATCATGAGATGGCATTGATCTATACATGTCTTTTTGTAAGGTTTGCATGAATCAAAAGGAGGCATTCGTAGGATGCCTATTAACACCAAGAAAGGTTATCACACTTACCAAATTTCTTATTTTATCATTTTAATTTATAATTTTTAGTATTATATTAAATGGGGAGCATTTATAGACACCTAAATTTTATGTTAGAAAATTTTTAAATAATAACTTTGAAATATTTGGACATTGATCATACATTTGACTCTTATCCACACTTTCTCTTTATATGTATACCCTTTTGTTGTCATCCAAAACTCTATTCATAAAATACATATATTTAGGTTTAGTTTATTTTTTACAAGAATATTCCAAAATCATAATTAGACATTCACCATATCCTAGATTAATGATTTACACTCCCATAACATATTGGTAATGATTATGCAACTAGCACAAGTGTCTACCTATGATGACAATGTCCAATAACACTCAACGATCTTTTTTTCAAATTAGGAAGTCTCTATTAGGTCAACCTAGACATATTTCATGGGCTAGTCATAGTGGTAAATAATGAATATTTAGATATAAATAAAAATCAATCCTAATTTTATATTCACTTGGCCATTACCTTGATAATCACTCAAAATATTAAAGAATCAATTAACACTCCCTTTAAACACTATCACAAAGGCATACATATTTAAAAAACCCTCAAATAATAATCCCTAGAGACATTATTGAATACACACAAAATTGAAATTTTCATGGTTCCAAGTGTCAAAGATCAAAATGTTTCTTTGCATTTTAAATTGATCATGATGTACACATAAACACATATGTGGTAGAACTATGTGCAGATTGAGACCTCTTTAAACTATTATAATTTAGGATCTACTTAGTCATTCAATGGGGAGTGGTTGGGGCTATCCAACCCAAAATACTAACCCTTTTTCAAGTGAAATATTTTGGTTTAAATCATAGGTAGGGTTTGTACATGAGGAGAATGAAAATAAGAGATCATCGCACAAGACCAAATGTGAGTGCACACATAGGAAGTATATATAGGTGTTGATGTATCATTCCAAAAACTTATAGACGTAAAAAGTATATAGGGACATATATCCTAGATAATATCACTTATCATAAGTGTTGGAATTTACCAATAACATCCAAGTAAGGTTTGAACTTCTATTTTAGACTGGAGCACCTACTGAAGCACATGAAATTTTTTTAATATTACCAATACATATTTCATGAGTGATATAACCTCATAATCAACTAAATACACTTCCATCCTCTTTATTTTTTATTTATAAATATTCTAATTTAAATATATATTTATCTATTTAAATTAAAATTAGTGTATTTATATCTATATTTTACATAATTTTATGTGTGTAGTTTTACTATTTTAGGACATCTTAATCCAAAATAAATAAAACATTTGCAACCATTTCTATGGATGCTACGTTTTATTGACAACTTAGATGAAGGCATGGATGATGTTAAAATAAGGGTTCCTTATTACTTTACTATGGGCTTTGAAACCAAATTGGATTTAAAGGAATGGTTTTGAGTATACAAGCTCCTCATTAGGATTTTTTTTTTCACCCATCTATGTTTCACCCCAAATTTTGTATTATATATATAGTCTAAGGCCAATAGATATAAAGGCATGATTTTCAAATCTAAAGGCAATTATAAAGAAGGTGAAAGATAAAATGGAGTGGGTAGAAGCAAAACAAGAACTACATATAGAGAGAGAGAACATGTCTAGAATCTTACAATTAAGAAAGAGCAAACACTAAATCAAGCAATGTCATAGATTGAATCAATGAGAAAGGGCATGAGATGGTGCAAAAGATATTGGCATAGAAGAGTGAGTTGTGGAAGACAACAATATAGAGAACAAGTAATATAATATGTAGGATTGAAATAAAATCAAAAGACTTAGATAAGGGCACAAGAAGTGGAAATGGTTATAAAGTAGTTCACGGAAGCATCAGGGAATACTAGTCAAATGTGAATCTAGCACCAGTTCAAAATAAAGGAGGAACATGAACATGAATATTTATCATAAATAGATTATATAAGGATTTTTAGGCTTGAATCAAAAGGACTTAATTGAAACATCTCACCATGTCTTCTTTTTTTTAAAAAGTCATTGGCCAATCATATTTATTGTATTAATGATGTAACCTAAGATGGGTTGGTTTATGTATAAATACCCCTTAGATTTTTTTATAAAGAGTTGGTTGGTGAAGGATATAGAGATATAAAGAGATAGATTATTTATGAAATACCTTTGTAATATTTTCAAATGAAATCAATGAAATCACTACTTTATCTATGAATCTGGATGTGTTAATCTATTTCTATGGTATTAGATAAGAAGTACATGAAATGTGTGAATCAATCAAATGTCTAAATTTGAAGTGATGTTTGTAGTAAAAATGACTAAATGTACTAACCTAATAACCTAATTATAGATATAATTATCTATCCACCACCATGTAATAGAATCTATAGGAACTAGTTTAGGTTGCATGCCTTGGGTGAGTGCATGAGATCACTTCTCACATGATATGCTAATGCACAAGCTTGTTGTTTCCTTATTGTATTTTTAGCATGAAACTATTATTTAGTCAATTAAAAAAAAATATAAAATAACCCCAATATTTTGTTTCCATTTTTGGGACCCATTGCACTTGTTATCATGGTGCTAAAAATATGTTTGAGCGATTGTCTTTGGAAAATATCAAGCATTAGATTGGCATAGTAGAAGATAAATGTGCACTCTAATATATTGGACCAGGAATTTATACATGCAAATGGGTAGAGTAACATCTATATGATTCACTATATGAAACTTTATTTATAGAATTACCCATTCACTTTCATTCATGGCTTTCATCATATGTGCAAGACTGCTCAAGAAATTACAGAAGGAAAGCTTCCTAGTCAATAAAGCAATAGATATCCTTTTTGAAGTTGAAAACTACTTGGATACTTGTAGTGGATGTCTGGTGGAAAGGAACACTCAATAGATATATTTTGGAATATGTCATTTCTACATATTCTTGTCAAGAGGAATCATGGTCCAACTTTTTGAGGGAATTACACAGAAGGTATAAGACAATTTACCTTAGAAATTAAGAATGTTGTGGTGGACTCTAGACTTCAGAACTCCCCATGGATGGTTAAACTTTCTCATGTATTATTAGTGTGACTGGTGGGAAAATGGATGGGTATACATTAATATAATATTAGTAGTTTAGCATAGAAGTCATTCAATGAGAACTGTGAAAGCATAATTATGATGAGGCTAAGCATAAGGTCATGAGAGGCAGCAATTCTAAGAGTAAATGGGAGGATTTTGGAAGTGCCATGTGAATCCACATAGGCATGGAAAGGCATAGTGAGTACTCTCTAACCATATATGTGTGCCCTTATTTATCATAGGTAAGCATAAAAGATGTAAAACAAGTATTGATGATAGTGGAACCTAATCTAAATAGGCCCAATTCCCCCACCATAGTGCATGCTCATGCATCTGAGTTTTATAGAATTCTTGTAATAAATTGGGATACTGATAGTGTGGAGTCTAAATCTAAGTCAGTAGAAGTAAATTTTGGTATCTATGTTCAAATTATCAATTTACCATTATTCTTTACTTTTACATTTTAAGTAAGACATATGGCTCACCTTAGAATTCCAATTAGACCCAATATAAGTAGTGGGAAAAATACAAGCCCACTTTTAACTAATCAACCTCCCTTAACACCTAATCATTTAGGTGTTCCTATTACTATAGGAGGCATGGGAGGTAGTACAAGTGGTGGTTCTACTAGAAGTGTAGGATTAAGAGGTAGCTTGGGTGGCTTTGGTAGACCTCCCCCATAGGGTTTATGAGGATTTGGAGGAACACCACCATAGGGTCCACTATAACCACCCAGTATGCCTACAGTCTAATATGAGATGACATTTCATCTCCCTAAGTATCAAGGAATTGAGAACATAGTTGAGCATGTTCATAAGTGTGAACTCATTTGGAAGGTGTAGGGCATAACTTATACTGAGTGAAAGGAAACTCAATTTGCCACTAACCTATTGGATAACGTGCATAAATGGTATTGAAATTTTGATCCTCAGAAACATGTTTTAAATTATGAAGTGTTGAAGACTATATTTCTTCAATAATGTGACATTCCTAAGTTTGAACAGCAAAGTATTGTTGCCTTAAAATATATTAATCAAGAGCTCATGAAGAGTGTGTGCATGTATGATGCACATTTCAAAACACTTATTTCAAATCTATCATTTGAGATCAATGCAATGAAACATTCTCAATGGTTTGTGGGAGGGTTATTACCTTATTTTTATGAGTGTTATCCCATAATACCTTCATTGAGCTACGTGAGGTACTAGAAGCTACCCTCTGTGTCAAAGTTATGGGAAGTGTACACATGGAAATTAATCCATTTATGGAGGCCCAAACCATTTGTATGGCTTCTCATCTATATAATATCATGAATAATAATTCTCATGACACTTACAACAACCTTGAGTGTGTTGACTATGAAGTGGAGGGACATAACACAAATAATTTTCCAAGAAGGAATGTTTGTTTTGTATTAAAATAATCCTTTGAAATATGTGAAGAAGACCATGATGTAAGGAGTTATCTATTGATTTAGTGTGACACCTAAGATAAAGTGTCACTATACCATAAAATATGTTATTCATATACTCATGATACTAACCACTTCTAGGTCATCAATGAGATTCATGAATCATGCACATGAGATATTGCCAAGCTTTTATAGCTAATACATAGGATACTAGTGGGAGTCAATATTTCAGAGTTGAAAGGTGTGGTAATGGATGATAAGGTGGTCATTTTACACCTAGGACACGTTAAAACTATGTATCTCTAGACCACTACCATCATGATTGCACGGTCTAACCTAATGAATCTGGTTTATATTTGAATAGAAAAATAGATAGATGAAATAATGCACATAGAGAATAATACTAATATATTCCATGCATAATATTTCATTTAAGATATAAAATACATCAATAGAGGTTACATAATATATGTGAAGGAACTCCTTAATAGAGGTAGGAAACACCAATTCCAATCCCACATATCTCTTAACTATCCTAAGATATATCATGTATCCCTTTATTCTCTCACACACACCTATCTCTCTATATGATTTGTTCTCACAAATCAATCACACACATAATTATATTTTTTTACCTATATTATTATTAAATGAGCTAAAAACTCATATTAATAATAATATTATAAACAAATATAATGTGAGAACTAATCCTCGGTTATTCCTAACATTCCCCCCTTAGTGCGAACATGGGGAAAACATTATTCTATACTAAAACTACCACCAACGACACTTTCTCATGATCTGGATAGTTTTATCAGGATAAATAATAACCTAAAGGATGGTTTTACACTTAGATTACTAACAACCTAAAATCAAATCATGGTTTTACACTTGAATTACCACCAACCTACAAACAAACAAGATGGTTTTGCATGTGTTTAACCAATAACCATATACATCTTGATGTTATAGTACTCTATTAGTTCTAATCAATATCTTAAATAAAGGGGGAAAATAAAGAAAGAAGCCTACTTATTACATTATGTGAATAGAAATGTATAATATATTCTTATTTGCAAATGAAAACTAAAAAGTAAGCCACAACTGCATTATGTAACCCCGTCGCTTGTGGCTTGCGAGAGGAATTTGATTATCCTCCAACCTCTTTACCCTCCATCCTCACGCATATGATTACTTACAAATCACATGTGTTGATGAAGCTCATATTCATGCATTTTTCAAAGATAAATCCCCCCATAATTTAGACATCGTGTACAAGTGATAATGCATCTGTAAGGTAATATTTTTTACAATTTTTGATAGTGATGACTCAACTATTGACTCAAAAAGACTTCAACTCTTTGACAAAAAATGACACATTTTAAAAAAATGACTCTAATTATAATATTTGACTTCTAACTTTTTTGATGACACATGACTAATAACTTTATTGGCATACACATATTTTAACATTTTTTAAATCTTTGTAGACATACTTGATAAAAAGAATTGACAACAATATTATTAACAATACTAGACCTTAAAATTTTGAACTAATAATGAAATCCAACATTGGATTCAAAAATGATATAAATCAAGCTAATATCATTAAACTTACAAAAAAATTACAAACATATAAAAATGGCATAACTTATATTGATCAAATAATTGATCAATCTAAATAAATATGAATCGATTATTATAATAATAGGACTAAACTATTGATTTTATCTTAATAATTAAACCCTACCAAATGACACCAACTAAAATCTAATCAACCAAATTGATTAAAATTTTGACTTATGAGAGACATGACCTATTTTCATTAAAAAAGAAATAGACCAAAAATAAAGATATTAAATTACATGAATAAACTAAACCAAACCTAAATGTTTTCTAAAAAATATGAACTTAAAAAGGATGCAGTAAATTGGAACTAGAACATGCCTATAGATCTATCTAGGTGGATCAATATCAACCTTTCCTTGGAACACCTGATTACCATGTGTGAATAATTGACCATGGAAACAAATAGCTTGCCAATTACAATATTTGACTACTTGAACGAATTGAGTTGATAGCTATTGGATAGAAAAATAGAAAGAAAAGGGTGATGCTAAGTAGATAAAATGATGATGATGATGATGATGATTTCAAACACATTGAAAGATGGGGTAGATCTGCATATAAAGTGTCTACCTATATCACTTATTCATCCATATATCACAAAACAAGTCAATTTTAATGCTTTTGAAATTATATTTTAATGCCAAAGCTTTCTCATCCACTCTCATGTCCTATAGGACTGAGGATAAAATCTTAGTAAAAATAGTGACATGAAAGAGATAAATTCTCTCAAGAATGAAAAATAAATGATGTTGAACACTTTTCTTCCTTCTATCATAGACCTTAAACTAATAAAACTAAAACTATATTTCTCAATATGGGTTTGCCATTATTTGTGGTAATATAATAGCATTGCCCTTTCACAGACTAATAGACCATTCTCACATAAATTTCATGCTCTAATACTAGATAATGAATTTGGTTTATATTTGAACAAAAAAATAGTCAGATGAAATAATGCACACAGATAATAATAATAATAATAATAATAATAATAATAATAATAATATATTTCATGCACTATATTTTATTTCATTTGAGATATCAAATACATCAAGAGAGGTTACATAATATAGGTGAAGTAACTCCTTGATATAGGGAGCCAACACCAATCCCAATCCCACATATCTCTCAACTATCCTAATATTCTCACTTATCCGTTTATTCTCTCACACACACCTATCTATCTACATGATTTATTCTCACAAATCACTCACACACACCTATATATCTACGTGATTTGTTCTCATAAATCAATCGCACACATGATTATATTATTTTACCTATATTATTATTAAATGAGTTGACAACTCATATTAATAATAATATTACAAATAAATATAATGTGATCACTAATGTTAATATAATCCTAACATACCGTATATGCACCTTTTCTAAAAAAAGCATCAACAAATGGAATGTCCCAACTTGTATGTTTTTATTACTAAAGAATGGGATGAGAAAGCTGTTGGAATGATACGTGTTGTAAAAAATCTAGTTAGTGGAGTGGTATGGAGTGGCACTCATTCCCAACCTATTTCAAATCCACCTACTAAAAAGGTTCAACATGAATAACCTCATGCACAACACTACCCAAATGCCCAACATCAGAAGGAAGTGTTGTATGACACAATGGACTAGGTATGGGAGATACAAGTTGAGATTGAGTTATTGAAATAAAAATATGCTACCATGCATATCAAGATGCAAAACATTATGGTGCCCATAGAATTGGGGCATGATGAAGTTCATTAGTTATGCAAGCTATTCCTTAGTGAAGACATCATCCCCCTCTTGAAAAACTGGTTATGACAATAAATGACAAAGGTTTCATAGGATATTTATTTGAACCATGCACATAGACAAGAGAATCATGTCCAACCAAATGTATAATGTGAGAAATAAGTCATTTTAAATGCATTTATTGATAGTTGGATGATTTTTGACATATCAATAGACATTGGTATAGAGGTTAATGTTATCATAAAGTATGCATGGATAAATATGGGTAGCCCCACTTTGCAACCTTCCCCACATGTTTTTCATGGCTAATAAGACTCGTGCATTTCCTATAGGCATTATTAAAGATGCCACCATCAACATCTTGGTTGTATTGTTCAAGGGTGATTTTGAATTGATTGAGCTTGTTTAAGCTAATGACTTCCTTGCTCTATTGGGTATACCTTGGTGTTATGCCAATAATGTTGACTTACATTATGATAACCATTATATCAAATTTGAGAATGATACTCAACACATGGTCATTCCTCTAATTAATGGCCAATTACCTCCCTTTTTAGAAACCATCAATGTTGATGAAGATGTCAACACAATTTACATCACTGCCTAAGGAAATGAACATGTGGATTCTACTCCTGATGGCATATTATAATGGGAATATGCATAGTCTATTTTAGACACTACCAGTATTGCTTGTGATTAATGGGCTCAAGGAATGTATGATATTACAAGGCATGTTTGTGGTGTCCTTGATATCCACCTAAGTTATCTCAGTGCCATAAGTATGTTCACCTCATTGGTCTACCACCCTTGAGGTCAAACCATGCATCTTGATTCCATGGTCAAATTAAGGTTGGGAATATTTGTAGTAGTTGGAAGATTATTATGTTAATGAGAATGAACATTTATGCACACTTAATTTATTATTTCAAGGAATAACTACTTGATGGTGGTTTACTAATTGATACCAATTGCATACATTAGAACGAGTACACATCACTATACACTATCATTTACACCATGACAACTATTTTCACATCAGCCTAAGTTATAATGGTGTTGCTTCCTTAAAATAACATATAATAAAATTTGAAATCCTTTGGACCACAAAAGACATATTTTTACCAAAATCCTTAGGTGTTCATGAATTTTATGGTACCCTACATGCCTGGGCATGGTAAATCAATCAAAAAAAATGTAGATAAATATATACCTAACATAATATCACATGTGGTTTACTTATAAAATTTTAATATTATTCTCTCTAAGCATATTTAATTTGTCCTTGCAAGAAATCCATTAGGTAATTGTAAGATATTGTGCACTAGTTGAGGACTACATACATCACATGCATGGCATATTAAATGACAGCTTGGACATATTTTAAGAACTTGATACTCCCACCATGGCTCAGTTTGAGTTTAAATCTCAATCAAAATATGCACATAAGGAACAAATATGAAAGGGCAAGTAAAATGTCATTTATCATGTTGATGATGGTACTAGTTCTGATCCACCATATCCAACATTTGACTAATTAAATCAACATATATAATATGGGTAATGTGATGTCAGAGATACTATGCAGTCTAAGTAGAAACCATATTATGTGCCACTCCAAATGGTTCATCATAATATTAGAATAGAGGATGTGCCTAAAATATCCATTGTGGGTAATTACTGGTATGATATTGAGATAACCAAAAATAATAATTTTTTGTAGGAATATCAAGATATTTTACCAAACAACTACATGTAAATGAAGGGAATGCATCCATCATTGGTCAAGATGCATATAAATTTGGTTGAAGGTGCTTGACCAATGAGGAAATAACTATATCAGATGAACCTTAATATATGTACTAGAGTTCAAGAAGAAATTTATAGTATGTTGCACATTGGAGTTATTAATCTCATAGATGAATTTAAGTGAGTTAGTCCAATGATGATCGGCATCAAGAAATATGGTCAAATTCACATTTGTGTGGATTGTAGGCTACTCAATGTTGTGGGTGTCACTGATCCTTTCCTAATTCCATTCATAGAGGAAATTTTAGAAGGTGTTTTTGGATGTGAGATCTACCCTTATATTGATGGCTTTTCTAGCTATCACAAAGTGTAAATTACTGAAGAAGATAAGGAAAAAATACATTTACAACTAAATGGGGTTCCTTTAAATATAATGTTATATATTTTGGCCTAAATAATGCACCAATAATGTTCTTTCATATTATAGTGGAGGCCTTCAAGGATTTCATCCACAAGTTCCTTTAAGGATACCTAGATGCCTAAACCATGTATAGTTTAATGCATGACCATTACAATAACTTATGCCTCAATCTCAAGTGTTTTTGTCAACTTTAGATTTATTTAAATATTAAAAAGTGTATCTTTGCCCCACTATTTAGAATTTTGTTCAGGCACATCATTTATAGGGATGGATTACTAATAGATATAGCCAAGATTATGGTCATTGTCCAAATTCTATCACCAACCACTCCACATTAGGTTCATGCCTTCTTAGATCACACAGGATACTATTGTAAGTTCATTCAAGGTTACACTAGCAAAGTAATTCTACTTGAAGAATTACTCAAATAGAATGGCCTATTCCTCTAGATTGTTAAACACTATCAAGAATTGAAGGCTTTGAATCACAAACCAATGATTTTGCCCATTCTCTAGTTCTCAGACTAGACCCAACCATTTCATGTTGATGCTTTAGGCATGGTAGTGGGTTATATCCTTACATAGCCCAGCATAGGAAACCTTGATCATCCCATTTACTTTGCTATCCAAAAGCTCACACCAGCTGAATGGAACTACTCTACTACAAATTATGAAACTCTATCCATTGTTTATGCACTCCAAAAATTTTACCAATACTTTTTGGCCACTCCATTTGTATTTTATACATATCATGAAGCGGTCAAGTATTTGGTTAATAAACAAGTGTTACACAGATGCATTTGATGATGGATTGCCCTTTTTAAGGAGTTTCAATTATTTATGGTCGTGAAACCAAGATATACTAATTTCAACCTAGACCACCTATTATGCATTCAATCTAGTGAACCAATGCATGTAATAGAGGATGATTTATCTAATGTATAACTCTTTCAAGTTATGCATGTGCCCAAATAATTGGAAGTAATTATTATTTTTCTTATAACATGCTTAGTGCCAAACCACCTTAACATCTAAGAAAAGAAGAAATTGGTTGTTTTCACTACTCCTTTTCAATTTATTAGAGAATACTTATACAAAATGGGATGAGATGAGGTATTACAAAAGTGTGTAATGTAGCATAAGCACACTAAAGTCCTTCAATAAGTTTATGAGGGTGTTACAAGAGGACATTATGATAGTGACACAATTGTAAGAAAGGTTCTACTAGTTAGGTTATGGTGGCCCACATTATTCAAGGATGCCAAAGTATATGTGTACCAATGTGATACTATCAGTGCATCAATAAACCAAACCATTAGGATGTCATGCCTCTTCATCTAGTGATTACAAAAGAACCCTTTAAGAAGTGGGCTATTGATTTTTTTCACCCCATTCAACCTATTTCTAGATGGATTGGTGTATACTAAATCATTATTGTCATGGACTATATCACATGTTGGTTTGAATCCATGCCCACACATGATTTTACTACTACTACCATTGCCCAATTTTTATGGAAACATATCATCACATGATACGGGTTCCCATTAAGTTTAACTAGTGATCATGGCACTCACTTTCTCAATCAAACAATGTGCATCCTCTTAGCTGGGTTCATAATTTTACACTACAAGACCATGTCATACCACTCTCAAGCCAATGGTATAGTTGAAGCCTTCAACAAGGTCCTTGGTAATACACTGAACAAGATTTATAATATCGAATGTAATAATTAAGATGATCATGTTTTAGTAATTTTATGGGATTACTAGACCACATATAAAATATTGAATAATATCACACCTTTTAACCCTACCTTTGGCACCGAATCAATCTTATCGATAGAATTCCTTATACCTTATTTGCATATTACATGCATTGGAAGATTAGATGAAGATTCCCTCAAGGCTTAACTAGTTGTTTTACATCAGTTAGATGAAGTGTGAATTCTTGCACAATATATTCAAGGGTTTGAGAAGCAAAAAAAAAATTGGCATGACCGACATATCAATACCAAAGTTTTTCATCTTGGTATGCATGTCTTGGTCTATGATTCCAAGTTCACGTGCCATCTAGGTAAACTACAAATTTGGTGGAATGGTTTGTTTATTATTCATGATATTTGATCAATATATGCTTTTAAATTGAAAATTTTATATATCTAATTCCTTCTAGTCCATTTTAATGGCAGTTAGCTCTAGCCCTACCATTTTACGTAACTCTTAAGATCATTAAATATAGCTAGTTTAGGACTTAGTTTTTATTTTAAAATAAGTGTCGCATTGGTTGTGTGGATTTTTTAGGATGATTTTATCACATTTTTTATATTCTATATCATTTGGCACTATGTCATTTATCTTTCACTTTCTTCACAATTGGATCTCATTTGGTTATGTCATGGAGGACCTGGTAGCCAAGATTTGGCTATCATAAGTGAGTAATATTTGAAACTTGATAATTAGGATTATTTAACTTTATCGATAGCCTCTATTATGTCATTTTTTTGATGTCATGATTTTTCTTTAGGTGATGTATTACTCATTGGTCATCAGGTTGTGTCAGGGTGTTGGAGGTCTAGTACAAGCCCTAGAGTCATGATCCTCACTTGGCATAGTCTAAACCTTTTCAATATGTTTCAATATTTTCCATAACATATCTTGCATCAAATATATTTTCATGTTTTTATCTCCTACACTTTTCAACATTTTTTGATCTTTTTCAATGTACAACTAGTGGTGGGGTCATCAAAAGGGCCAAGAAGAAGAATTACAACATGGAAATACACTTGTTAAGGCCTCTAAAATTAGGTTTCAACATGGAAGGATAAATTTTCAATCATGTAATAATAATTCTAGGTTATTTAGGTGTTTTTATATGTAAAATAAAGTTTTAGATGCATTGGTAGGCCTAAAAAAGGGTAAAACCCCACTCATCTCCTCCATCAAGCTCTTTGGCAGCTTGAAGTGGTCCAATGGTTTTCATTTAGTACACAAAGGATAGAGAATGTGAAGGTGAATTACAATATAGGAATAAATGTGTCTTGATTCCCTTAAAACTCATAATAATAGTTGAGAGTTTTATTCCCTAAAATCTATGAACAATCATTAATGAAATAAGGTGTCTAAAACTCTCCTAAAATTCTAAAAGCATGGTTTTGGACATTTTTATGGAAATTGTGAACTTATTGTAGAAAATTAAAAGTTATGAGATATATTTATAGGTCCTAATAATCCCTCACATCACCTCTCATTACTTATTTAGCAGGTGCAAGTAGTTGAAGAGCAAAACCTTCACATTAGGTGAGTTGTAGGCATATTTCAATAAGCTTCAGGCAGGTTTTCTCCAATTTAAATGTTGGTACCACTTAAATTATCTCTAATAAACTCATTTAAACTCATCCCTCTTCATATAATATTATTAATATCATCTCCAAGCATCATATGAGCCAAAAATTGAGAAAAAAGATAGAATCATGTATCTAAAAGAGTTGTTACATAGTTATAGGTCAGGGCAAACCCTATTAAATTTAGGCAGAGATAAGAAAACAATTTTAATTGATTAATATATATATTATGGTCTTACACCAGCTTATCAATTCCTTTTCCATACTTATTTAGCCTACATTCATCACACAAAGTAGTCTTCTTGAGTCATGGTAACTCCCAATGAGAAGGTACATGTATCTATAGGTCTACCTATAGGTTGATAAGATATAATATAAATTTAGAAAATTAGGATGATTTTCAAGGGTATCATAGGTTTTATTAACCCCATGAAATTATTTTAGAGATTTGAAGGCTCATGAAAATCATAGGGAGCACCTAACAATCAACAAACCTAGATGACTACCTATAGGATGGTCACGGGCATGTTGAGTCCAAAGGGAGTAACTTTACATTAAATATTTTTTCATTAATAAAAAAATAGGTGAATTTTATTCTTATTATTATTTTTGATCTGTAAAAATCAAAAAAACATCTGGGGGGAATGTAACCTTAAACTGACACCTATAGGCCTATGTAAGAAAAATGGGAGAGTTGGGTGGAAACTAAATAGAAGATGAAGACTAAGAAAGCATGAAAACTTCACTCCAAATGACAAAAAAAATATTCATTGGATTAAACAAGTTTATTTAAGGTAGTGAATATTTCAATAGGTCTAATTAGGCCTAAATAAACCTAAATAATCATACACATGTCTATGTATGAGAATTGAATAAATCTTGTAATTCTGAGGAGATTTTGGGAGTTGAAGAGTTTCAAAGGATGAGTGAGACATGGGAGAGAGTGATGAAAATATTTACACAAGTTTTAATGAGATTTAAACAATCAATATGAGATGTTTTAAGTGTTGACAGGTTGACAAACTCAAATGACTATCTATAGGCCTGAACTTGAAGTATGAAGGTCTTGTACTAGTTTTAAGGTGTATTTGTGGTGTAAAGGATCTTGGAGATTTGGGATGCCTTGGTAAAATATTTAATTGAAATTTATATCCTATTATGGTAATCAAAATTCATCACAAGAGACCTTTAGGGTCACTTTTACATAACTACTCCTAAAATCCTTAGCAAAGACCTACAGGTAGAGAGGTCAAGATTAGACGTGATAAGATCTCAAGGCATAGGTCAGGGCATCTACAAGTAGGGTTTGTAATTTTCAAATATTTATAGAGGAATTTTTATCTACAAAAATATATTTTTAAGACCTAGAGGCCTAAAACTTCTCTCTCAACCCAGTCCATTAGGTCTACTAACCCAAGAAGCTACATTCTCATGCTTAGAACTTCATTGAGGGTTTGCATGGGATTCCAATATTTTATAAGGTGGATAGGTTTTTTAAATATAAAATATTGGTATTATTTCCCTCATGATATCTCCCAACTCTATGAATCATTGATAAAAGAGTAACCACCTCAGAAGGTATTGTTTGGGCTTGTGAAGAGCTTGAGAGAGCATAGTTTTTTAATTGGAACTTGGAATAGGTTTTGCATGGGTAAAATTAGAATTTTTAGGTGAGTAATATGTATCTCCACTTTCATATTTTTTCATTATACATAATTTATATTTCATTAACTTTATGAACCATAGTTAAGATGGTGCATGCGTAAATCCTCCTTAAACCTTGAATTTGACTTGATGTAAGAAACAAAGCCTTAAAGTTCTTAAAATGGATTAAAAATGACTTATAATTACTTGAATGATTTTTATTATCCTTATAAGAACCTGAAAATTCATATTAATAGCATGTGTAAAGGATATGGTGTATGAAATTAGGCTAAAAAGTCAAAATATAGGCCTAATTATGAGTATGCAAGGTGGTGGTAAGTCTTAAAATTGGGTAGAAAGGATTTGTAAGCCTATAAAAAGGTTTTATGATCCTCCAAACTCCTTATTTAAACCTATCAATATTATTCATGAGATTTTAAGTCATTAATTTGGTCTCAAAAGGTGACTATACCACTATGGTATTCAAGAAGCCTAGTTAAAGACCTTGATGGAGAGTCTAATGAGGATTAAAAGGTTTTAAGACACATAAATTAGTTTAAGTTTCCATTATATCATTAGTATGGATAAATCTAAAACTTATGCAAAGTTTACAGGAGAGGGGAAAAGGTCACTTCAAGGTGAGTTGATGATTAAGAATGCCACTTGTCACTTTTCACAAGCCAAGAAGGACAATTTCAAACATGTTAGTCAGTCATCAAGCATAATCAAGAATATCTTCCATGTCAATTCCATGAAGAAATCACCATTAAGAAATTTGACACATGTGAAGAGGTTTCAAGGTTGTTTCTAACTCCCATTCTTACTTATAACTGATCTTAGAATAGTGACACTTGTCAATGAGCTCCTCTACACCTCTCTCTCTCCCTTTTCTCACTTTTTCTATAAATATACCTAATTTTGGTATTTTATGCATCCTCCACCTGAGTATGGTGAATCCCTACTCATTTTTATGCCTTTTATCAATGAAGGTTACTGGTATTACCTCCTTATATGACTATACTTAGTGTGTACGTATAGATAGTTAATCTTGTTAAGTGATTTTCTTAGTCTTCCTTGACATGTTGTCATATTATAACACATATATGTAGTTATAAATATTTTTTTGTAGGTCATGTTAAGTTTTCAATTGAGGTGTAAGGTTTGATTGTGTTTATCTACTCATTAGTGTCATCTCAGACCTCTTTCTTAGTTTTCCTAACCCAAGCATCCATCACAACATTCACATTGAAACATTGATGTAAGAGATTTAGATTATGAGTAGTGTATGTTCAAACTAGTCTCATGGTTTATGTGCACATGCATCTAGTTGGTAGTGATCAATTAGTTTGGTGTATCACCTCCCTATTTATGTCTATTTCATGTTATCCCTCTCCCTTTTCAATTACAAACTAATAGTGTAGTGTTGTGAACCTAATTGATACATCAAGAGGAGATAGCCCTATAATCTAGAGATTCAATCCACCTATTGGGCCACCCATAGCCTAGGATTGTCTCCATGTTACCCTAAACTATGAAGGCTTCAACAACCTTCCAAGGGTTCAAATTTAGCTGATAACAAGACCATACACATCTTTTAGTATGGGATAAGATTGAAGTTGGATATGTTAACTAAGCTAAAGCACATAAATAAAAGGTTGAGAGGAATCACATGAGATAAAAGAGCTTAAAGGATAATGAGGCTCATAAAAGGAGGCATGTGAAGGAGGCACACAAGATGAGGTGCATGACAGAGGTGTGTAAAAGGTAGTATAAAGCATGTAAGAGGTGGCTTGTGACCCAATAGTGTGGGATAAAGATGGAAAAAGAAACATTGTTAAGTAGATGGGTTAAAAAAGAAAATGCAATTTTGGCAAATCAAAATTGGTAAATTTAATTTTTTTGTAGCTGGCATGCATTACAGGTAAGGTGCAATAACTCTCAAATGAATGATGGGACATGCATTTATTGATAAAGTAGTGGCATAAATGGTAATCATGTCAAATGGATGCTAAGGAATGTAATGTAAAGCATTAATGGTTTAAGTGATAGGCTGAGGCATGGAAGGTAGTTACTGTAAAAACAAATTAGCCTATAAAAGACTTAGAGGCCTCTCATTTTCATTTTTACTATTAAAAACTTAACAATTTTAGAGATAAAACAAATAAAAACACATAGTGAAGAAGGCATCTACATAGTATTCTCATTGACAAAAGTGAAGCAGAGGTTGAGGCAATGTGTATTCAAGAAAAGAGGATTGGAAACACATCTACAAGAGCATGTGTGAGAGAGTTTCAAGTTTTATACCTTACATCTCTCATTGTATGAGGTTAAATCAGGAAGGTAGAAGTTATTTGGGTTTAAAAAGAAGGTAACAAGACATATTAGTTTGGGATAATTGGTTAGCCATGTGTTAACCTTTAGGGACCCTAATTGGTGATGCAACCAAAGTAGAAAGGTAGGGAAATAGATCCACTACCAGTCATTCCCAAAGTTGAGGAGTGAAATGGAATAGAGGAAGGAAGTCATGTTTTCATCTAGGAAGAATGTTCTAGTGTATTTGGAGTGTAAAGTGAGAAACCAACAAAGATAACAAAAGAATATATTGGGTAGGCACCATAAATGACATGCATTGGGAAGAAAGTTCCCACAACATCACCTTCTAATTATGATATAATAAATGTAGTACCTTAATATATTCTTATGCATGGATAATTTGGAATCCAAAGTTTTCACTTGTCAAGTCCTAAACAACAATCATCACCAATCTGGTAATGAGGGTGACTTGCAGCATGACTACTGGGTTGAGCACCATAACACGAGGAATAAGGTCACGTATGATATCATGATTTAAAAATTGTTGGAGGATGAAAGTGTGCTCAAGATTTTCCAACTACCTTATTTTGGAAAACCCCATGAGGTGATTTATTTCTTAATTTCAAGCATTCGTGAGTTTACTTTATAGGGCACAAAATGAGGATTCCCCCTCAACAAATAAGTAAATTAACATGATTATTATGTTTAAGTTTTGATATAAATATGGATATTGAGGAGAAATACGTGATTGATAAAATGGTGATGGTATTGAATTATAAGAAAGAAGGCCAGACCATGTATATTTCAAGTCTTTGGGATCCCATCATTCAGGTAGATATACCCTTGGCCATGACTAAGCTAGGGGGCATAGATAGATGGAAAGAGGTGGATATGTCCCACCTCTATGTCACAATATAAATGGATAAAAGGACCAAGAAAAATTACTCCTATTACTTTGCTAAGAGAAGTGAATAAGATGATAATAAGGTACATTAACTACCCAACCACAAGTTTCGTTGGGGCATAATTTTGATTTTACTTATTTTTTATGATATTGGTGTCCTAGAGGATTTTAGTAAGGAAATGAAGTGGATTCCCCCACCAGAGCACAAGTCATTCATCAAGATGTTCAAATAATTCACATGTTTTATCACCATTACATCCTCCTACAAGATAAATATGAAGGGTTGGTTTGAGGGCATGAAGGAAGGTTTTGGGAATGAATGACATGTACTAAAATAATTATCTATGTGGATGAGAACCTATGTTGCATTTAATATTAAGTAAAATTATTAAATTGCATAGATCTGTATGGAGAGTACTAATAACTTATCAGGCTGGATCAAGCTACTTTATGCTTTCATTGCCAAATATTTCATGGATTCTATCAATCGCATTAAGGACACATGCCCGATAAATATTAATGCTAACAAGATTGACATCAAGATTCACACTCTTTGCAATATTTATGTCTATTTAGGAAAGGAAGAAAACATAGAGTGACATGAATTAATTCAAACTAATATTAATCCTTTCAATATAATTTTTCAAGGAAAAATTTGGTTGGTTTACTATATGCTCAGGTGACAAAGGAAAACATCAAGATCTGATAGGTAGAGAAGGAACCTCTCCCCCTCAACTAGAAATACATGTAGAGGAAAGGGTGAAAAATAAGGAGAAAAGGCCAAGACCTAAGGCCACCAATTATATTAAGGTGTAATAATATCCTAAGGTTTCCCCCAAATAATAAAGGTAAGCCTCATTACCAACAAAAGCCTATGGGGTTACCTGTAGAACAAAAGGATGGCATTACTGCTTCACAACTAATTTTTCAATCAAAGCAAAAGATTACAACACCCAAAGTAGTGATCCCTAAACAAGTTATAACATCTCCATAAGTGTATCTTAAAAATGAACCCACACCTAAGCCTAACGAATAATAGCCTACTACTAAGGAAATATAAATAGACATTAAAATTCTAAATCTTTATGATGAGATAGGAAGAGGGGAAGATCCCCATGAAAAGGACCTTGGCACTGGTACCAAAAAATAATGGGAAAAGAGTCCAAAAATTATATATCTATATCATGACCCAAAAAAGTGTAAAAAACCTATGTGATAAGTCAAAGAGCTACAGCCAGTAAATGAGAACAATGATGACCTTCCTAACCATGCTCAGTTCTAGCAAGGCATCCCAAATGAACAACTGTATATGTGGGATTTCTTCCCTAAAATTAAAGTCACCAACAAACTTGTCATAAGATATCTTTTTAAAATGACATATATAATTATGAATACCATTTTGAGGTTACTAAGACTAGTATAGATTTAAGCTTGGAAGGCATAGCTGTTCTAGAAGTGATTTGGGTGATCCCCTTAAATACTCTACAACTCAAGTAAGTGGAACCCTAATCAAGTTTTCCCTAGAAGTATCTAGGTAAAATATTATTCATATCCATGATGTGGGCATGATCCACCATAAACATTAGGAGGTTATCTAGTTGTATAGAAAATATCATGAGAAGAGGCACATGCTCGAAGAACTTGAGGTGTTCAAACAACAAGATGCAGTTGAGAAATATTGACTAAGGATATTAGGCCTTTTTAAGATAATTTTAAAGAGTGTTCTATCACTTATTTATGATATTCATATTATCATTGATGTCATCAATAAATTGGAGATGCTCATAGACCTCTTGCTCAAGAAATACAAAAACTGGGTGAATCCTCAATAAGAAAAGTTGTGGGAAATAGAGCAATTCACATAGGCCATAGATGTTTTTTGAACCTTTTTAAACAAATTGGGTGTCACTATTACCATCATTAATGGGGTTTTTGTAAAATTTATGTGGATGAATAATATTTTTTAATCATTATTGTATCCTAATAAATACAAACATCAATAATTAGTTGAGCAGGTGTTGAACATTAAGGATAGGGCCCTACACACAAAGGTATTCTAGGATGTAGAGGAACTGGAAAAACAAATAAGCACCCATCAATAAGATTTTAATGCTAACTTTTCAACACTTTAGGGGTATTTTTTGATGGAATTCATATCACTCGAGGACATGCACAAGGCTGTCACATCTCAACTTGAAATTTTGATGGCTTAAGCATATGATTTTCTAGAGCAACGCAAGAAGATGAAATCATTGAGAGGTAAGGTTGAACTCAATACTTCCAATCTTCATACTATCCTCAAACAATGGGAGGATCTCAAACACTAAGTGTAGTAGGTAGGACCTAATTTTTTATTATCTAAGTAAAATATAACATAGTCTGGGATGGACTATCAATTTTTTATAGAGTGATATTGGACCCCAAATTTTGTAGTATATATATTCTAAGGGCAGTGGTTGTATAGGTGTGATTTTCAGATCTAGAGGTAATTCTAAATAATTTTGAAGACAAAATGGATTGGTTAGAAGTAAAATAAAAGCTTCATATAGATTTAGAACATGTTCAAAATATTATAGTTGAGAAAGAACAAACACTAAAGCAGGCAATGTCATAGATTGAATCAATGAGCAAGGGAATGAGCATGACATATAAGAGCATGATGTGGAATAGTTTGGCATAGAAGAGTGAGTTTTAAAATATAATGATACATATAATGAGTAACATAAGATGAAGGACTCAAACAAAAGTGCAAGACTTAGATAAAGGTCCAGGAAGCAGAGACGATTATAAAGTAGTTCATAGAAGTATCAAGGAAAACAAGTCAAATATGAATCTAGCACTGATTTATGAGAGAGTGGGAGCATGAACATTAATATATAGCATAGAGAGATTATATAGGGGTTATTATGCTTAAATCAAAAGGAATTAATTGTAATGGCTCACCATGAATTATTTTTTTGAAATAGTCATTGGCTAGTCATATTTATTATATTAATGATATATCCTGAGAGAGGTTGGTTTATATATAATTACCCCTTAGCTTTGTTTAGAAAGTGTTGGTTGGTCAAGGATATAAATATATAGAGAGATAGAGTGTTTTTAAATACCTTTATAATATTTTCAAATAAAATTAATGGAATCACTACTTTATCTATGAATATCAATGTGTTAATATTTTTGATGTGTTAATCTATTTCTATGATATTAGATAATAAGTACGTGGAATGTGTGAATGAATCAAATGGTTAACTATAAAGTAATTTTTTTAGTATCAATGATTAATCATGCTAATCCAAGTGCCTAATTATAAATATAATTATCTATCCACTACCATATGATAGAATCAATGGGAACCGATCTAGGTTGCATGCCTCAAGTGAGTACATGAGGTCACTTCTTGCATGATATGTTGATGCACAAGATCATTGGTTCAATATTTTATTTTTATTGAGTGATTAGTATTTATTCAAGGGAAACTAAATATAAAATAACCCCAACAATCTACATAAACCTTTGTAACTCATTGTAGGTGGATCTCATTAATGGAGAAAATGGGTGTTGGATTGCCTTTGATTGCTTTACCCATGAAATTGGATCAAGGATTGAATGTTATTTTGATTTTGGATGAATTTCATATGAGTTTTGAATTTTAAGGATAAATTTATGGATCCATAAGTATATTATATGTTTATATATCTATGAAGATGGTTATGTTTGAAAATTTTGGAAAATAATGTGAGGTTCAAGGTTATGGAAATTGGAGATTTTTTCAAGACTAAAATATTGTTTGATGAGGGAAGCTAATGACATGCAAACTAATATGAAAAATAATATGTCTATTATTTGATGAAACTAATCCATAACTTAAAATCCAGTATTTGACCTTCTTTCCTTTTGTGTCACTTATTCTAAATGGTCATCAAGTAGCATTTATTATGGTAGTGTTACAATTTCTCTACTAATACTGTTATAACATACTCTTGGAGTAAATTATCATGGGTATAACCATTTACCATTCTCTCCTTTTCTAAATTTAAACAATATTTTTTTATCATTTAATAATAAATAGGTTTGTGGGTGTTTGGGTAAAAGATAGGGTCATATTTTGTACTAAACTTTTCCTATGCTTCAATTTTTTAATTTGATATTTTCTTTTTTATTTAGACAAAATTTATTTACACAAAATTTTTAATGTCCCACCATTTTTTATGTAAGTAAATACATTATTATGTTATATGATCCCATTTTACTCTATCTTTAGAATCACAAGCAATTATGTTTTAAAATTAAAGAGTTATTGAGTTGGTTCTTGTGTAAGTTATCTTACAAATTATTAGTAAAAATATGTGTTGTTTTAGAGACTATCAAATCTAAAAATAAGATTTTTCATGACAAACATGGTGGTTACAATTGAAATATTTAGTGTAAAAGTAGCTTGAAATATTAATTTTTTTTTATGAAAAATGTTTTTTTCATGTGAAGAATTTGAGATAAATTCTAGTATTGAAAAGATGACAAAATAATTTTCATAATTGTACCTACAATTTTAGACTATAGTATTATTAAAAAAATGTATTACAACTCAAAAAAAAATGCATTTATAATTATTTATACAATTTATAGCAAAAAATATTGAAGAGAAAATTGTAAAAGGGTTATGTTTTAATTATGATATAAATAATGTCACAAGCATATATATTCTGAAAAAAAAAAAGTTTTACATTGAAGGCTCTAATGAAGAAGAAGTAGTAGGATTAAAATGTGTTGATGATCAAAAATAAGATACAATAGATACTAACCAACTATTTCATGTCATGCACTTTCAGGCATTAACACCCCAAAATCCCTCGAGATAGTGGGTGTCCTAAAAAGTAGAAGGTGTCTATATAAATTCATCAAAAATAAGTTAGATGATTGCTTGACTTGTTTTATTTATCCATATCCATAATTTCATATCATGATTATAGATGGCGGTAGAATTATTTGTACATGTAAATGTTGTAGTATTAAACTTTCCATGACAGACTACTTGTTTAATTTATGTGTTTTCCATTTTAGTAGGTGATGCAAGAATTATGTTAGGAGTCCAATGGTTCATTACCTTGTAAAATATTGAGTTGAATTTATAGGAGTTGTTCATGTATTTTCATTCATAATTAAGTATATTTTAATTATGTGGGTTATGTGTAAATCCCCATAATTATTTATCTCTCATCATATTTACAAGATTCTTAAAAAGGAATCAATTTAGTTTATGGTGCTTCTTTTTTCACTAGAAAAACTACCAACAAAGGTGCCTACACCTCCATAACTACAAGTAGTTGTAGAGGGTAACTCATTAGTTTTTATAGATATACAAATATTACAGCCTAAAATGGATAATGATCATGTCATTCAATTAATACCATAGATCTAACCATGAAACATTCAACCTTATAGGTACTCATATGTATATAAGAGTGAGATTGAAAGGATGATACAACAAATGCTCATGGAAGGAATTATCTGGCATAGGTAGATTAATTTACATTAACCATGGCTACTACTATTTATATTCATCTTTCTATGGTTGATTTAGGTTTTAAGGGTCAATCTTATGTTGCTAGAGTACCCATTATTCCTTATTTAGATGTTGATAGTGATAATGAAACTTATGATGATCCAAAAATTGCTTAAAAAGTTGACCAACATATGGTTGTAACTATTTCTAGCTTTAAATATTCAATTGAGAAAAACCCTACAAGTTTAAATTACATATTGCATAAATTTAAAATAGCACAATAAAAAATTAGGAACAAATATTCTCTACTTGAGCAACCTTTTATCAAGAAACCTTCTATAGATCCATTGGATGGTTATACTCCATATACATCAGTTGGTGAGGCTAGTGCTTCTCATGATACTAATGCTCCTATGCCTCCACCAAATACAATGAAATTTCCTCAAGTTAATGTTCATAATCCTATGCAACCTAAGGATTCTATGGTTTCTCTTAACAATCTAATGATAAATATGTTTCCACAAACACATCCATTTATTACATCTCTTAGTATTGAACATAGTTAAAACACCAATCATACCTATTATGCACCTAATTCTGGTCATAAGAGGTAACCTATGCCTATGCATACACACATCAATGCTAGGCATACACTTAATGGTACAAATACTAATCCAACATTATAAAAAAACTCAATGACATGTAAAAGAAATTTCACAACTATCTCTTGCATTTATATAACCTAACTGTGTGGTCTCATCTTATGACATATTACACAACCCTTTGTCTATGGAAGTTTTCATTCTCCTCTTTCTTCCTTTATTTCAATTTCATAAGTTTAAATCATTTAATGGTAATGTGGTTCCATCACAATACATAAATTCATTCTTTTCATCTTGTATTGGTTCTCAACATGATGAATTACTATGATTAAATTATTTCCTATGAGTCTCCTTGGATATGTCATATATTGGTTCTCTACCCTACCTATGCATTATGTTCATAGATTACATGATTTATTTGATTTATTATGAGCACATGTTTTGATAAAAATCTGTCAAAATGTCACATTCTCCTAAATTTATCAAAAAATACAAAGACCTGATGATTGATTTTTTACTATATCTTTAAATATAAGAAATTACTTCAAGATTAATTAGGGCACTTGGGAAAAATTGTAATATTACCTCAAAACATTACTACTATGTATTTCATATTTAATTAGAAATCAATGTGTGGGGTGTACCATAGGTTTTTTTTATAGTTGGGATTGGGATAAATCCTATAGTTTATAAATGTTTTATTAATTCCCAATATTGTAGTGATATAGGGGATATATGGGTAGTAATAAATTTTTTTTAATTAGGAAAAATAAGACTGGACGAGAAGTTTTATAAACTCTTTATGCATCATTTTGTAGAAATGGAAATCTACCCTTAAAATTCAAAATTTATTTATATAAGGACAACAATTAATATTAAAATAAGGGTGTATCATACAAATGAACTTGTGCACTCACCAAAGACACATAAAGATAGATTTGGGGCATGTTGAGTTAGTTACAAAAGATGACTTAGATAGAGTCACCATTAATTTGTGCAAGAAAACTTGACATGAGTAAAACATTACAGAACTAATAAAACATGCATGTATAAAAAACATGCAAAATTAATAATGAAATATATGATACTCTAGTAATTTTAACTAGGAATCCATTAATTAACATAAAGATCACATATTGCTTAAATAGATCATATCTTTATTATCTTACATTTGGCTTCATATATACAAAGTATGTTTCAGAGTTATTATAAATATCATGTCTTATTACATAAGCATAATGATTTGAAGGCATGTATCACACACTTAATTTATTAATTTGGGAAAAATAAAATTAGCATATTCTTTTTGTGTGCCATATTCTAAAGTTTGTATCCTTGAATCTTGTGTTGAAATTAGAGTTTAGAATAATCTTATGGAATAATTCTTTAAGATTAAATTCCATATGAGATTATATATTCCACAAAAAATGAGCTTTAAAAATCACATTTACCATTTTATATTGGATACGATGAACTCAATTATTTTAATTTGATTGTGTAGTATAGTTATTAAAGTGTATTTACTAGTTTTAAATGCTTGTTGAAAACAAATGCTCTGATAGGTTTAAAAAATAAATTTTGTTATCTTGGATTCTCTTGATGAATTTTTAAAAACACCTCAAAATAGAATTATTATTATACGATTTTTTTTTTTGGTTTTAATATCTAATAAAATATAGATGGAGCATAGGAAAAACAACCCTTATACTTTGAGGCATGTTTAGGGATGAAGGCTAACTTCATGGTATTTTGTTTAGAATGATTCAATAGTTAGTATGGTTAAAGTGTGTTTTTTTTTCCAAAATTTAATGCTCATTCATTCCATTCATCACTCTTATATGGTAATTCAAGGAATACCTTCATAAAATAATGCCTCTCAAGCATATTATTTTTATTATCAACTAAACAGAGATAAATGTGAAGTGAACCCCCAAAAAAATAATTTTAATTATTATTATTTATATTTTTTATTATTATCAAACCAAATATTGTTGCTTAATATGATTGGAATGTAGATAAATTTAGGGAGGATGTGGATTTTTAAATTGTAACTATGAAAAGAATCCAATCATTATTATAGTTAAGTGTTAAAAAGGTTTTACATATATTGCAATCTATGGAGAAATTGCAAATGATTAAGTTGTTTCATATTCTTCAAAGCTTGTTAATAATAAGGAGCATTCTTCAAATCCAAAGAATGAGTATAATTGAAACATTTTCTTAAAAACTATAAGAATTATAAAAATTGAATACTTTGGAGATAATAAAAAATGAATCAAATGTATTGCAAAGAGTACCAAGACATAATAACCTTATAGTAATATGAAACAAATGTTGAAATTGGTTTTTAAATATGTTTCAATCTAGATAAATGTTAGTAACAACCTTATAATAGAGTGAGTGCTAAGGGGGTGACTGTGCTATAGTCTAAGCCAACCATTATTTTCTAGAATTCCTAAAAATTAAGTTGGTGGGGTTGAAAACCATCTAAAAATGAAAAGTAAGTGGCTAGTTTGTAAGCTTAAACGATTAACTATATGTATAGTCAATTTCTAATTACAAAAAATTATAAGTTTGAAAAATAATAAGGATAATTATGTCTATGAAGTATGGGAAATATAAATTCATCTATAAATTTAGTGATCACTTCATATAAACCATACTTTTGAATATTCATGAAATTTTTGGGTTGAGTGGTAAATGTTGTATGTAAAATATATCATAAATAACTTAACACTAAAATACTATGTGAATATTAGATATATTATTTTTCACATGTAAGGAACAATAATTAAGGAGATTATAGGGGGAAGTAGGGTATTGATGGAGGAAGAATAATTGAATGGGAAAATAAAGGACAATGCAATGAAAATACAAAATGCTTAGGGTGTGAAAATAAAAATAAAGGTGGAGAGACATAAAAATAGGTATGTTGAGAGTTTTTTTTATGATATCATAAGATCACTTTTAACAAGGTTTTAAGTGACAACATGATTAAATGTTGTGGTTAATTTAGAATATTGAATTCAATAAGAAAAAGTTAGAAATACATAAGGTTATTAAAAATATTGCATAAAATTTTGGTACTTAAGATATTTGGTAATATAAGTGGTACTTTATAACTAGAATGGTGTCTTGGGAGGGGGAATTAATAATTTAATTTTGATAGATATAATTAGAAATAGAAGTGTTATTTAGTATCATACAAATGAACGTGATATGCCACAATTTTATGTAGTGAATCCCCTATGGAAAGTTTGGATTTTGTTATGTAAAGGTGGGGAGAGTTTGAAAAATAAAATCAACACCAATTTCCCAAAGTTTTGACAACACAATAATGAGAAATTAGAGTAATTTATCATAACACAAACTTTTCTAAGGGCAAAAATGATAGTTAATGGGGGAAAATTTCAGCCCCAATAGTGTGTCAGGAGTAAGTCCTAGACTTTGAATAATTTTTTGGTAACATAGGAATAGTGAATGTGGGATAGAGTAGGCTTGTGATGAAGAACCTTGCATAAGTGAATTAAATTATAAATGAATACATGCATACATGACAAATATCTATAGAGATGTTGTGTAAACTAACAAGTGGAAGGTAGCACAAGATTCCCAGGATGATCAAGTATATTTTATGCCACCATATAAGAGATAAGGATTAAAGAGGAATTATATATAGCTTCATATAAAATTTCCATTTGTAAATAGTTACCAAAAAAATGGCAGTGGGATATACCTATAAATACCCCACTACATCCCTCTACCCCTCTCCTTGGCCATAGAAAATGAGAATTGGTTATAGTTGGTAGTTTAATGAAGCTCGTAATACTTATGAAGAGATATATGTTAAATGTTATATTTTTATGTATTTGGAGAGAGTGAGGATAGCTTAATGTATATCTTTATGGTGGTTTTGTAAATTTTCAACTCTATGAACATATGAGATATACATTTTTTAGGTGACACTTCTGTTATAGATGTCTTTAACATTTTTTGTGTTCTTCATATGATTTAATAGGGTTTGTACACGTATGTTTTACTAGGGTTTGATAGTTTTAGATATGTATTTTAAGCCCCATTTTGCATAGTACTTATCTTCGACAAAGATGACTCTGAAATTGTGACTAGATGTTCTGATTATTGAATTATGTGGTTAAATCACATCCATCTGAGCCGTGTAAGTATTTATGAAGGCTTTTCATGTGTTGGTAACCATGAGAAAGACCTATTATCAATCTTGTTTTATTGATTACTTATGAAATAATTATGCTTACATTTATTTATTGAATGACTCTTTATGAAATTTGATTATGTCTATGAGATATATTGACTTAAATCATGTCAAATCAGTGCTTCTAAGCTTATGAAAAGACAATCACTTATGTATTGAATCATTTGAAATTATCTACATGGATGTTGATATTCCATGAATGATCGGTTATGGTTATTTGATTGAAATCACCTCGTTTGAATAAAATTTGTAGCTTTGGCTATTAGGTTAGAGGAATTTGATGTGCGCATCGAGTGTATAGGAACAATAAAAAGGATAATAAAGGAAAGAGACTATATCAAACATGGTTTTATCAAAAAATAAACTTTACCTTTAACCCTTATTACACCCATGTTAAGTAATCGATTGCCTAGTCTGCCACCTAGTTGACATGGTATTTGATTAGGTGGCCAACATTTAAGCTTGGTTGGTGAAAATTCTTATCTCCTAGCCTTTATATCTTGTAGACAACATCTAAACTATCTAGTGTTTGACTAGTAGATCTTCCATTGATTTGCCTTAGACTAGAATCAAGTGGGAAAATAGATAAGTGAATCTAAGAAGCAAACATAAAACCCTGTAAGAGCCACCATGTGCCTTAATTAAACATGGAAAAGATAGACCCTTAATGAGGCATGGGTTGGCAATTGGATGGTGGTTGGATGATTATAGAATGACTATATTTAGGATTCAAACTCCCTTAGTTTAGGACTTTTTTCCAATTTGAAAGAAGCTAGACTGAGCATAATTTAGAATTATATAGGGATAGTTGGTGAGGAGAGTCAAGTTTAGACAACTAAAGGATAGTTCTTAGAAGGTCTTGAAGTTGATAGGTGGGATTTATTTTAACCTACATTTTTATTTGTTTCATAGGAATAGAAATTATTCTTGTTCTTTGTTTGTTCTTTTTCTTAAATCTTTGTCATTAGTGGCTGGTCTATTAAGCATTATGCATCTCTTTATATCTGAATGTGAGGATTTTAATGGAATTAAACTTATCTAAAAATGAGTGAAAATCAAATAAATAGTTATGATTTTGTTATTAGGAATAATAATATACCTAGGTTGTATATATTTAAATGGTGATGTTATTTGGGGTAAAAGGATGTATTATGGAAAGTCTCTTTGGTCTTAGTAGTTGAGTAAACTGCATGTTATAAACATCACCTATAATGAGACCATCTAATAAATGAGGAAGAGTTTTAATAAAGCTTAGTTTTTCTATAATAACTATAACAAGGCTTCAACCTTAGCTTTGACTGGTGTTTCTACGCCGCAATAGCCTAGTGTTGTCTTTGTGTTGAATCACATTCATAATTAGACCCTTAGGAAGGAGTTGTTATCTAAAGAAAGCTCTTGGGCCTAATGTCTTTTCTAATAAAGGAAAGTCAATTATTTTTATTAAATTTTTGTTATATGTGTATGTCTTTCCTTTAATCTATTATGATTGTTTATTGAATTGAGCTTGTGCAAGGTTGAGGTAAATGCAACCATTAAGCTATGAATTTTTATTTAGAATAAAAATATAAATAATTAATTGAATATTTTGATGTTGTTTGAGATTAGATGGAGGTCTTGTGAAAGGATCCTTGTAGTCTTAGTAGTAGAATATTATTGTCTATTTTATGCCTTCCCAACAACTTGATCATTTAATAAAATAGATGAATTTTTATTAAGCTTAGATTTTTTGTATTAATCTTATCCAGGCTATAACTTTAGCTTGATCAAATGCTTATATGCCTTAGTGGATTTGAGGTTGACCTTTCATCCTATGTTATTGATTGAAGCCTCATGTTTTTCTTGTTTGATAAAAGAAAATAGACTAATTCAAAATCAAAAGACTTAGAATATTTTTAAAAAAGGTTGGCCTAAAAAAAATCAAAAGAGAAAATTGGATCTTTGCAATGGGGAACGAAGAGTCATTCTCCATTGATGGTGTTTCGAGCTTTCTCTTGGCTAATTACTTGGTTACCTTTGCTTCCTTTATTTTCATGTGTATTTTCTTATGGTGGTCATGTTGTCTTATCTCTTATGATTATTTTGTTTAGCTTTGTTTTTGGTTTGTGGTAAGTTTTTATTGATTTTATTTATGGCTCTTCCTACGTGCCCCATGCTAACCCACATCTTCCCTACCTAGATTTTTGTGCCCATGACCTTTGGAAAATAGAGGGTTATGGTATTAATTGTAGTTATTTATGTAAACACTCAGAAAAGATAGTCTTGATCATGAGATGATAGAGGAAAATGGTGGTTTTAATGAGCCAACCAGTCCTTCAAGGTCTGATAAGGATTGTAATCTCAATGGTGTCTTATTTCCATCTCAGGTGGCAGAAGGAGCTTTTGGATTGATGAAAAATTTGTTCAATGGAGTCTTATGGTAAGAAGAATTGGTGAAACACATAGAAGACATAGAATTCCTTACCATCCACATATATGAAGGTGAGCATGGAGAGTAAGAGTGGGATGAAGCCCAAATCGGTAAGCACCTTAGCCTTGATAAATCCCTAACTCTTATTCTGAATGCTTCTATGGAACAGGACTTATAATAGGAAGAAACCAAGTTAATAAATGTTAGAGGTTTTTTTTGTTTTTTTTGAACAAGAACTCTCTCCCTTCTATAATTTTTTTTATAATTGACTCAATTTTATTTGGGGTAAGAAATTGGGTATCTACGTTAGCTTTTGTAGAATGATTAAGAAAGGGGTCTTTATGATTTTATTTAAAAACTCTAATATGCAGAGAAGGGCCATCAGTAAATACCTATGGAATGTTAGTCAATATTTATTTAAGGTGGTCCCATGGAACCTAGATATGGATTGCAATAACCTTATATTCAAAATTGCACCCAGATGGGTGAATATTGAAAATGTCCCTATCCATCTTTGGAACTTTCTACCACAAACTTTGAATCCTCTTAAGAAAGTCCTTCAAATTGAGGACACAAGATGATCTCTAGCTCATATGAATGTTAGGGTTCTGATATCTTTAGAACCCTTAGATGTATTCCCTGAATCCCTTAACTTCAAAATCAAAGGGACACTCCATATTTGTGCTTTCAAAGGACTGGGAGGCTTAAATGCCTATTTGTTTGTAAAAAAGATAGACACCTTAGAAATAATTGTCCATTGTTGGTTAACAAGAGGAATTTAATAGTAAACAAAAAGGTTAGGTATCACAAAAGGAAGATTGTGTGATGGATTCTCTGCCAATTGATGATTTAAAAGTCTTTGAAAACATTATGTTTAATAGTGAACCTCTCAAAGGCCATGCGTCCCCTAAAGAACCACTGGGGGAAAATGCTCCAATAACTATATATGAGTTAGATAAAGATGTGGCTCAATGTTCTCCCTGGTCATGTAGCTCCCCATCACCATATTTTGACATGTTGAATTCTATGCATGATTTAATTAACTATTTTCCTAATGACTTGGATGATACTTTTATTAAGAAGATGACTCTATTGGAATCTTCTGCCCCACAGCTCAAGGATTATCACTCAGATGAGTATGTGGTTATTTTAGCTAATCCTCTTATTAGTAATAATTATAATCCAATTAGCATGACCTCTATTATCCTTGATGAAAAAGGTGATGATTCCTCCCCCATGGTAATTTCTCTAGAGAAAAAAAACATAATAACTCTGGCTCTGGTCTGGAACCTGCAATGATTGCACCTTTATCCCTCAAGGACCTCAATGTTACTAATAATTAGAAGCCTAAATAGGGTGGTAAGAGACTCAAGACTAACACTATCTCTACCCATCTTAATCATTCTCTTGTAAGAGACAATAAAAAGTCCAAAGATACCCCTCTTGGTAGCCCTGATATAGCTATCAAGATGAAGGTCAAAGAAAACAAGGTTTTAGATTATTTTAAAAGAATGTATAATAGTGGGGGGGAACCCCTTGTTCAATCTAATTGACCCCCCCTCCTCTATTTCTTATCAGGATTGTAAGTTGGAATGTTAGGGGCTTGGAATCCCCTGATAAAAAACCCATTGTGAGATAGTTTAGACACTCAAGAGACAAATTGGAATTTTTGTGTCTTCAAGAAGTAAAGGCTATGGGCTCCCAATTGTCTTTAGTCCTTAACTTCATCTAGCCAAATGTAACTCAGTTTTATACTAATCACCAAAGAGGTAAAGGAGGGGCCTTCATATTGAATATTTTTTAGTTGAAGGACTTCATTATTGACGATGGTGTTTCTCCCTGTAATAGAGTTGTTTGGGTTATACTAGAAAATCAAAATCAATGTTTTGGTTTGTGTAATATATATGCTCCTAATGATTATAGAGAAAGATCTGAGTTGTGTAAATGGCTTACAACTAACCTAAAAAATTTCCCTTGGATTTTTGGAGGTGACTTTAACATGGCCGAGGAAAAAATAAGATAAAATTGGTGATGACCCTAAGTCTTGGAAAGGCAATGAGAATTTATTTTGGTCCAAATTCAATAGAATGCATAAAATTCTTGATCCATTATAGAAAGGTAAAAATCAAAGCAAAGGCATTTGGTTTACCTAGTGTAATAATCAAAACAATAAGAAAAGATAATATTCCAGACTTGACAAATTTTACTTAAACATGGATTCTTTTCAAGTTACACCAATAATTGTTGGAAATGTATTTAATGTTCTACCTTACACCATCTCCGACCACCATCCCATTGAAATTGGATTTTCTTTAAATTCATAAATTGATAAAAGTTCTTCTTTCAAAGGAATTTATAAGTTTAATGTCTCTCACCTAAATGATTAAGTTTGTATGGATGGTATTTGTTCTTTTTGGAATTTAGGGAAAATATCATGTAATTCTAATTCTAGTATTGCTCAATGGAACTCTTGTATGGAATTGCCCAAGAACTTTTCAAGAACTTATGGTCAAATCAAGGCTAAACTATGTAGGAAAGCTACTAGGGTCACCCAGGAAAAACTAATTCAGGCTAAAACTTCTTTTTAAATTGATCCTTCTAATGCTAGACTGTGTCAGGATCCCTGCTCACTAAGAGCACACTTGATTACCTTTGTATAAGAAACTAAACAGGAAATTTAACCAGAATGATAAGTAACTATAATTTAGAAATAACATAGAATATGAGAGGCAATACACACTTGTATTAATACTCATCCAGAACAAAATACAATAAAGAGATCACACTCTTCCCAAACCTCTTGGGCGTACCAGTAATCTTCCCTCAAGAGTTCTCTCTCTCAATTACAAATGCAATCAACTCAATAACCAAGTTGGTGTTTCAACCAGTCAGTAACAATACTGCCAGTACCACCGAGTACACACACATACTCTAAGTCTGAGTACACCACGTACTCCAAGTAGATCTCACTGATCTTGTAACAACTTGCAAATCAAATGATCTTACTTACCATGTAGATCTCACCTGATCTTGCACAACCTTTAGATCAACCTGGTTTTGCACACCTGCAAACCTAGATCTTACAATCGGGAAGAACCCTTGTCCTTGACTCACCAAGTCCTTATGATTCTCCAATCTTACAATACAGCCCATGGGTCTCTTAAATAGATCCCATACAAACAATAATTAGACTTTCCAATTACAATAATTAGAAACGCAACTCCAAGACTAAAATTAGTCTTTACATGCAAACAACCAGTTCATTAAACAAAATGTTCATGTAACTAACAGTTCTGGAACCGCATAGGCGACTGACATTAATCACTGTCTATCTGGAGATGTCCGACATCAGCCAATCCATGACCGATGTCGACAGCTTCCTATCTACCCTTGACCGACATCGATTGGCCTGACCAATGCTAGTTACTGTGACACTCAGCACCTCCTCCATGTTTGCATTAGTGAAGTTTTTAGCTCCACAACCTAACAATCTCCCACTTGGAGATAAATAACTGCACCTATACTTGTACCTGTACAACATCTAATTTTGTTTCCTGGCTTGTATCCCTCTTCAAGTTCAATCTTGAAGACCAACCACCACACATCATGTGGTGCTATGCCTGTCATCCAAGTAACCTGCCATATCCGAATCTACATACCCATGTAGAGAAGTCCCTAACCCTGCATAGCATGAATCCATGTTGTTGGTCCCTCTCAGATACCTGAGAGTCCACTGAACTACTTTCCAGTGCTCCTTTCCTGAATTGGCTACAAACTTGCTGACAACACCCACTGCTTGGGTAATATCAGGTTTAGTACACATGTACTTAACCTCATCATGTGAATTGGGACACTATTCTGTGAATTTTCCATCCATAGGTGTGCTAACCGGTTCTGTAACCTGAATCTTGAACCTCAACACTACCTTAATCACACAATCATCCTGAGACAACATCAACCTGTGATCTTCTCTGTCCCTAGGAATACTCATGCCAAAGAATTTCGTTCCTCCTAAATCCTTCTTGGCATACCACTAAACTAATTTTACCCTTAGCTCAGCAAATCCCTGCATGTATGAACCTGCAACAAGCATATCATCCACATACAGTAATAAGATAATGTCGTGACCATTATCCAACCTAGTAAAATAAACACAGTGATTACACTGACATTGACTAAAGCCATGCTTTGTCATACACCTGTCAAACCTGTACCACTGTCCTGGAGCTTGCTCAAGACCATATAATCTGGCCTTCTATCTCACGTGTCCATTCTCTCCTTTCTTTAACCTAGGAATCCATTCATCTTTCAGTGTTTTTATCCCGACTGGCAACTCTACCAAATCTCCCATTTGGTTCTTTTCTAAAGAATTCATGCCATGCTCCCACTGTTTCCTAGATTCTACCTGCATTTCCTCTTCAAAACTTCTTGGTTCTTGACCATCAGTGAGCAACATGTTCAGGTAGTATAAAGAAGGTGAATAACAAATTTGAGGCTTACTTACCCTTTCAATCCTCCATATGGGCATTTGAGACTCCTTGATAGCTTGTTGTCCACCCAAAATCTATTCTCTGGTCGACCCTGGTCTGCACCTAACCGATGTCAATTCCACCTAATCATCGATGCCAGTTCCCTAACCGACGTCAGTGTCCACCTAGTCACTGATATTAGTTCCCTGACCGACATCAATCTCCACCTGCCTGACACCACTGACTCTGGTCTGCACATAACAGACATTGGTACTTGCTTGATTGATGTCGATTCCACCTGACTGACGTTGGTAACTGTGTTTTCCTGTGAGTGATGACTTTTTACCCATGAGCTCACTTTGGATCAAAACCCTATCCAAACTGCCCTACTCAGAATTATTCAACCCCTATGACTGATCTCTATCCATCATCTCCTCCATGAAAACCAAGGCTTTCCAGTTCTTAAGTTTGTCAAAGACATCTGACTTCCTCTTAAGAACATGCATCCCCTTCTCACTCATGTGACCAAGCCTACAAAGCCACATCTTTGCAACAGAAGGAGAATTAGTAATACAAGTAGATAGATAAAGAGTACCTACTTTCTTACCACATGCTAATTCAAGTGCATTCACTGTGAGAGTTATTGTGCATCCCTCATCACCCAACTTTCCTGAAGAAATTAGCCTCCTCTTCAGGACTGGGACCTGCATGACCTTCTTCAACACCCATGTGTTGCCTGTCTGCAGTTTCAGTCACACTTCCCCTTTGCCAACAATTTGACAAGGCTCACCAACCCCTAAATAAATCTTTCCAAAGTCTCCATGGACATAATCATGGAAAAATACTCTATTTGGGGCTGCATGGAAAGAGGCAACAGAATCTATAATCTAAGATTCTACTTTATCCAAGGAACATTCAAGAGCATCCTATGCAACAATACCTGCAACATCTGCTTCTTCATTTTCTTCATGTTGATCTTCTACCAACCAACAATATTTCTTTACCTACTCTTTCTTTCCATAATTCAGTAATTGAGAATTCTTGCTATTGAGTTCCTCCATTCTTAGTGTACTTTCTTCTACCATTGCTATACTCCCACTCAATCAGAAACTCCTGAGAGTGACCTGTAATCAACAAACACTAACCTGCTCTGAACTAGGCTCTATGAACATGTTAGTGTACCTAACCAAGCTCTGATACCAATTGTCAGGATCCCTGCTCACTAAGAACACACTTGATTACCTTTGTATAAGCAACTAAACATGAAATTTAACCAGAATGATAAGTAACTAGAATTCAGAAATAACACAGAATATGAGAGGCAATACACACTTGTATTAATACTCATCCAGAAGGGAATACAATAAAGAGATCACACTCTTTACACACCTCTTGGGTGTACCAGTAATCTTCCCTCAAGAGTTCTCTCTCTCTCAATTACAAACACAATCAACTCAATAACCGAGTTGGTGTTTCAACCAGTCAGTAACAATACTGCCAATACCACCGAGTACACACACATACTCCAAGTTTGAGTACACCACGTACTCCAAGTAGATCTCACTGATCTTGCAACAACCTATAAATCAAATGATCTTACTTACCATGTAGATTTCACTTGATCTTGCACAACTTGCAGATCAACCTGGTTTTACACACCTGCAAACCTAGATCTTATAATCAGGAAGAACCCTTGTCCTTGACTCACCAAGTCCTTATGATTCTCCAATCTTACAATATAGCCCATGGGTCTCTTAAATATATCCCATACAAACAATAATTAGATTTTCCAATTACAATAATTAGAAATGCAGCTCCAAGACTAAAATTAGTCTTTACATGCAAACAACCGGTTCGTTAAACAAATTGTTCGTGTAACTAAAATTTATGGAACTACACAGGTGACTGATGCTAGTCATTGTCTGTCTGGAGATGACTAATGTCGGCCGATCCATGACCGATGTTGGTAGCTTCCTGTCTACCCTTGACCAACATCGGTTGGCTTGACTGATGCCATTTACTGTGACGCTCAGCACCTCCTCCTTGTTTTCATCAGTGAAGCTTTTAGCTCCATAACCTAACACACTGGTGGATGAGCTTAACTCTCTAAAGCATCAAGTTGGGAAAACCTAATGCTACCTTTCTAGGGGAGCACAGATTCATTCCTAATTGGCATGACTTAATCTTGGTGATAAAGGGTCTAAATTTTTATTTCATTTATTGAAAACCAAAAACCAGAAGAGAAAAATCAATGGTATTGAGTTCTAGGGTAACATTTCTCATGACTCTAGAATTATCAAAGAAGCTTTATTCAATTTCTACTCCAATTTATTTTTGTTTGATGGATCCAATGCTCTCATTGATCAGAACAAGGCTATTTATGATCTTTGTATTCCAAAGAAATTTTCACGAATACAAGCCAATTCCCTAGATGAGGATATCATGCTTAATGAAATTAAGGTGACCATTGATTCACTCAATAATGACAAAGTACCCAATATTGATGGCTTCCC